>SJYO01000647.1:27641396-27907559 GCA_006410555.1 Capra ibex
TGTCAATCTTGACCTGTACCTTGTTGTCTGACAAAAGTTTATCCTTTTCCTCATGTAGTTCCGACATATAACAGTGGGACGAATAAATTGAATATACGTCTCATGTAGTACTCTTTGCGACCTGATCTTCTTTGTGTTCGAACTTAGTTCTAACGGCCCTCTTTATAGTTATTGGAGTCTATACGTCTACTGTGGTGGGAATACCGTCTTTCACTTCTCCTTGATTTTTCGGAGAACTACTTTCACTTTCACCTCTCACTTTTTCAACTGGATTTCGAGTTGTAAGTCTTTTGCTTCTAGTACCGTAGGTCAGGGTAGGGAAGTACCCTTTATCTACCCCTTTGTCACCTTTGTCAGAGTCTGAAATAAAACCCCCCGAGGTTTTAGTGACGTGTACCACTGACGTCGGTACTTTAATTTTCTGCGAATTAGGAACCTTCCTTTCAATACTCGTTGGCTCTATCGTATAAGTTTTCGTCTCTGTAAGGAAACGGTTGATTCCAGGCAGATCAGTTCCGATACCAAAAAGGTCACCAGTACATACCTACACTCTCAACCTGACACTTCTTCCGATTCCCGGCTTCTTAACTACGAAAACTTGACACCACAACCTCTTCTGAGAACTCTCAGGGAACCTGACGTTCCTCTAGGTTGGTCAGGTAAGACTTCCTCTAGTCGGGACCCTAAAGAAACCTTCCTTACTACGATTTCGACTTTGAGGTCATGAAACCGGTGGAGTACGCTTCTCAACTGAGTAACCTTTTCTGAGACTACGACCCCCCCTAACCCCCGTCCTCCTATTCCCCTGCTGGCTCCTACTCTACCGACTTACCGTAGTGCCTGAGCTACCTGCACTCAGACTCACTTGAGACCCTTAACCACTATCTGTCCCTCCGGACCGCACGACGTTAAGTACCCCAGCGTTTCTCAGCCTGTGCTGACTCGCTGACTTGACTTGACTTGACGATCCTCGATCCCTGGGTAGGGGTGGGGTGGAGTGGGTGGACCCCTGCTAGTCTTAACAAAGTAACAGACCACAGGGGACCTCCGGTTTAGTACGGACCAACATCTGAATGGACACAATCTCGACCTTTGACGTCAAAGATGATTCTTCCTATACGGCCTATTTCCCACTCTGAAGGAAACCTGATGTGTAGGGACCCGTCAAACTTTGAAAAATGGTACAGGTACCTAATGAAAAAGGGTTTCGTCCCTCTCCCTTCGTATTTCGAGACCTCAAAAACAGAAAAACTCCTACCTTTCGATCGTACGTCGTCTATTTTGTGTGGAGAGGAGAACGGTGGTCGTAATTCAAGTCAAAGATAATGGGAGTGTCCAGTGGTTCGGGTTGAGACACCGGTGGACTCTGGGTCACAGGTCGTCGGCATAAGTCCGTCTCTCCGGGTAATCGACGAGGGGGTTCCGGAGATCTCTCCTTCGGAGTGGTCGAAAACCCCCAAGGAGTTCCTAGCCCCAGAGGTGTGTTGAGAGGGGGAGTAGTCGAGAGAAAGAGACAGAGGATCTAACTTCCGGCTTAGTGTCCCTGAGGGTCCCTTTCAGGTTTAGGGGGGTTGGGGAGACCGGTTACGGGGTAGACGGCGACCTTGGACTTCGTGTTCATATCGATACTCCACTCAGACGCGTAGAGTCTCGAGGCAAAGGGCACCCGAATTGTCCGTAGAGTGCCTCGGTGGTTCTGTCTTCGTAACACAGGTCGTCGAGAGTTGTGACTCAGGGCCCCCTCGAAATTTTTACGAGTCTGGGGTGCGGATCTACTAAGACGACCGAACCCTACCTCGGGCCGGTAGTAATAAAAAATTTCGAGGGGTCCACTAAGATTACACGCGGTCCCACTTCTCAGGGACTGAGTCAAGGACCAGACCAACGTCCGTTGAGTCTGGTGGTCCCGGGACCTCGGGTCAGAGCATCCCGACACAAGGACTCCCTACCTTAGTCAGACCCGAACCAAAAGGAGGAACACATTACTCCCACACAGAACTCTCAGGAGTGACACTAGACTCCCGTGAAGTGAGAGAAGGGTGTGACCTCGATGTCCCTGGGGACAAACAACATCGAGAAGGTCTCGACAGCAAAGTGCCTCTCTACTACTCTCGTTTGTCACCATCCCCGTATTAAGTGAAACAAAAGTGTTATAGGACCACTTCGTCCATGACAAAAGGAGGAACAAAATGTCTACTCCGTTACACTCCGTACCGTTTCAATTACGTGAGCGGAGTCTAGTGTATCGATCATTCATAGTCTCGACCCTACGTGAGACCCCATACTTTGGGTCCGTCTCGACGGTCAGGGTCGACGATAAGACGTAGTATAGACCTCTACTCCGCCCGGATCCCCTACCTGTGTTGGGACCTCTTTATGTATGAACAGGAAGTCTCAAGACGACCACTGTAATTCGTGGGATAAAAATCCAAAGTCCACTAAGTCCGAAACCCGGTCAAACTGGACGTACAACAGGGACACGGGGAGACACCTTACCCTACTGATTCCCGTCTCTAGGGCCAGTCCACCACTCTCGTCCTTTCCGGTGTACGGGTACCCTAGACTTGTCTTGTTGGGTTGATTAGAGGACCCGACCCTCGGAACCGGAGTGCGGTGGGGTCCCACACCCCACCGCCATAAGAAAGTGGGATAGGGGCGGGAAAACGACTACCGGTGAACCTCATTGTCCCTTGAACGTCCGGTGTCCGTCACGAGAGTCGAAGAACACTGTACCTTCAAACATCCCAGGACCGGTATGGATCCTAGGGTCGACACCTACCCCTCCCCTCGGGTGTGGACGGACTGGTGACGCCTTATGAGAAGGATGGTCGGCAAAGGTCCTTTACCTGAACCAAGACAAATAGTTCGTCTTCTTTAGGTTAGGGGAGGTTCCATTTCCGACCTCTTCAACAAAAGGAAAAATGGGGAAAGGCGAGTCCTGTCGCGGTGAGACTCGACGTCTCTCGACAGTCGGAGGAACCGTCGGACGTCACCCCCGTCGCGACCCCGACACTCGGGGTACATAATAGGGGTCTATTAGGTCAGGTTCAAGAAAAGTAGTCTAAGACTCCTAATGCTCCCACCCTTAACCCCCGGACCCAGGGGGTCCTCGACTGGTCACTAATTTCGTTTAGATGTCAATATGTCACTCCACGGACGGTCCCGTCGCTTAGGTACACTCCTGGTCCTGACACCTCCGTCCGTACAGTCCGGGGACCCCACCACACCCTCTGAAAAAGAAATTGGCAACGGTAGGACACTCTCAACTCTCCCCTGAACGAGAGAGACCTACGACAGAAACAAATAGTAATAAAGGAACTGAGTAGGTTTCGTCAGACTACCAAGTTTCCTTCGGGTTCTTAGGTAAGGGTAGACCCGTGTCCCCCGCATCTTCTACACCCTAAATCGAAGTGTTGAACTGGAGTAGGAGGAGTCGAATAACGATGGACCACGAAGCAAGTCTCCCGTACCGTCTTCCACCTCCCCGAGAGACGTACAGAAGACCCGACACCACACATCCGACAGTATACATCTGAAACCCCCGTCTTTACCATGTCCAGAAGGGAGAACACACATTTCTGTATTGTATAGGGGATACAGTGGGTTTCTTCTATTGTGTGAAAAGTAGTGGTCCTCTCTATGACACCCGCGTACTATCGAACAGTTGGAAGAACTTTTCAAGGGGAAGAGAGTGGTTCAGACAGCCTTCTGACAGAGTATCTCCTCGACTCTTGAGAACCCCAACTATTGGCCCGGTCCTTTAGAACGATTCGACCCTAACTTGAACAACGTCACCTCCGTCACCCGGACTCACGTCTCGAGACACACCTCCCTTACCAGAGTCCAGCGAAGAGTCCCACCGCAGTCGGGGAATGTTACGGTCGGTGTTGTCAGATGGGACGTCCGGTGAACCGGGACCGAGGGACCGTCGGTCGTGGGCAGGTGTGCTAGGAGGAGAGGACAGAAGGCGAAGGCGATCCTACAAGACAACGAGTCAGTCAAGTAGGCCGGTGTACCCCCGTACGACGGGGCCTCCCAGTGGCCCGACACGGTTCTTCTCGTGGCGTTCTATCTCCTCACACACTTCTACCGGGTGGCTCGTCCATTTCCCGGGAGCCCGTCTCCCCCGTCCCCCGACACCCGTAGTAATGTGGAAGGTGGGGATCAAGGAGGACTTTCTCGTCACACGCAGGTCTCTGACGTAATATGAGCGGGGGGTTACGGTCGGAGGGTGGGGGAACCCGAAAGACAAGTCGGGGGTCTCGACGTCTCCCTCATGTCTCTGGTAGGAGAATTTACGAAAAGGGAGGTAAGTCCAGACGAGGGTTTAGTGTCCGGGTTCGAAGGACTTCCTAAACAAGGTTTCTGGTCTGGGGCTGAGTTGTCCATGTGTCCGGACCCGACCCCTCCGGTCGAGGACCTCGAGTAGGACGTTGAGTCCTTTCGACCTCGCGAGACAGGGAAGGTCGGACTCGCGGTAGGGGTGGTGGGTCAGTCAGGGTGGTGCCATGTGCGGACAATGAGAGGGAGACGGTCGGAGTCGCAGACAGGAACAGGGAGGGGTCGTCCCGTGAATCGGGTCCCCATTGTTCCCATTCTTCTAGACGACCAACCCGTAATCTTACACGATTAGGAGACAAATACTGTAGTATGACCCAACGATACCCTTACAGTCTCGTCAAGATGTTTGAAAGTCATTATCGTGACCCCAATAATTTCCCGTTTTACTCTGAAATCTTTATCTTTACCCTCCCGAAAGACCCCATCCTGGTGTATATCTCGACAGTCTAGTATATGACATTTTGAACTTCCGTCGTAGGTACATCTGATCTAAGACTTACAAGAGGGATCTCAACATGTCAATTGTTGGACGAGTCGACGCATACCGTAGGGTACTCTAGGACTCCAAAATACCTTGTCCTCTTTTTCTAACAAAGATCTTTCTAAGATCTTAGTTAGTTAGACGGAAAGTCGGACTCGTCCCACCGGGGGACACCACATCCTTGTCCAAGGACAGATTGTGAGTTTGTCGATAGAGACTGTAATGGTATGATGTGTGAGGACCTTGATGTTATGACAGAATAACTCTCATCTAGGTCCAGACATTTTAACTACAACCACAAAGAACAAGAGAGGATAGTTGCCGGGAGGGAGGAAGTCGGACAGGATTACGGTGATCTAGACGTGAGAAGCCCACCTCGTTCCGTTCTAGGGGGTGGGGGTCGTTTGGAGGATCCGACTAGGGGTTGTCTTGGACCCTTACCTCCTACCTTCCGGTCCGTCTATGGCCGAGATCTAACGACCCGGCCCCCACGTCCCGGTCTCGACCCAGAAGTGACTGAGGAACGGTCGTGGGACCGGGAAACGGGTAGAGGTGGACGTGGAGGGCGCGATGGTCGACGGTAGACGGTCGTCGGGACCCCCTTGTCCTGTATAATTGAAGGAGAATAGAAAGGGTTTATACGACACCTGGTAAACCCTCAACTCGGGTGGGGGTGAAGTTGAACAATTCTCTGTCGTCGTCCGGACTCCTATGTTAGGTAGGACGGGAGTCGGAGACTTCGTTTCGGTCCGAGGGAGGGCATATAGGCCATAGGTAATCACACTGCGTCCTAACTACGACACACCCCCGAGCACCCCGACGTTTTCCGGGAGGACCCCTCCTCTCCCTCAGGACCGATGTTGATCCCTGAACTGTTAACAGTTCGGCACGGTAGAGGAAGGGGCGGGGAAGGTCTCTCCATCCTCCTTCCTCGAGCTAATCGTCCCTCGGAACCAAGAATCTCGACCTCATCAGGGTCTCGTGACTGGCCTCCGGGGTCGGGGAGGTGTCGTCGACGAACGAGGAACACCGTGTTCTTCGGGTCGAAGGGTCCCACAGAGGTCCCACCCTCCCTGTTCCGACCCGCCTCCCCACGTTATTCCGTCGTTGGAGACCTCTCGGACCACACGAAGTTCTAGAAGTTAGGGTTCCTCGGACGAAGGTGTAGGGTGGAGGAGTGGGTGGGGAGACTTCGGTCCCTCTGTGGTCGTATCCCGGGACAGTCCAGGGTCGTGGTGGTCGGTGTCGTCTCTGCCGAGACCCCGGTCGAGTGACGTGTCTCTGGAGGGACGACCCCCCGACTGTCGGTGGGTCACCAGCAGTCTTCGGGAGAACGGACGGGTGGAGTGTGCACCGCACATCAGGGTGTCGAAAATGAAGGAGAGTCCTGAGTCTTCTGCCTCCAGGTCCCCTCGAGTCAACTTTACATATGTAATCGTCAGTGAAAAAGTGAGAATAGATTTTTAAAAGTCGGTACCAATAAGTAAAAAAATTAATTTTGAAGAGTACCCTCCCAGAGATCTCCGTGACCCAACTCGGGATTGGATCACCTTCGTCCCCTCCTAGGACCGGAAACGGCTCCGACTCGAAAGTCCTGCTTCCCACCCGGAGACCTATCCTAGGGTTAAAGCAAGACTTGTCTCATTTGGGGTCAGAATCGGCCGTACTCGGTGAGAAGGGCCTTGACAGTCCCGGGACGGCAGGGGTTCCTCCGGTTTCCTGATACCCGCCGTCGGTAGAAAGGGGAAGGGGCGAGTATAATGTACTTGGAAGGACCGGATGCAGACGTGGGTGCCCGGGAGTGGGAACCGAGGGTAGTACCGGACGAACTCCCAGTTCCCAGTCCCCAGGAGACGGTCAATACCGACGGGTCCGAATAAGGGACTCCCGACCCCACCGTCTCACTCGGTCCACCCCCTCTCCCTCCCTAAGGAGGTCCGGGAATGTAGTCGGAGAGGAGAGGGGTGCTGACCCGGTCTCTCCCGGCTAGACGAGAGACTCATCGGAGAAGGAGACGGAGGAGGGGGTCGTCTATGTGTGCGTGTGTGTGACCGTTGAGTATTTCTGTTCGCTCGTGCACCGGTGTGTACGCACGCCGGCGGTCTCGGGTCGGGTAGACAAATGTCGTGTGGCCCGTCAACGGGGTCCTTTTCGGGGAAGAGGAGTTCTTTCCTTTCGACCACTTTCACAAACCAACTGGTTCACGTCGAAGCCGGGTTCCCCGGGTACGGGCACCAGAGACGGCGTAGGACCCGACGGTCGGGAGTACCGACGGAGGGTAGGAGGGGATTGTCCATGGACTGGGCGACCAGAGGGGCGAGGCAGTTCGGGTAGATGTTGTTTCCGGTGGCGACCTTGTTCCACGCGTACCGACACCCCAGGGGGGAGGACTTCCTGTTGCAGAGGATGTGCCCGTCCGGAAACCACGACATAGTGACTGACTCTCGTCCCGGAGGACTCTCGGACTCGAGTAGGACGTGAGGGTGGGGTAGGGTGGTCCCGCCGGGCCGAGGAGGTCACGTCTACCGTGCCCCCCCACCGTCCAGACGAGGTCACGGGTCCTGGACGTGGTGATGCCACGACCCACGACCGCCGTCGGTCCCGTCCACTGGGACGCGTCGACGCCACCAAAGTGCTGACCGGACCCGAGTCCCGACCCCGTGGCCGGGAAACAGACTTCCTTATAATATTTGGTCCGAACACGAGGGGGCGACCCACACACGAGTGACGAACCCCTCGCGCCCCCCGAGTCCGGCAAAGTCCGGTCAGTGACGCGTAACTCAGTGGCCCGAGACCACCACCCGGTGCACCCGCGTAGCTCGCCTCGAGTGCCGGTGTGTCCAAGGGAAGGAGAGACAACTGTCGGCAACCGAAAAACAATCCGACGGGTCGGATGCACGTCGAGAGAAGACTCAGGTTCTTCGACGGGAGGAGTCTCCGGAGGACCGACGGTGGAAGAGGGGGTACGGCAAGGGAGGGTGGTAAGAGAGAACAATCGTGTAAGGTCGGGAGACGGTGAACGAGATAAATCTCGACCCGGAGAGGAGTCGGACCTGTGGTCTACCTCCACCTCCACCCCCATTCGTCGTCGTGTCTTGTCTGACTGGTCTAGGTGGCGGAAATACTTTTGTGACGAGTCTGACGTGTGGGGGGCCCGTCGGGCGGATGTCGTACTTCCCGTCCAGATCCAAGAAGAGCGGCCACGGGTGCATCTACATCGGTATCAAGAACCACGCTCCTCGCACCATCTTCCACTCCGGCCCGGTCTCGTCCGACGCGTCGTGGTGGTTCCGTAACGGAGAGAGGTAGACCTGTGAGGTCCTGGGACCCCCCACCCCTTCTCCGTCGTCTCCCGTTCCGGACCCGTAGCACCTCCGTCTCGGGCCGGCCCCCACACCTTTGGGGTCGAGGTCCTTCGGTCCGGACTCGCACTTCCAAGGTGACCCTTTCCCCTTCTGTTAAATTAATAGGGCCGCGAAATGAGGAGACTAACGGAAACTCGGTAAAGTGACGAGTAATTTCGGTGAAGGTCTCCCTCCCGCTTCCTTTACTTTTCTCCACCTTGAGTTTCGTCAGGTAAAACAAGGACAGTCGTTCAGGTCACTGTCCAACGTACCCCCTCCTTCGACCCAGTGGGCACGTGTCCGCCTCGCCCCAACCCCGATCCGGCCCCTCAGCGGTCCGAGGAGAGAAGGGACGTGAGCCCGAGCGACCACCGGACGACAGGACCACGTGAAGTGGAGAGAACGTTTTAAAACGAGGTCCGGGTCGTTGAATTGAGACTCTACCTACTCTGGACGAGTCCGAGTGTATTTACACCGGAAAAGTCCGGAGGTCGAGTTATCGGGAAAAGACCGTCGACCATCTGACTCTCGGCAGGAACCACCCTCCCCTGAACCCGGCGTCGATTACTCGGAAACAGACAGGACCCAAGACGGGACCAAAAACGAGGGGTCTGCCCTCGTCGGGTCGGACCCCGACTCAACACGTCGGTGCTCCTGAACCGCCCTTCCCGGACTAGGTCGAGGTCTTGGTTCCCTCCCTCGGCGACACACCCTCCTTCCTCGGACCCTTTTAGCGGGGACCTACGTCTAGACCTCAAGGATAAGGGGACGCGGCTCCGGAGAGGGTCGGGTCGGCGTCGAGACGGGGTCGGGGACGGTCTTTCCGTTTACGAAACTTCCAAAACCACGACCTGGTCGGTCACTACGTGACTCTTGACGCGGCTCCGGAAGTAGTCGACGGTCGGGTCGGGCCGACGGACCGAGGGCGACACGGCGACGGGGGTCCGACGGAGGTTGGTACCGGGTGGGGTAGTGAGGTGTGACTCGGAACCTCGAGTCCGGGGTGGGTGGTCTCCGGTGGGACTAATGTTCTCTGGACTGGTGGTCCGTGGGAAACGGGACTACCGTCGAGTCGGGTAGAGTCCCGAGGTCGTGGACGGGTCCAGTTTCGATCTCGAAAACCCCATATACATCAGAACCACCGGAATTGGACGAACCCCCTACGGGTGCGTCCCCGGTGGAGTCGTGACACGCCACCGGACGTGGTTTATGGTGGTCGGTTCCAACTCCACTACTTCGTCTTCGGTGTCATATCCGAACTGGGGTGAGGGGGTCCGGGGGAGTCACGGTAGGTCTATCGTAACTCTTTCTTCTCACAGGGACCCAAGGGTCTCGAGACTGACCCCGTGATGGACCCCCCATCCCCACCAGTCTCTTCACCCCTCACAGAGGGGGTCGAGGACGTCGAACGGAGAGACCTAGGGACTCTAGAAGGTGGAGTATTTGGACGGACATCCAAGACCTCGGTATCGGACAACGAGACGATCAGTAAGTAAGGTCTTTTGTCTACCGGATCCCCATTGTCCTCTCCCCCACACTGTCTGGTTTCACAAGGGACACGTGGTCATGTGGCATACGTCGAAGTCCGGCCTTGTGTTTGGGGGCCTTCCATTGGGGCCGGTCGAGGGGTACGGTCAGGGGCGTCGTCGTAGACCCCTCAGGGAGACGAGGTCCTCAGGTGTCGATGTCGGGGGACCTTGACTTTTTCCAGTCCGAGACTGGTGGGCCTCTGCCGTCGAATGTCGGGGTGGCCGGGGGTGGGACCCGGTTTACGACGGGACCTCTTTCTTGACCTCAGGGGGTCGGTCTGTGTGAGTCGTCAAGAGACAGAGGTCACGACACCGTATGGGACTCGTTCCCGCCAGGACCGAAGGGACCATGGTTGGACGGGTGGATCCCGAACCGGTGGAGAACGAAGATCACCCACCCCCTCCCCGGTCCGAGTAGTCCCCGAGGGAGATGTGACCGGTTCGTTCTCGTTCCTCTTTGTCCCAAGGGGGTGGTCCCAACCCCTAGACACGGTACGTCCGGGTCCCACGACCCTCTCATGTCTTCACCATACATGTCCCGACCGGTCGGTTACTGTGATGAAGGAGGGAGGGGAACGTAAGGACAGTGTGAAGACAGGAAAGGAACAGGGACCGAGTCGAACAGTGGGTCCTTTGTATGAGAGTTGCACGGTCCTCAGTGCATCGTAGATGGACCCTTCGGTCCGAGAACGAAAGTGGAAGTGGGTGAAAATAACGACGTCGACGACCGTTCCGACCCGGGTCGGTCGGTGGTGGTGACCCTGAGATCCCCTTCGTCGGAGGACGTCGGGTACGAAGAGGGTTCAGAGGGGTCTGGAGTGGGAGGTCGGGGGACCGTCGGTGAGAAGAGGTGTTCGAGAGAAAAGACTCCTACACCACCCTATGTTCGACCATTTGCTCCTTACCCCGGAGGACGTACTCGTCTTCAGGAGGACCCGGAACCCCCAGAGTGGAACGGTCACACCCTTCGAGTCCGACCCTCTACGAGTAGTATCAATGTAAGGGGACGGGAGGTCCTTCTTTCCGTCGGTTCAAGACTCTAATTCAACCTCCTCCTCTCACCTGGTCCGACCTCAAGTCCCGACAGGTCCCCGTCGTTTACCGAATTTAGGTGAGTCTGGTCGTGGCGTGTTGAACAGAGTGTGTGTGTTTTTACCGGTGTCCGGGGAAAAGTCTCGTTGGTGAGGGGCTGTGGTCCCGGTGTCGTGTACCCTCCCCCACCCCCGCCCCTGTGCGCCTTCTCAAGGGTCAGAATGACTATCCGTTTCGGTTCGGGAACCACGTCTTCCGGCTCGTGGACAGTGGACTTGGAGGTGATCTGACCTTCCCTCCACGGTGGACGTATGGGGGAACTCTCTCCCGACTAGGGCCTGGGACGCAACGGGTGGGAGAGGTCACGACAGAGGGGACAGGGGGTGGAGAAGGGTCGGTAGTCAATGATTTTTGACGAAAGGTCCGTCCGTCCGGGGAACGACGGGAGACGACGGATGAGACCCGTGACACGACCTTGGGACCGACGAAGCATCGGCCGTCAGGGACTCTAGAGACGAGGTCGGGTCTCTCTCCGCGAGACGGGAGGTGGGCACACGAGACGAAGGATCCTGTGGACACGTCGTGGACGACAAATGTAACGGTGAAGGGTAGGACAAAGTAAACTAGAAGGGTTTGCAGACACTCCGTGCCTACCACGGAACAAGAGTCGTCGTAGAGACCAGGGACCCTGTATGATCGACGAGTCACTGATAAACTACTGTCGTATCTTCCAATTCCTCGCAACTTGTCGTCTCATGACGGGTCTTTAGACCGTAGGACTGTCACGAGGCACAGAGTGGATCGTCGTCGGGTTCGAGTCACTTGACCGACAACGGGACACAGATGGTCTTCCTACGAAGACGACGGTTTGGGATGAGGGTGTCGTGAGGTGTCTGGGGTGCCGTATCACCCTGCCAAGCCTTCCGGTGTCCACCGAGGTCCGTTGTAAGAATGTAGGAGAGAGGTCGGCTCCCACCAGGTCCCTGGTCGACGACTCGTGGACCGGTTAGGTGCACCGGTGTCTCTCGTCCTCAGGGTACCTGACGGACTGGGTAAGGACGAGTGTCCACTGTGTCCCAAGGGGAGTTGTCAACGGAGTCTGGGTCTTTCCTTCGACTAGGATGGACCCGTCTAGGGTATGAAGGACGGTCAGGACCACGGGGTCCCTTGAGAAACAACCCTGAAACGAAGTGAATCGTTGGGTCGGTAAGACCGATGACAGACGAACCACCCCCGTCGGAGGGTCGTCGAGGAAGACGAGAAAGTCCCCGTCTATGACGTCCCTCAGACCCTCGTCTCAGTCTCCCCGACGAGAGGGGGTCGGTCGGTGTAAAGGAGGCGGTATGACGTCCGGGGTGGTTTGGTAGGACTCATTTTGGGCCGGTCTGAAGGACGTCCGAAAGACCACCACCGAGACCCTCTTCCCCTCGACCTCCGGGTCTTGACACCTCAAAGGGTTTCAGTCCGGTCCTCGTATAGAGGGGAGGTCGGGAGGTTGTGTCCTCTGAGGCCCTCACGAAGTGAGGATTCCGAGGTCGTGATTCCTGTTCCGCGACAACCCCACAGTTTAGTAGTCAACTAGAGAGTCGGGACTCCGGGTGACAATCACGTTCTTAAGATCCAAGGCCCCCCCACCCCTCCTCCGGGGGAACACAGTGGGTCGCGAGACTTCCCTCTCGGAGTAGGTGACCGGGACCCGAGGGAAGACGGCGTCGACTCTTCAGGAGTGACCCGTCTCGAAAGGTCGGTACGAGGCTTAGCCCCTCCCCGACGACGGGGGTCTAATCCCCACGATTCTTCTGAAAAGAGTCAGCTGGTGCGTCCGGGACCGTGACCCAGGGTGGTGGTCACAAGGATTGAGGGAAATGGTTGGTCCCTACACGTCAGGGGTGCGCGGGGATCAGTTCACCCCTCGTGTCTCAACCCCCTCCATTACCCTTAGACCTTTCACACAGACTACCAATTCTTTAAGAGTAGGAGATATTGGTAGAGGGACGGTCCAGGTCCTGGAGGTCAGATACGAGTCCCTCCGAACTGAGACCACGGGGGCACACCACGTCCGGTCGTATCGGTGAGACGACCGTAGGGAATCGGTGGACATTGGGTACCGGGTCGGGGTTTTGACGGAGGTCTCGGGACCGAACGGGAGGCGTAGGTAACTACGGCGGTGACGGAACAATAGCGTCTAGACGGATGTTCGGTGGTCGTCGAGGATGACGGAACCAGATGAGGATCCCAGCGTGCACCGAGCCACCATTTCTTAGGGGGACGTAACGTCTACACTCAAGCTAGGGACCCAGTCCTTCTAGGGGACCTCTTCCTTTACCATTGGGTGAGGTCATAGGAACGGACCCTTTAGGGTGCCTGACCCCTCGGACCACCCGGTGTCAGGTATCGTAGTGTTTCTCAGAACTGTGTCGACTCGTTGATTTGGGAGGATGGGAAACCGGGAAATCCGGGAGGGATCGGACGGGTTGGGGGGAGATTCCGGAAAAACGATGACTTTTGTCATAGTCATTATGAATAACTAAAAATGAACTCAGGAATTACAGAATTCACTTCAGCGAGTCAACACACACTGAGAAACGCTGGGGTACCTGATATCGGATAGGCCGAGGAGGTAGGTGCCCTAAAAGGTCCGGTCTCACGACCTCACCTGACGGCAAAGGAAGAGGTCCCCTAGAAGGACTGGGTCCTTAGCTTGGGCCCAGAGGGAGTAACGTCCGTCTGCGAAATGGGAGACTCGGTGGTCCCTTCGGGAGCTAAAGAATTCGTGATCGTATTTACAAAACACATACACAACAATAAAGTAAATTAAAAGTATTGTTGGGTTACTCCATCTTTTCTAGTTAAAAGGGGAAAATCTTTAACTCCATGTTCCCTTAACTCCCTTAACAGACTCCACCGGTCCATCATGTGTCGTCTGTGTCCTAAGGTTGAGTCCGAAAGACCGAGGCCTCGGGAACGCACATTACTGATGACGGCGGGGTGGAGATGGGACTCAAGGTCGGGTGAACCCAACGAGTAGTGAGGAGTCTTTACAAAGGGGGAGCACTACCCCCACTGAGGACAGGACGCTAAGGGTAGCAGGTGCCTTTTGTGGTAGATGAACTGTGGTGTCAATTCCGGTCTCGGAACCTCAGATTACGAAATTGTGTATGACACAGGAACCTAAATTGAGAGACTCGGAGACCAAAAAAGTAGACATTTTACCCCCATTACTATATTATCATAGATTGAGTGTCTAGTCGACACTTCTAATTTTACTTGATTCTTTTTTTTTTCTCCGTGCCCTTTCTGACCCGTGTCGCGGACCGTGCGTCATTCGTCACAGCAACGGAATGCGTATCAGGGATCTTAGTAACAGAAACGGTAGTAGTCGTTGTCTAGGGAGGTCGAGAGTCTTGTGGTCCGTACCCCTTTTTTCGTCCCGACGACTCCGTCGCGGAGCCCACACCGGGGACTTACGGGTCTCGGACCGTGGACAGGACCCTACGTCTCGGGTCGTTCTCGTAGAAGACTCCTACACGAGTAGAGATGATCCCCTCGGGTCCCTCCTTGGCCCCAGAGACTGGGGGTGGTTGACACCGACACACGGACCCGGTCCACCCGGAACTTCGTGTTCTTCCGGAGACTTCAACATACAAAATACTAAATTTTCGTGTGAATCGTCCTCTGTCTGCATGTCTTGAGTAAAGGAATCGTCCACCAGGAGGTGTCCAGTCAACCGTGGATGAGGGACTCGTGGTCGACACACGGTTCGTGACCTAGATTGGGGCTTTTGGTTGGCACTTCTACATATATGCCGACGATAAAAGTCCCTACAAAACCACCCCCCTTTAAGGGTTGAACGGAAGTAAGTTCTAACTATACTTTTAGTTCTCTCTGAAGGACAGACACCTTCGTGGACCTTCTGGTAGGAAAACAGACGTTTGTAAACTTCGACTCGGGACATAACCCGGGACCTCCTCGGAGGATGAGTTCGGGGGTATAACTTGAGGGTCAAGGGTGGGTCCGGTACCCAGGGTGAGAATTCTCCCTTACCGTCCACCGTACCGGGTGACAAGACTGGACCCCCACCTAGGTTACAGGAGGTTCATTGTCCGACAATGGAAACCCCTACAGCACGAGGTCTCTCAGGTACTTCAGATCCCTACCCAGCTCGAGTCGGAAGAGGTCGTTCCAGAACAAGAAGTCGAGTTGTCCGAGGGACTTCACCTTCATTCTTGAGTCGAAGAACCGAAGCCTGTTCCTGTCAGGATGTTTCCCCGCCGTCCATCCTTCCCTACCAGTAGCGGTTCGGGGTGTTAGGGGAAGGAGAGACTAACCGCTGGTGTACCTCCCCGAACGTTTCCCAAGTCAGTCGATGACTACCCCTTGACTTCCCGCCGTTCCCTGGTCGTAAAAGAGTCGGTCTTGAACCGAGCCGGGGACGTTACTCTTGTCTGATGCCTCCTCGTCGCACTCCTTTCCACCCCTCGGGTCGGGGCGTGTGTCGGGACTTGAGTCCGCCTGTCTGCGAGAGAGTTAAGTCCGTATTTTCAGTCCCAGGTCATTGCGGTAAGCCGTCCAGGAGGGTTCACTACACCGCTGTCAATAAGGAAGAGACTCTTTTGTCCATCCAAGGGGACCTGAGGGTCTGCACATAGACTGACGCGAGCCCTTCTCTTGAATGGAAGTTTCCAGGCTAACTGTAACTATCCAGGTTTTCCCCAGAATTTCTCCCGCGGAGACCCCTACTGTCGGTGTCGGAACAGCTAGACCAGTTATTACCTGTGGTTCGCGTAGAGAAGGAACTAGACCTGGACTCCTCTGTCCTCTGTTCAATAGGGCGACCCCACGACACGGGTTAGTCAGTACGGACCACGTTCGTGGGAGACCTACAAGTAGACTGGACCCAGTAGTACGTCTCTACGGTCCACGTACCTTTAAGTGGTACTCACTTAAAGAACGGACGGACGGAAGGGAGGGAGGACAGGAAAGAATTCAACCATTATGTATGGCGACCACTCATGCTATAAATTTTGAAAAATTTTTTTTATTATTTTTCGTCGTAGAGTAGAGTAAGGACCAGGGGGTCAGCGAGAGTGACCCTCGTCTGTGGTAATTGTCACAAAATATATGACCAGGTCTTTGTTTGGTAAGACAGTAATATAAAATTACAACGAGTAAAACGGAAAAATTTTATATTTTCGATAGTACGACTGACATCTTATAGACTCACTATGTCTTCATAAAATATTATATGGATCCTTTTAATTTCGGTAAGTATTAGGATGGAGGACTTTCATTAGCGACTATTGTAACCATATTAGGGAAGATAAGAAAAAAAGGATACGGATATAAATTTCCTTTTAATCTCAATGTCAAATATATCAAAGAACAGGACGAGAAACTGAATTGTAGTAAAGAGTTGGTAGTGAGGTATGACATTGTACAAATGTGTCTACTTTAAACCAATCTTAGTTATAGTTCCCGCTGGGGTTGGGTTTGTTTTCCTGAAGTATCTCTACAAACCCTCTTTTGTTGTGAACTGTCCCTTTCCCAGTGACCCTCTGGGGTCTCGGTAAGTCGGTACATAAAGGGGACCCGACGACTAACCTTAACAAATGTTTCCTCTACCTTTGATTATTCACAGATCCGGTCCACGAAATTTATGTAGTGGAACCCTTAAGGGACCGTCAGATCACCAATTCTAGGACACGAAGGTTACGTCCCCTGCACCCAAGTTAGGGACCAATCCCTTGATTCTAGGACGTTGGGAGCACCGTTCCGGTTTTTTTTTACCATGGAGTAAATTGAACATGTTCAGAGTTAAGATGTCTTCTCTTTTGTCCTACATCTCCAACAGGCCGTCTGTCCCCAAACATCGACTTCGTAGTGTCTGGATCTGGGTCTGTAAACCGGAGTGGATCCAAGTTCCCGTTTCCAACCTAAAACTTAGTGTCCAAACAGATAAAAGTCTTTAACCCAATAAAAGGTTGGTACGTTAGGGTATAAAATTACAACGAATAAAACGACAAAATTTTATATTTTCGACAGCACGAATGACATCTTATAGACCCATTATACCTCTATAAGATATTATATGGATTCTTTTAATTTTGGTGAGTATTAGGGTAGAGGATTTTCATTAGCGACAATTGTCAAAGTTCACTTACATAATAGACACACACACACACACACACACACACACACACGCACACGCACGCGCGCGCGATTCAGAGAAGTCAGTACAGCTGAGAAACGTTGGGACAGTTGACATCGGGCGGTCCGATGAGACAGGTACCCTAAAGGTTCCGTCTTTATCACCTCACCCAATGGTACGGGAAGAGGTCCCCTAGAAGGGTTGGGTCCCTAGTTTGGACGCAGAGAATACAGAGGACGTAACCGTCCGTACAAGAAATGGTGATCACGGTGGACCCTTCGGACTTACACAATAGATCATTTTATGTTTAGATATGTTTTTATATTCGTGGACACATCTAGGGGACTGGGGTCTCGTTACGTGTCTGGTGAAGAAGGATCGGGACCGGGGTATTGGGTCGAGAGGTCTCTCGACGGGTAGGGGAACGGTGGGACAGTTGTAAGTCCTCACTACAGTGGGACCCGTCCACTGAATTGTCTCCAAAGGAGGAGAGGTGGGGGACCTCCGTTACGTGGTCGCAGGGTCCCGTGGTCCAACCTCGCTCCCCCGACCGTGCCTCCGGGTCCCGGGCACCGGGGTCACCGGCACTACTACTGGCACGAACGACGGTGGTCACAGGTGGTCGGGTCGGGGAACACAAGTCCGGGAGGAGGAGAGCAGAAGTGAGTGGTGATGAAGAAGGAGTTTCTGGAAGAGCGGTAGCAAGTGGAAGACGTCGAGTCACACAAGTATGAGTACCCTCCCCAGGGGGTACTTCGCTGGGAAGTGGTGTCTACAGACATAGAGGTAGAGGAAACACCGCCCTCCGTCCTCCGAGGTGAGGTACGTCAAGTCCGACGGTTGTTGTAGGCGTACTGGGGTTAAGATTGAGGGGAGTAAGGTCGAAGGACAGAGACGGGAAGAGGGTTTCCCGACTCCGGGTTCTTTCCGACCACCCTCAGTGTGGAAAGGGGGAATCTTCGGTGTTCTCGGACACCACATGGGGTGGGGTATACACTACTGTATGTTGAATTAAAGAATTTTCGAAGTCAGACGGTTCTAAGGTTCTCACAGAAGGATGTATAGACCTAATACTCTGGCGTCTACTCAAAGACCTTCGACTTAACGGAATTAAAGTCTAGGGAGACGAGGTCTCCCGGGTGTAGGTACGAGTCGGACGGACGACTCGACTGTGTGTCGGTAGAGGGGGTGCGAAGAGGGCCGGGTCCGAGATCCTCGAGAGGAGGAGACTCTCGAAGTCCCCGTAGCGGTCGGGTCAGTGAAGAAAGAGTGTGGGACGGCCCTCCCCACAGACGGACGAGGAGGGAGTAGACGGGTCGTGGGTGTAGGGGTCGGACGAGACACACGGGAGAAGTGAGAGGTGACCGAGGAAGTGTTGTACTTCTACGGGGTCGAAATTGTCAGGAGTTTAGGTACGGGGAGACCCTTTACGGGGAAAGGACGGGGAGGGAGGAGAAGGGGTTGAGACCTGGTATGAGTTCTTGTAAAACGGGACGGTCTCGGGAAGGAGGAGTGGGGCGAAAGTGAGACTGGTGACGTGGTCCTAAGGGACCGTGGCGTTCTTTGACGAGACTTCTTCCGGTCGGTACCCTGGATGTTCGGTTGTGCACGTAAAGGTACAGACGAAGGAAACTGTGGAGGGGAAGGGGAAGAGGTCGGAATTCACAAAGGCTCCTAGATAAGAGTGGGGAGAAAACAGAGGTCAGAGTGGATGGACTGAGGGTCTTGGGGTCGACGAGGGTTCACCTATGGGGTTTAGGTCAGTGGAGAGTGGTGGAGGTGACGAAGGTGGGAGTAGGTTCGGTGGTGGATGAGAGCGGGTTATAGTGTCGTCGAAGGATTGACCAGAGGGGTACAGGCATGGACGAGGGCGAAGTCAGACAAGGGGTGGGTTGACCCTTTTGGATTCGGCCTGGCACTGAGACGTCTGAGAGGGTCACTGAAGGGTGACTCGGTTCGTGAGTGTCCCGGGACGTGCTCACAGAGCCGGAGCGACTGGAGTACGACACGTCACCGGGGAGTGAGTGAGGAGAGATCGGTGTGGTCGGAGATGTCCTAGGGTGTCCATACGATTCGTGTGTGGACGGAGCCCTGGAAACGTGAACGACCTTACGAAAAGGGAGTCTATTTGTGTCGAGTGAGTCAACGGAGTCCAGAGAAGAGTTTACAATGGAGGACTCTCTCCGGTAGGGTCTAGTGGGAAAAATATTATCATGGACTAGGACATAAGGCACAGAGGGAATCGTGAATCGTGGTTACGATTCGTATACGTCATATACACACACACAATTAACAGACAGAAGGGAGGGTGGGGGTTGTGTGTGTGATTTTACATTTGAGGTACTTCTGTTCCTGAAATCGTGACTTAAGGGGTACAGATCTAGTTACGGATCGTGTATGATCCACGACCTCTTTATTTTTGAATAACCTTATGTCACTCCAAGTTTAGAGATAGAAGTCAGGTTTAAAAAGAAAACCTGAGGTCTAGACATGAAATTATACGAAGGAATGGTGAGACGGGGTACCGTGGACTGTCGTTTGAGCGACCCGGAGGAGATCATGGAGGACTTAAGAAAGGGTCACGTACCGTGGTCGGGAATGGGTCGATGGATTCGATCTTCCTTCCCAGTTGGAACTGGAGGAGAAGTGGAAAGGGGTAAATCAGTGTTCAGGACGGTGAAGATGGTGACTTTAGAAAGGTTCGGGTGGGGAGGTAAGGAAGGAGGAAAGTCAGACGTTGTCTATAGGTTTACGAACTGGTGAAGGTCTGGGAAGACGGGTGAGTCCAGGCTCGTCTGAGAAGTAAACTTCCGGAAGTCACCGAGACGTATCGGATACCTGTTTCAAGTTTAGAGGACCGGAGAGGTAGCTCAAGTCGTAATTGTGGGATCCGACGGTGACAGGACCAACGGATGGGAGACAAGAGGGTTTGTAGGGTTCGCTCGAGGTCGGTCGTTCCGTACGGAGACTAACCGTACGGAAAGGGGTTGAGGAAGGACCTCTTGAGGTCCGGTAGAGAGTCTAGAGTCATTAGAATAATTTTTAACGAGAGGTACATCGTAACTTTATACATATGATGGTATACACTTTGTCTAGCGGTCAGGTCCAAGCTACGGACTCTGTCCCGCGAGTCCCGACTACGTGACCCTGTTGGGCTTCCCCACCTTACTCCTCCCTCCACCCCCCCCCAAGTCTTACCCCCTGTGTACATGTGGGTACCGACTAAGTACACTTACATACCGTTTTGGTGATGTTATAACATTTCATTATTCGGAGGTTAATTTTATTTATTAAATGTTTTTTACGTTTTCCTTATTTATTCTAGAATTTCGACTTAGAACTTCCGTTTTTTTTTTTTTTTTTTTCGGGAGGTCCTCTTACAACGTGGGACGGAGGGGAAGCACATGTGGAGACAGAATCAAAAGTCTACGAAACGACATTAACGCCCCACACTTATTTAACCTCTATCCCTCTCAGAATCGGTAGAAAAATTGGGGTCCAGATCGTGCCTTTTGTAAGTCAGTCACAACCTAACGACGTACCTATCTATTTACTTCAGAGGTTGAAAGAAGTCGGACTTGTCTTAGGAACATTCTACCCCTCGAGGGGTAGTTGCCCCATCAGTTTTCCTCCCACCTACCACGATTTACCTCACATGTCCTTTTCAAGGAGTTAAGATTTAGGGAAAGGAAGGTAAGGTGTAAGCAAGTGATGAAGGACCTCACGGAGGGTACTCGGTTGTGGAGGTGGGGTTTACGAAGTCCTGGGTAAAGGCTTCTCGAGGGGCGATGGGGAGTTCCGAAGACTGGGAAGAGGTTTGATTTCGGTTTGAAATCAAACCTGGGAAGAGGTTTGCAAAGAGAAACCTTTCGGTCCAGGTGGTGTCCCGAAGATGAGGCCCAAAAGTAAGAGGCCTTCGAAAGTAGAACGGGGAGGAGGCAAGAACGGGACGAAGGTAATAATTTGGTAGTCGGAGATTCAAAGAAACCGCGGGGAGGGGTCCACAGGAGGGCCCCGACGAGAGAGTCTAGAGTGGGGGAGCGAAAGACCTTGGGCGGGGAAATCCAGGATGGAGGGTGAGTGGGGAAGGGCCGGGCCATCGGGAGGGGAGTCATAGGGGGACGCCGGAACCGGTCGGACCCGCGGGAGAGGTGGACATGTCCCAGAACGCGCCACGCTCGACTAGGAGCGAGTGCGGGACTCGCTACATCATTAGCCGTTGCTCCGGCTCCTACGCCGGGGTCTTCTCCTGGGCTAGCTTCGCCATCAGCGCAAATTGGTCGTACTCTCTTCACTCGTCGCGCCGGGCTGCCAGACCCGATTCCGGGACGGGTGACGGTCTGCGGTTGAGGTCACTGTCGTCCTCCGAAAGACGCAGGTAGCGCGGCCACCGAGACGAGTTGCGGGCGGTCCAACGATCCTCTTTGGCACAGGTACCTCTGGGTTTCGAGGCGGGGAGGTGGGATGGCCTTCGTCCTAAAGTGGGTGGACTAGAAGACGTCCGATCGGAAGACGCCGGCGGGCGGTCGGTCGGGAAGAACGGTGTCTCGCGAAGGCTTTTCGGACCCGCATGTGTGCGAGGGAGGACGAAGGAAGGGGGCGACCCACTACCCTCCACAAGTCAACAGTGCCGTTGCCGTACCAAAACGGGGTCTTATTCGTCCTATGTCACCATCCAACCTCCAGGGTTAAACCGGGTTAAGGTCCCGATAAAACGAAGGAGATTTTGGGGAGGTGTGTCAGCTATAAATAACTCAGGAGTAACATATTGTATGCGTTACCCCCGAACCCTTCTTTTTATTGTCATTCTGATCGATATAATAAAGTGAAGTAAGGACAGGAAAGAACCGGAGTCTTAAAGGATTCTTTTCTTAAAGTCTAGAAGGACCAAGATTCTAAGGGTTCTGTTAGTTAGGGGGGGTTTGGTCCAGAATGTCTCACCCCAGGTAGATAAGGTGACAGAAGTCAGAAGTGTCTATCGAGAACTGAAAAGGGAAAGTATCCTGACAAAGTCGATTCACCGTTCGTTTCTGGATCTTCCCCCTCACCCCTACGGGGTCTCCAGGTTACCAGTCCTGAGGTCACACACCCCCATCCCTCCCCGACCGGTCCGTTGCCCCGTGGTATATCCCGGTGTGGGACCCTTTCCTTCCACGCTTCTCCCAATGTTTTGCACACTCAAATACCCGATGTGAAGGGGTAGTTGTAAAAGTAAATGTTGTAGTTGTCGATGTGCAAGGGATGGTGGATGTAAATGGGTGGAGTCCGGGGTGTGGATGACGAAAATCCAAGTTTACCATTGTTGTCTACTTTCCGGTCTTGGTGACTTCGACCCCGAGAAGTGAGGGACCCGATCTATGGTAAAGAAGTGTACGTAGCGACCTCACGGGTCGGTTCCAATTTTCTGTATTTGTCCGTGGAGTCGTCCGAACAACAGTCTCCTCTACTATAAACAACTATTTTAATAATTGACTAGAAAATTAAAGACCTAAGGAAACCTCGTCTAAGTACTTTAGTCTTACTGGACCCGGGGTTACGGTTCGGTTCTTCACAGATTTAATGGACCTATTAATTGAAACAAAACTAACAGATCTGTAATAAACACTCAAAAAATTTCGTCCTGAACTCCCTAGTCTGAACGGAATTACAGAAGATGGAGTTTTCAAACATTGAGGGAAGAAGTTTTAAGAGGGAGGGAAATTCAGCTGGGGAGTCGGACAGGGAAAGGTTCACTCTCTATACCGGGATAAGGAGAAGACATTCCATGATAGTCTGTGTTTTTGTCACCACTCAGGTTCGACCGCCTCATACGAAGTCCACCTGTGTCGTGTCTTTTCTTGAGTTTGGAAAACAAACGTAACTAAGATATAAATGAATCGTGGTCATTCACCGTCCAAGGTGCAGTCCTTTGTGTTAGACTTCGGTCTCTACTTCAGGGTGTCGAAAGGTTACGATGGTTTAAGTCGTGCCGTTTGGGACAAATTAGTAGAGTCTCATTTTAGTGTGTCTTACATGTCATGTGACATTTCGTGAGTCGGAGACCTCAGTCGACGTTACCCAGACTTAGGTCCAAAGTTGTGAATACGTTCAATAAGTCAGAGGGGTTCGGAGTAGATATTCTGTCTCTGTTATTATACTTTAGACATTCCAATAATCTATTACATACATTTCACGAATTTTGGATGGTATTTTATATTTGATAAAAGGTACAAAAGAATTTTATATGTTTTATCATATATAACATGCGTATGTGTGTGTGTGTGTGGTGTGTGGATAGGGGCTGTGGTCGTCTCACTCCTAAGACGCAAGTTGAACGAAGGTTCTTTATTCGTCTACAAGAGTCCCTGTTTCTCGTAGTCACGAGTCACCAGTCCTGTCGTGGTTCGACCTCTCCTATTGTCATTCCTAGTCCTACCGGTTGGGTGTCTACGACGGCTCCTCCTTACCGGTGTCCGTCCTCCCGTCCCTACCGTGTTCCTGTTATGACGGTTGTCATTGACGGTCGCCGGCGGTACGTTGACGTCACCTCTACCGTCCCGCGTAAGGTCTTCCCTGTACACCGGAGTGCCTTCACTGAGATGTCCCGTCTGGGCCACAGAATCGGATACCAAGTTAGTCCGAGACGTCTCTGAGAGAACCAAAAGAAAAGAGTCCAGGGAGTGTGACACACTGGAGACGAAACCCATGTGTATGAGATTGCCAGTGTCTTGGGTTGTACACCGTTCGTTTCTTGTAGCCCGATCTTCAATCGACTTCTCCTAAGAATCAGGGTTGAGACGGTAGGTTGACAATTTCTTGGAACCGGTTCAGTAAATTGAAGGGTATAACCGGGTCCTTATTACTTCTCTTTCTTGATAATTTTTTGTTTCTTTAGTACCTTCCGACTTCGGATTCTCTGGTTCCCTCTAATGAGATCGGAATTCGGAGAAGTTCGGTTTTTACAAAGTCCTTTTAAATTATACTTAGGCAAGTAAAATATTATATAAATTCAGATGCTCAGTGTGGGTGTAATACAGGGACAATTTTTAAGACTTTTCGGTGTCGTTTTCGATTTTTCCCAGTGGAGGGACGGGCTGGGGGAGGTCCCCACCCACCCCTCCCCTCCCTCGGACAGACACCCGGGTACAAACGAAAGGTCGGGGGTTTTCTTTGTGGACTGGGTCGTGGGAGACCCTTTTAGTCGGACACTAAGTTTCTCTACGAACAAGTTACTGCTGATAATGTTGGGGTCGGTTGGTAGTCAGGTGGTCTTTCAGATTCCCCCCGTCCGTCGGTCTTCCTGTCTGGGAAGGAGAGTGGTCCTTAATTGATCCAGGTTCGTCCTCTACCCACTACACCACGGTGGTCCCCTTTCTATTAAATCGGTGACACAAGTGTTACTCGTAAGGGTAAGTAAGCACCTTCGGAAAGTCACAGTGACCACGGACCTTGGTTTACATTAGGAGGGTCCAACGTCGACCCTACCATCCAGCCGGTGTCCTGTTCCAGTGTCAGTCGAACACCGGGGCCGACCCGTGAGACATCAACTCGAACCCAGCTTTGGTTAGAAGAGGTGTCAGCGCCACTGGGACACGGTACTGCTACCACGGGTACTCACCTCCCTGGACGTCGAGTGACTTCCGTAGCCGGTCCTTTTACCGAGCCTTCTCCGCCGCGTTTGTCCGACGACACGAGTCCGAGCCTAGGTACGACAACCCCCGATTAGCCCTGTTCAGTTCGAGTATCTTGAGGAACCCCGACTCCCGTAACGGGGGTTCCTCCTAGTCGTGAGCTCCCTGATCACAGGCCCGTTTCTCAGGGAGGTCCACCGACTCCTGTGAGAGGTCAAGACGGTCCCAAACGACCGTAAAGGACGGTGAGTGGAGTCGTCACCGGGCTCCAAAGAAGAAGTGGTGCAGGAGACGGACACTCCTGTTTCTTACCTCTGTCTCTTCCAGACGCTCCATCTGCTTTCGATTGCGGGAAACTTCTTGGGACGATCTTGTCTCGTCTGAATGCCCTGACCTCGAGGTCAAGTCACTTGGCGGTGTGAGTTCTGGGACCCAAAATAGTGTCCCTTTACATGGTTTTTCCTTTTATCTAAGAAACATGTTTTAACATTAAGAAGGAGTGAATCTTATCGTTTCTGTCACATGACTTGGTCCTCCCGTAGGTCTTTAATCGTTGATTTTATGATTTTATGAGTACACCACCGTACCGTCCATCATTCGAAAACGACACGACTTTTATTACTGTTCTGACTCCTGACCCCTGAAAGGACCACCAGGTCATCAATTCTTAGGTGTAAGGTTGTGTGTCCTCCTCTCGAACTAAGGACGAATCCTTTGATTCTAAGGGTATACGGTGCCCCGTTGATCTCTCGGACACGAACCGTTAATAAGTCGGTTTTTTTTTGGTGGTTCCTAATAAACCAGATTGTTTAAGACCTTAAGTAGGAGGTCAATTTGTACCGTAAGTACAACTCTAAACTGTCTTTTGTCGTTTCAAGACATTTTATTAATATTAAGTTATTTTTTATTTAATTTGTTTGTTTGTACCGTTTGACTACCTTCCATCCTTCCTTTACTTTCTCACCCACCCTCCCTCCTTCTTTCTCCCCTCCCTTCGTCCTTCCCTCCGCTCTCTTTCTCCTGAGGGTCACCGTTTTTATTGATTTTTTGTCTACTGTCACCGATTTCTGTTGTTGTTTAAAAACCTTCTCTCTTTCGTCCTTCGTGAGTTCTCTCGACTTATGGTTCACGACAGTCTCCCCTGAGGGGACTCTTCGTTTTGGTGTGACTTCTTCAGGCATTTTCCGGGTCCTCAACAAGTGAATTCGTGGTGTCTTGTGTTTTTACTTGTGTACCCCTGACTCACTTGTGGACACGTTCCCGGGATTCGCACGTACGCGCGATTCAGTGAAGTCAGTACAGGTTGAGAAACACTGGGATGTCTGACACCGGACGGTCCGAGGAAACAGGTACCCTACGAGGTCCGTTCTTATGATCTCACCCAACGGTAAGGTGAGGTCCCCTAGAAGGGTTGAGTCCCAAGTTTCGACGTAGAGAGTACAGAGGACGTAACCGTCCGTCTAAGAAATGGTGATCACGGTGGACCCTTCGGGTCATGGGAAGCTACCGGACGTTCAAAGGGGGTGGGTTTGTGTTACGAAACCTTCACAAGAAAGAGAGAAAGGAAGGAAGGAAGGAAGAAGAGAGTAACTCATCACATAGTCTACCTTCGTCTTTATTTGCACAAGTCAAATGGTACAAATTGACTTTCTATTGAGGTTTTAGTGGAAATAATCTCGTTTATTAGGAGAAAGGGTAATAGTAATGGTGAAACAAGGGTGGGTTACAGGAAATTCAGATAGTCGATCGAGTGTCCCGGTCGGAGCGTGTGTCTTGAAAGTTACTGAATAAGAATTTATAAGTCTGTGGTTTATTTTCGGAGTTGACACTTTCTCTGGTTTTGTTTATTTATCCTTTCCTTAGACCTTCTTTGTCTCTGTCACGTTCTCTGTCTCCTTTTGAAGTTTCTGTGTCATTAATTATGGGTGTTCCCTTCAAGTATGTCTGTCCTTTGTCCTATATTGATTTTTCCTTGTACACCCTGAAGGGACCACCAGGTCACCTATTCTGACACTTGAGGGTTACGTCCCCGGACCCAAGGTAGGGACAAGTCCCTATCTTGATCTAGTACGAACGTCCAACGTTGATTCTGGGTCGTGTGAGTTTTATTTAAATTTTTTATTTTTAAAATTCTTTTTCAAGAATTCTGACTCTGACGGTTTTTTAATTCAAATTCTTGTATTTGAGTTCCTTCTTTTATATTGTCTTTGTTTCTTTACTCCTAAACTTCTCTTTTATGTGATTTTAATCTCCTAGTCAAGTATTTCAGGTTTACATTGTGTGTTATCCTCAAAGTCTTTTTCTTTTGTTCTCTTTTTCGTTCCGAAACTTATAGGTCTGATCTCACCCTTTCCTGACTTCGGTATCCCGACTTTGTAGCAAATGTCGACGAATACGACTGTACACACTTCCAAGGACACTGGTGGGAAAGATGGACGGTGGTAGATTATCGGTGTTTCAAGTGAGTGGTTAAAAGAGGGTTTCGAACACGGATGGACCCCTTTTCCAAAAGCCATCTTCACGAATTCGACAAGCATCCCGTCTCCATCAACGACCGCAACCATGTACTATACAAAATCTTCAAGTGTTCATTTCGCTGTCGTCGGAAGGACCGAGTGTCCGGGTCCTTTGTGGTGACCGTGGTACGTCAGAGACCCTGCTTTCCCGAGGTTTCCCAACCTTCCAAGGACCCACCTCCACCAGAGTTCATCAAGATAGACCCCCAGGACCCAAAGGAGGCTGAAGAGTGTGGTGAGGTTTAGATGATCCACGTGTCTCCCTGTTCTCTCTTTTTGCTTTTTGAATTTTCTAGATACCTGTATGGTGGGACTTCGGGCTAGAGGAGACAAGAGGTTTCGATTTGTCCCAGGCCGGACTAATCTTGAACCTACTCTTTTTCACTTCTCCGGTCTCAGTCAGAAGGGTAGGGAACACCCCTGTAGTCGGTGGTGTCGACTCAGGTGTCCGCCTAAGGGAGGCGTTTGAGGGGAGACCCTCCGGCGAGCGTCCAAGGTCTAGGGTGAACAGATTCTCTGACGTCCTAAACCCCCCCGGTCCACCGCCCTTAAAGCCTCTGTCGCTGACCTCTAGACGAGTCTTGCGTCTCCGGGACTGTACCCTTTTACTCAACTCTCTTTCGCCACAGTTCGTCTCGGGTCTTGTGCGGCGCTTTTCCTCTCACTTGGTTACCTTAAGTCCCGGCGCCCCCGCTACCTCAGTTTCCCCGGTTCAGTCTCGACCCTCCCTGCTGCCCTTTGCCCCTGTTCCTTGTGCCCGATCACTTTGCTGATGCCCGATTTACTGACCTCCCTCGGCCCCGTCCCTCCTTTGTTTGAGGAGCTCGAGGCCTGAGGTATAGAATGGTCCCTGACGCCGGTCCCTGACGTGAAGGCCGAGGCCCCGGCGGTAGTGCTGGAGGAGAGGCAAGAGGTAAGCCAAACTTATCCGCGGGGCGCGACGAAGTACCCTTCGGGCGCGGAGGTGAAGGACAAGACGACCGGGCCTTCACCCTCCCCGCGGCGCAGACACGCCGTCTCCGAAGCGACCCACTCCTTAGCTCGCGGGACAATTCCTCGCGGGAGGAATTGTGGGAAGCCGCTCAGGCAGCTCGGGAGGAGAGTGTCTCTTTGGCGCCCAAGAGTTGATGAACCGCGACGGAAGGCTCCTGTGGGTGAGCGAGCGTAGGTAAGAAAGGACGCAGGAGACAAGCGATGCGTGGATGAAGCACAGTCCGGGACAGGATCCACGACCTCAGAGACGCCGCTTCTTCGGTCGCTGACCTCCCCAGGAGTTCCCAAGTCACGGACATCTAAGTTCCGTCACACTACTTAATATGTCATTCCACATCTTCCCGTCACCTGCGCCTCTTGTCCTCGCGTATTGGATCTCCTTCACCCTCACTCCGCACCAGGTTCTCCTTTAACTAGAAATTCTACTCATTTCCATTTCTCCTCCCAGACCACCAGGACCTCTGACAACTTTTGTTTGTTCCGGGTTTACGTAAGTGAAGACGATTTAGAGTGGTTCTGAGTAAAGGATTAGATCATCCTCAAAGTCGAAGAGGACCTCACCTTAAAATTTGATTGGTCAGACCGTAAAGTCGCGATCACTCCATTAGACGTTCTATTCAGGGGCTTGTAAGGGGGATTTACCTTAAGGGGAAAGAAAACGATTATTGGAGTAATAGGACGGAGGTAAAGATATTTTCAGAACGTAGAACATGTCGTGGAGTCTCACGGAAACATAAATGAGCTACTCTATGAAGGACTAAGTACTTAACAATTTATTTCGGTTAATCTAGAAGTTTAGAAGTCAACTTAAAACAAAAATTGTTCTGGAACTCTATGTTCTCGTAAGAGTTAAGTTCTTTATTTTTCTCAAGCCGAATACTTCATCATTTCGACACCATCTCAGGAGAACGGACCTTTTAGGGTACCTGCCTCCTCGGACCACCCGACGTCAGGTGCCCCAGTCCTTCTCAGTCTGTGCTGACTCGCTGAAGTGAGAGTGAAAAGTGAAAGTACGTAACCTCTTCCGTTACCGTGGGGTGAGGTCATGAGAACGGACCTTTTAGGGTACCCGCCTCCTCGGACCACCCGACGTCAGGTACCCCAGTCCTTCTCAGTCTGTGCTGACTCGCTGAAGTGAAAGTGAAAAGTGAAAGTACGTAACCTCTTCCTTTACCGTTGGGTGAGATCACAAGAACGGACCTCTTAGGGTCCCTACCCCCTCGGACCACCCGACGACAGACACCCCAGCGTGTCTCAGCCTGTGCTGGCTTGACTGAATCGTCGTCGTCGTCGTCTGTTTGTCTTCGGTTTAGTATCATTCCTTCCGAAAGATTCGGTTTAATTTTTCAAACTTGAACAAGGACATTCCCCTACCTCCTTGCAGACTTTCCAAATTCATCCTCTCACTGTACCAATATAAATGTAAAATGTGACTTTTTAAATTGGAGATGTGACCGACGTCATACCTCTAATCTAATGTCTCTCCTGTTTCCTCCTCCGTGTCTATGATCAGTCTCGATCGTTAACCTTAATGGGTTCATGTGCCACTCTCTCCGGACTTGATCCCATCAGTGTCACCTCACCTCTCTTGACCCACTTGGGATATATATAAATCTTCAGGTCACTCATTCCACCAACTAGGGTCCTTCTTCTCCTTCTCACTCTCTGACAGGTCTTCTATTCGTTTTTTTTTTTCGTCTGAAAAATGAAGTCGTTGAGATACCGGTCAACACGGTAAGTTACTTCCTCCCCTGAGGTCTCCTTCCGGTCAAAATAACCCTTACCCATTCCTAATTTCTACTCAAGGTAAAAACTACCCAACTCAAACGACAAGGTAACCTGTCACTTCTCTATTAAATCCCTGTGGTACTCCTCGTCTTTATACATAAACTTTCAGTAGTCGTACCCTCACCTATTAGTGGGTCCCTCCAAC
This sequence comes from Capra ibex, assembly GCA_006410555.1. Lineage (NCBI taxonomy): Eukaryota > Metazoa > Chordata > Mammalia > Artiodactyla > Bovidae > Capra > Capra ibex. Next base: position 27,671,324 of record SJYO01000647.1, read on the forward strand.
ATATGTTACTTTTACTCGTTCCTAGGACTTCTGTGATTACAAACTCCTACTCGTCTTTCTTTTTCCCAGATGTCTCCTCTGACTCCTCATCGGTCAAGTCAAGTCAAGTCAGCGAGTCAGCACAGGCTGAGAAACTCTGGGGTACTTAGCGGTCCGGAGGGACAGGTAGTGGTTGAGGACCTCAAATGAGTTTGGGTGTAGGTAGCTCAACCACTACGGTAGGTCGGTAGAGTAGGAGACAGCAGGGGAAGAGGAGGACGGGGGTTAGGGAGGGTCGTAGTCTCAGAAAAGGTTACTCAGTTGAGAAGCGTACTCCACCGGTTTCATGACCTCGAAGTCGAAATCGTAGTAAGGGAGGTTTCTTGTGGGTCCCGACTAGAAGTCTTACCTGACCAACATAGAGGAACGTCAGGTTCCCTGAGAGTCCTCAGAAGAGGTTGTGGTGTCAAGTTTTCGTAGTCAAGAAGCGACGAGTCGAAAGAAGTATCAGGTTGAGAGTGTAGGTATGTACTGGTGACCTTTTTGGTATCGGAACTGGTCTGCCTGGAAACAACCGTTATAGGTCCCTTCATCATTATTTTTATCTGTTCACAATCCACTATCTCTGTTTTTCTTGTTCACACAAAGTCCTTTGTCCCTGTTCGCTAGTTTTGTGAGGTATTTTTCGTATTACTAATTTTATGACACCATAACCGAATCCTTATTTGTTTTGGCTTCTCTCAGTTCTTTGTCTAATTACATAGATATATATATATCCAGAATCGTTACTACTCCGACTGAGAATTTTCGTTTATTAAACTTTGTTGAGGGATACGTAAATCCTCCCCTTTTTTTAATCAAGGGTAATGTGTAAGATGTATTTCTATGTAAGGTTTAGTTAATTTGTATATTTGTATCTTTATTTGGAGTTTTGAGGATCTTCTTTTATGACCTCTTATTAAGTATTAAATCCTCACCCCAACCGGATCTGTACTGTGTTTTGGTTCTTTTATATTTCTTTTTATAACGATTTAGACTGAAATTTTACATACATTTCTATGATATGTATTTCTTACTTAATATATACATGATTAATACATGGTCCTTTTTTTCAGACGCACACATGTAGGTAATAAATGGGGTGTCCGTTGGTGGAGTATTCGTGGAGTATTCGTTGGGGAGGTCCTTTGATTTGTGTGTTTAGTGGAAGGTAGAGGGTCCTGGGACTAGAGGACCCGTCTGTAGGGACGAGGAGGATGAGGAGACGGTCGGAAGTGAGGACAGACGCCATTCGGTCCAACATATTCTAGCCTATAGTCTTACCCGATAGGGTGGGGTAGAGAATTTTCTTCCCTTAACCTTTCTTACTTCACTTTGACACACCCCCTGTCGACTTTCTAGACACTACTGTTCTCGTGTTCACAATAGTCCACTGACGTCGTCTGGGACCAATAGTTCTCTCGGGTCACCACCACCACCACCGTTACTATTACAACCTCCTTATCAGAATCGAGAGCGAAGGTTGGGAGTAGAAAGAAGTCGACAGAGTGAGTCGGGGTTTGTTGTCAAAAGGACCACCCCAACACAGGGACCGACAGACGTTGTATTGAAAGGAAATCGACTTGTCTTATGTCTTCAGTGTCGACGAAAGTTGGTCACTTCCGGGGTATTAACCAACCCAGACGATTCGGGAAAACGTCTAAAACCAGGAAGACGAAAGTGGCCAAACCCCTCAATACGGTACACCTGTCGTAGATGGACTAGTCATTGGACGGAAGGAGGAACACCAGGACCCCCCCTTCGGTACCTGAGGTCGTCCAGACTTGGAGACGTTCCTAGTGGTCTCCATTCGGTGACCACGATCAAAAGGTTCCTTTTGACTCCAGACGTCCCTTCCCAACAAAATAAAGATCCGGCACAAACTCTTAGAGCGACAAACACTTCTCTCCCCTTCACCTGCATGTTACCCACTCACCACTCAGTGCTCTGTCGGTGCTCCGACCCTTGAATTGAGACCGCAGGACTGAGGGTCGAGTCGTTGTGGTTGACGAAGAGGTGAGACGGAAAGATCACACAACATGTGACCAAACACAGTGACTTACACAAATGAGAAACGACTGACGTTCTCGGGATTTCTCGTTCTCTCTACTGTCGAACCGTTCTTTCAGTTTTCAGTCGTTAGGGGACCCGGGAGACGGTTCAAAGATAAGGTCCGTTGAAGGGGGCGGGAGTGTCGCCGACTGCATTGGGCTCGGGGTCGGGGCGGGTTCATCCCCGGTCCGGGGAGGATGTGGGGACCGACGAAATTTTGGTTTGAGCCAGGAGGGTCTAACCAAGACGAAGTTTTGTTTCCCCTCCGCATTATGAGCGACGCCCGTGAGCGACGCCCCCGTCCCGACCAAATACCTAAGGCCGGAGCACAGCCCCGATGGCGCCACAGAGCCCGACGATTTTGGTCGGGGGCCTCCCACGGTCGGACCATTATTTCGTCACTGATGACACATTTCCACCGTATTAGTAGCATTGTTATTTTCGGTATTAATCCGATTGGTGGTAGGCGGAGGCGGGACCGTAACCAGGACTGAGTGGGTCTTCCGTGCGTACGGCAACTCCCTCTTTGACTCCGTACCCGCCTCGGTCATCCGACCTCCCTGTTCAGCGGGACTTAAGAAGTCGAGAGGTCCGGGTTTTGTAGAACAGACGCTAGCGCAATTCCCCGGTTTAGGTCTTCGCGGATGGTCCAATCTAAGATACATTCAAGGGGGCTGAGGTCACTGACGGGGTGGAGGTCCGGGGGCCTTTTCTGGGCGAGTCGAGAGCCTCTGACCTCGGTCTGATGTCGAGGGAATCCGGAAACGCGCGTTTCGGCGCGAGGAACGGATGCGGGGCTTCGGTGGGCGCCGGGGAACGCGGCGCTACGGAGGACCCTCAACATCCCGACGCCGCTCGAGAAAGGTCCCTCGAGGATCCGAACTCTTGAGATATAGGGTACCACGAGGCGCCGACAAAGACTACGCTGGGCCTCCGGTCCACTACGCCTCCGCACCGGACGCGTCCCGGGGTGGGGCGAGAGGAGACCGACCGGGCTGAGCCGGCACCGTCATCCGCGCCGCCGCAGGCGCCGCAGGCGCCGCCGCCACCGCCCCCCCTCCCCTGCCCGCCCCCCGACCGCCGTCGCCGCCTACCTGAGCGCCCATAGCCTCGACAAGCCGCCGACGACGGCCGGGCCTCCCCCGGGCCGGCACCCGCCTTGGGAGTTCCGATCCCCGCGGCCGCCGTCGTCATCGACGCCACCGGGCTTCCCCTTCTTTTTCTTGCCTTCCTTGTCTCCCTCGTTTCGGTTGTTGGGAGGCATGGACGGGGGGCTCCACTCGTGGACTCTTCACCGCCCCAGTCTCCATTGGTGACGAAGGCCAGGACCCTGAGGTCCTTCCGCCCTGTCTCTCATCATGGGAGAAGGCCACAGTATCTGGGGGCTCTTCTCCTCTTGGCAAAAAAGGCCAGGTTCCTGGGGTCCCTCCTCCCGGTCTTTCTGACCCGGAGGTAAGGACACAGTCATGGGCCCCCTCCTTCTCAACCCTCCCGCCGCCCTTAGAGGGGTGAGACTATATTCATTGAGGTCTACTTCACCCCTTTCCTCCAGGGTGGACGTAGGGAACCCTTCTCGTCTCATCTTACGGGGTCGGGAAAAGAACACGTCGACTTCCTTCCCTCTGACGTAGGCCCCTACACTCCTCAATCAAAAGATTTGAGCAAGGTTCCTCCTCTCCTCATGGCCCTTTTCTCGTTATACAAGGGAGGGAGAGGTGTGTGTGTTTGTGTTCGTCTCTTGTGAGTCCGATTCAGGAGGGCGGGAAACGGACAGGATGCTCCTTCACACCTGTCGGAGGTGGAAGGACGAGGTCGACAAGGGATTCCGTCCGTTATTAACGATAAACAGGGAGATATCTTTTCCTGTGTCCCCTTCTCGGAGTAGGTCACCAACAGTTTGAACTCGTGCAATCTCTTAGTGGGCCTAACGACGAGGTGGGGATCTTAAAGGCTAAGTTATCCAGTTTTCACAGGGACTATTAGACGTAAAGAATGTTCAAGGGTCCACTACGTTTACGACGACCAGGACCCTGGTGTGAAACTCTTTGAAATCGGATCTGGTAGTAGGAACATAGTCATAAGACTTCGGTAGGTAAGATTAAAAAGTAGAGGTCGTTTTACTATTTTTCCTTTTAGAGACAACTACCCCTTTCCAGAGGAAATGTGAGGGTACGCTAATACCCACTTCTGGACATTTTCGGACTCTCAGTTTCTCGGAACTTCCCTACCTTACTACTGTCCTTCCCCTCTTCTTTTTACTTTACCGGTCCCTCCTCCTCACGTCTTTATGTCCTGACCGTCTTGTCCGTTTAGAGTATAGGAAAACGTGGACTCTCCCCTTCCGAGCCCGTTACCCTATGAAGACACAACCCAGTAGACTATATCCCTTCCCCTCCTCCACCACACTACCTGAGTTCTAAAAGTGGAGTCGACCCCGCGCTCCCGATCCCCCGTCTTCCCCTTTTCGGTGTCACCAGACCAAACACCACAGACAGAGGAAGTAATAGAAAAGACTCAAAGAAGTAGAGTTGGGGTCGAGACCTCTGAACTGACAGGAAGTGGACCGAGGAGAGAGTAACCCAAACATCACTGGTCACGACTCGAGTGGGAGACCGTGACGAGGTTTTGGAGAACGTTGGAGAATGAGAACCACAGTAGTCGACTCTCCCCGTCCGTCCTTCCTTTACCACAGAGAGTCTGGTCATCGTTTCTTGACGGAGGCGTCGGACCTGTACCTCTTCTGTGTCTGCACCCCTGTCGTCAAACTCCGGGATCTTCCTTCCTTTCTCCCACTAGAACGTAGATTCTTCTCGTAAAACGGTCACTAGGCTTTTCTCCCTGAGTCCCAAGGCAAGGACCGAATCTACCTACTGACTGATACAAAAACCTCCGGAAAGGAAGTCTCTCCAGTGGGACCTCGACTCATGTCTCGACCAGACGGTACCGGAAACTGTCTGTGGACAGATTTGTTCACGCCGAGTTCGAAGAAAGAGAGAATACAATCGACGGACTTGGGGTCACCCTTAGTCCCTTCATTCCCAATCCAGACCTGTCACACCATTGTCGAGGGACAAAGAAAAGTCCGACTTCTACCTTTGTAGCTTATATTTCACTCAGAATCCGACCCCTCCCCGTCCAACAGGAACCACACCCTACTAAAGAAATACTAGGAAGATTGAAATACGAGATATCAGTAAATTTCTACACCAAGTCTCATTCCGGAGACATGGAGTAAGACAACCTTCTCCTGAGCGACAGGTTCCTCCAGTCCCTACTCCCACCAATTCTCCCTTCCCTTCCGGGATCAGGAACGTCGTCCTGTCTACCCCTTGGGACACCCCAGTCCTCCTAGTAGAGACTGAAAAGGAAGAGCACTATGAAGTGGACGGGATTCGACTTCGACCACTTGGGTAGGGTCATAGCAAAACTCGTGGACCACTGTGTCTACTTCACCGCCGAGGTCCTCCCGGCACCACTCCGGCAGATGGTCTAACCCCATCTCCTGTTACCCGACGACCACCCCGACCGACTCCTCCTCTACGCCCGAAGGGAGTTCTGGGACGTGGCCTACCGTCTCTTCATACGAAGGGAAGCCAGGAGGAAAGGGATTTAGGGGTCCTGGGCGGAAGAGACCTGTTTCCCGACTTCACCCCTCCCAATGAAAAGACCCTAGGAGACGGGACCTAGGTCGGAAAAAACGGGGAACTGAATTCCAAGTAAACACAGTTCCCTCGACACCTACGTCCTATCTAACCTCCGCCCATCCTTCACCTCACTCCACAACCCTCGAGACCCCCTCCATACTCCTCCGGTACCCAGGTCCCCCTACCCCTCATGTCCCCTCTGCACCGTCGACACCGGAACGACACTGTCTCAACCCCGTCTGTAGTGACAAGAGGCTCTCGCTCTTCACCTGATACTATCGCTGTGTGGGGCCTTCTAGTGGCTCCACGATCATGCTTTCCAAGGACTGTTGGTTGTCCACCCAGGGGTGGGGAAGGACAAAGAGTGTGGGGACGAGGGACCCTTCCAGGACACCACCGTCTGAGAAGGGACCGGACTCTGAAACTCTAAACCAGGGGTCTCTGACGGACACGGAAAAAAAAGACCAACCTGACCCAGAAACAACCACACGTGGCCGAAAGAGATCAACCACTCGCCCCCGATGAGAAGTAACACCACGTACCCGAGGAGTAAGACCACCGAAGAGAACAACGCCTTGTGGCCGAGATCCACGTGTCCGATGTCATCGACACCGAGGACCCGAAGCAACGAGGTGACGTGCACGTCAGAAAGACCTGGTCCCTAGTTTGGGTACAGAGGACGTAACCGTCCGTCTAAGAATAGGTGGTGTGGCGGTCCCTTCAGGGACCACGACGAAAACTGGAAAGTCACCTGTCTCAACTCCCCAACCTTGGATTGGAGACTGTTAAGTAGACGTCAAGGACCTGGAGGCACACCGGCAGGACCCCTTACACCTGAGTCCCTTCAGTTGAGACGAACCTCAGGACTGGGTCCCTCTCGACCTGTTACCCGCCCCGGCCCGAGCCGAGTTGGAAAAGGCGGTGGACGTACTTTAAGTCAGGCCGGCTTGGAGGTCGTAGTCGAAGCTCTAGGACCCGAAATTGTCGTTCCCTCTCCACGTACGTTAGTTGCCCTGGGTCACCCTGGTCTGAGACTCCTACCCTACCATCACCATTTCCTGTCTCACACTCCCGTCTCACACCTCTGACACCTCATCACATCTACTTCCGGGACTCCCGTGACTTGGGCGACACTGGAGGAATCTTTTGTTTGTCCCTTAGTTGACTTGATTTAGGAGTGACCCCGAGTCCCAATTCTCCGTCTCAATGGGTCCCTGACCAAATCCAGGACCGTCGAGGACATCCCAACCCCTCCGACCGGCCCCCGTGACTCTCGGGCCCCGAGACCCGGTCCACCACTTAATGTCACTGAGTTCCTGCCGTCTTCTCTAGACACTCTCGTCGAGGTTCTACTAGTGGAAGTAGCTGGACCGTCCGGTGGTGTTCATGGACGTGTGGTGGTAGAAGCCGGAGTGGAGGATGACGGGGCTGACGCGGGACGAGGAGCAGTCACGTTTGTGACCCTAGCCATTCTCCGCAGCCACGTCCCCGTCCCGAGTGACAAGAGGGGGCCCTGGGATGTGTAGACCCTCGGTCTGGTGGAGAGGAGAACGAGAGAGGGGGAAGGGAGTAGGACTGAGAGGGCGGACAGAAGAGACTCGTCGACCGTGGTGTGCCCTTGTGGACCCCGACCGTGACCGGGACTTTCACGGGAAGAAGTAGCACCAGTCGTTCCACCTGGACACACGGTTCTGATGGCACCTCTCCTGTCATGCGGTCGATCTCGCCCAGGAGTTCGTCGGACCGACGGTGTTCCAAGGGTACGACCAGTGGAGGCTCCTGCTACGGCAGTGACGACGTGTCGTCAAACGGGTCAGGGGGTTCATTCCGAAAGGGTGAGGTCTTAGGAGTCCCTTCCGACGGTGTCCCGGGGCCTCGTACCCCATGGGGAGGGAAGGGAGTCTGGTCTGGTCAACACCGAGTCAAGACACGAAAAAGTCCAACCCCAACACCCTCCCTCAGAAACGACTTCCGACCTAGAAAGGGGGTTGGTCGAAAGGACTGGGGACCTTCGGACCTCCGTTTCACGACACGGTCTGCAAACGGTAGAGGGACCCGAGACCCTACCCAGAGTGCACGGTTCGAGTATCTCTCTCCGGGGTTCGAGGACCCTACCAATGGTCTATCCTCTCCCGTCGGGAACAGGTGAGACTCTCTCCGAACGGAAAGGTACATCCCCGAGGTCGGTGACGGAGGATAACCTTGAAGGGAGTAGACGGATAAGGGACGGAGGGAGATGTCGTAGTGGGGATAGAAGTGTGACAGGTCGCACAGACCTCTCTCGGACCTGGACGAGTTTCAGAAAGACTTGTAAAACGGAGGTGAGTGGTTATCGTTTCTCGTCCTCCTCGAGTACGTCGTCGACTGTCTCAAGGTCCATTAACCGGTAGACCTGGCCGTCAGTCGGTCCCTTGATCCTCCCTGATTAGGGCTCGGGTCTCAGACAAAACTCCAAAACCTCGACGGTCGGGAACTATCTTAGAAGAAACCGAAGTCCACCTACTTTAGATGTGCCATGGTCTCCACCCGTGTCAACAACCTCCCTGTGAAAGGTCCACTTAACGGAAAGAACGAACAATAGATGGGATGAGTCGGGAGTATGTGGGTTCCTGGACTTTTGTAGTATCGAGTGTCCGGTGCGACCGTCACTTGTCTACACGAATAAACATCTACTCCAAATGTGGTAGTCTCCTCGACCTCTTTCGAGTATTTAACCGAATATTCCCTTCTTTGAATGGTGAAGAATCCTGGGAAGTCCGGAGACGTCCCCCTCCAGACCCAGAACTGGGGTGCTTCTGTGCATCTCATGTAAGTCGACTGAAGTAACGGTGGTCCCTTTGCTCCTGGGGACTCTGAGACGGGTTCCCGTACTAACGTAAAAGTCCTTAGTCCACCAGCCACAATTCGGTCGTCCAGGGACAGACGGTCCGAGACGATCACACTCGGAAGTCAGACCTGACCCCGTTCCGTCAGTAGAGGAATCGAAACTCAGTGTTAGACCCCAGAGAGAGGGGCTGGACTCCCTGAGTCTTCCCTTACTGGATCATCTCTTCATCCACCCCCCGAATCCGACTACAACACGGAAGACGGGAGACCCGACGTCACCCTAAACGGCACTCCCCCTGGTCGACCACCATCCGGGGTGCCTACTACCGACGAAGGACCTCGAGTCTCAAACGTCGTAGGTTGCGTTGGCGAGACGGACAGCACACGACGCTCGACCAGTCCGGCGATGCGACCGGGAGCCCCTGAAACTGTCTCGAGAGGAAGCGTTCCACTCCACCTTCCCACCTAACCTCTCTTTTGTGTTTTCCCAGACCCTCCGACCGACGAACTTCCTCTTCGTAGCCTCCACGAAGTCCCCTTGAGTCTCCCTTATACCAGAGATTGGGTTCTTCCGACAGGCCCATACCTGTATACGGCAGACCCATACCTCTTCCGAATCCTATGAGTGTTTCGTGTCTAGTGATTCACACTTAGTAACACAGTGTTGGGATCGCAGGTCCTGAGACTTTTATGGTTCGTAATCTACCCAATCTCTTGTGTCCACCCATTCCCTCCCGAGGAATTTCTCTTCCCAAAAGTCAGAAGACTCCAGAAACCCAAACTTCAGGATCTCCTTCTCCTCCGACATTTCCCACACTCCCGTCGGTACCTCCCCTGTGATTGCACTCCAGACGGGAAGGACTCACACTCCCGAGACGGAGGGGTCCCGTACCACTACCACTCGGGTCTCTACTTAGGGTGGTAGACGAGTCACAAGCTCCGTCTCTATCACGACGACAAGGTACGGTGGTGGAAGGCCGCTCCGAAGGTCCACTGTCAAGTGCACCCGTTGCATGCGGTCTGTCGTCACCACCTCTTCTAGGTACGTTTCCACTCCCCTGGGTCGGTACGGGGGTAAAAGGGTCCCTTGTCAGTCTTAAGACGCAGGTCTTTCCTCCCTTCGGACAAGAGTCTGAGTCTCTGGAGGGAATAGGGAGGTTCCCCCGTTTCGGGGTGAGTCCCACCCATCTACGGACGAATCGGGAGCTCCCACCTCCCGGTCTGATCATCTCTGTTCTCCGTACCAGGTCCCGGTCACTGGCACATAGACGACGTCCTGTTCGACGCCTGTCCCCTCTTCCGTCACCATGCAAAGGCGAAGGACTTTGTGGGTCTCATGGACTTCCACCCGCGGTTCGACGACAAGGCCCTCCCACAGTGGTTCCCGTAGCCGGTACAGTGGCTACACGTTCGGTAACGTCGTCCTCTCCGGGTCCGGTTGTACCCGAAGACTTGAGGTTCGCCCGTGTCGAGAAGACGACAGGGATGTTATGTTTTCCACTGAAGGCCGGTGCGACGGGGGGTGCAACCGCCGAGACACACAATCATCCCATCTCTCTCCCCCGCGAGAGGTGACGGACGAGGGACGGTGTAAAAGACCTCTGTACGGTTAGATCCATACTGGTCCCTCCCCGTCAGTCAGCACTCCCTCTTCTGTCTTAAGTCCCGTCACGAGTCGTCGGATCACAAGTGGACCAACCGAGTAGTTCGGACCGTTGGGACGCCGGACAGATGGCCTCCCTCGACTGGTGGCGGGGTCGCCGGGGTGACAGTCCTGACCCGTACTAGGTGGCCTCACCAGGGACGTGCAGTCCTTAACAGTGTTGACGAGCCCCACCAGGAGCTTTCGAAAGGAAAAAGATATGGAGAAGAGTTCCGGTACATTCAACGGGTGGAGATGAACTGACACCTGTTTTCTGGAGACGAGGCCCGGTAGGCCACCGGGTCCCAGACTTCTTTTCCGTGTCCCTGTCACTTCCGTCTCGAGGGTGGGACACGGTTCTGTGTTCCGGTCGAGGAGTCGAAAGAGGGGGAAGGGAAGAAGTGAGTTCCCGGTGCAGGGGTCAAAGAGGAGAGTTTCCGGGGTGTCCACGATAAACAACACGACCGGGTCCACACCCCGGCGGTTCGATTCTGAACCGGTTGGCTTCCAGTCGACGTACAGTTATTCAGAACAGGGGCGGAGGTGTCACTAGACAACTAAAATTGAGACCTAGTTGGTCCTACAAAATGAAAGGGGCTGGTGTCGAGGGGCAGGGTGTGGGAGCGGAGGGAAGACCGGGGTACACTCAGGAGAGAACAAAATCATCAAACGTCACTCATAGGGAAAGGGAGACAACGTCCCTTGGACCTCCCTTCCCTTCCTACAACGGTATAAAGGATGAGAAATCCCGTACCTAAGGGAGGAAAGGGAAACAATCACAGGACCCAAGGGTACCCGAGTCCCTAAACCAACTCCAAAGAGACGTATATATATATATATATATATGTGTGTATATATAAATTTATGTGTATATATATAACATGTCTTATTTTTACAAAATAACTTATGTGGCACGAATACAAATTCGGGGTCCGAGTAGAAGGTCTCGACTTAAGGAGAGTTCCTAGTCTCTTTTCGTTTAGGGAATACCACGATTCAGGACTACCCGCCTTTCTTGGGTAGACCGGGGAACAAGTGGGACGCAGGAAAGGAGGGGTTGTGAACGCCAGTCACAAGGTCACGACACTGAGTTCATAAGACCGAACCAAACGTATCAAGAAACTCGTCTTGTCTTTCACTTTGACAGTGGAAAGGTCGATTCTGTCCATGGGTGGGACATGAACTCCTCAACCGATGAACGAGTACCAGTGTTCCAATGTACTCCTCCGACTACTGACGGGACAGTCTCCCTCTATTCGTACGGTCGATACATCACTACCCATCTTGAATTTCTCTGTGTCGTTAGACTAGGAGTGAGAAAAGGATTGTTACGTTTCACTTCACTCCAAGTATTATATCAGATTTGACTGAAAAACCTCGACTTCCGATGGGTGACTTTGGACAGAAGAATGACAAACACAAGTCTCATGGACTGATGGTGTAAGATATCCACCTCTTTATACCGAGTTCCAATTTCAGGTTACATTCTTTGTCCCTGATGTAAACGTCATGACTAGAACGTTTTCTTTAAATTATTATTTACACCGGATACCAGGGTCCCCATAAGAAGGAAGTCTCATACTTTCACTCGGAGGGATGGTAAGTCCGAATCGACGGGAAAAACCAGTGTGGCGTGTCGTACTTCGTAGACAAGGGACTGTGGTCCCTAGTTCAGACGTGGGGGACGTCCCCTTCGTGTCAGGGAACCGACGAAAAATTTATAGCGACCAAATTGACCGATGATTCTTCGGACACCAACTTCTTGAAGGATGACCACAACCCTTGATTCTTGGGAAATGAAGGAAGACATGTCGACGAGTATTTGACGACACTCCGTTCCGACGTCAGTCGTACTTCATGATGTCGAGAACGGGTTTTGACCGGGAACGTGTAGACAGACGACAGGGGAGGTACCCGAGGAGCGGTCATACGGTCCCGTCCCGACCGTAGGGGTTCTTTGGTTCCACACGAAGGCCACGCCGGAACAACCAAGAAGTGATCACGAGGGAGAGGGGAGGGGGGTCCTGGCGAGGACCGGAGATCTTCCGGTGACCTTGGTTTCAAAGATGGTGTCACGAAAAGAGATACTGAAGAAGGACAGATGACTTCACAATTGTTAAACAAGCTGAATTAAACATGTCGTGGGTCTCCTCTAAAGAAGAGTTTGAAGAGGGATCTAATTCTTTCCTTCAAAATCTTTTACCATTGACTCTGTAGAGGTGTTTGATCACTCCGTGAGACGTAACTATGTCGTGACTCTTCCTACTTTTTCACATATTCATCAGACATGTAAAAATCACAATCAAGGGGATTGGGATTTTAAAAGTGAGAGATATAAGTAGGTCACTTATAGTTCCTGGATAACACACGTTTCGTGACACTTCTTAAGAAAAAAAAAAAGGGTAACATTTATAAATAAACCAACGTGACCCAGAAGTAACGTCGTATACCCTAGAAATCAACGTCGTACACCCTAGATCAAGGGACTGGTCCCTAACTTGGGACGCGGGGGACGTAACCCTCGTGCCCTCAGAATCGGTGACCTGGTGGTCCCTTCAGAGACACTTCTTCAGAACGGAAATTCTTTAGATGTCTAGATCATTCCTTCTCGGTACATGTGCCATTCATGACAGAAAATAATCTATGAATTGTGTTTTCACCCTTCATAAAAACCTCCTTCTTGATTAAACGATCTGTGTCACCAAAAGTTTACAAGGGGGGAAGTTTGATATCCAGGGGTTGAATATTTATTCGATTTTATTCAGACTTTCATGACCAAACTCATGTACACGGAATACGGGGGTAGTGAGTCAAGTGGAAGTCAACCGAAGAGACACATTAGTTGTACAGGGTGTAGTCTTTTCGGTGTCGGCTATCGGTGTGTGTATTCGTCTCATCCATATGTCACTATATTTGTCTGTTCACGTTTTTCGATGTTATTAAGTAAATTTTGGGGTTCGATTTATTTATAAGTGTGAAGTCATCCTTTCTCGACTTGTCCCGTCACTGGGACTTCCGGGTTCGTGAAGGGAAAATTTACACATGAATCCCAGATTCCTTTACTGTAACGGGTCTCCTGTCAATGATAAAAGATCTAGTTTAAGTAAAGAGTTCAAGTAATTGTGTCTAAGTCGTCCCCATCCCTATTCCGACTCTAATACAAATTGTACAAGGGAACACAACGGTCATTGTTCCAGGACCTGTTCCACTGAAAGAACTCCTGTAAAAGGTTCTCCGTTTCGGTCCAAACCTTGGAGGTTCCGGTCCGTAAGATTTGACTGTGACGAAGGGATTTCTGATTGCTAATTTTTTTGTCAATAGACTTTCTACTCAAAAATGTAGGAAAGTCCTCATCCTAAACTTAGGTACGGACATTTCTCTACCCTCGGAATTGAGTTCTAGACCTAATAAAAAGAATAATTTTTAAAGTACTTCAATGTTCAGAGGAACTCTTCACTTGAATAAGGGTGGAGGGTCCAATGTCTATTTTATAATGGTGGGACGTCGTTCGGACTCCCGTCGTGATCACACAATTACCGAATTTCTTACTAAGGTCACAGACGTACGGGAGTCCGGACCCGGCAAATAATAAACTTCGGTCCCCCGAGAACCCTAAAGAAAACGAAACTCCTCTTGACCCTCCTTGTTGGACGTCCAAACTCCTCACCCCGACGTTTTTCCTCAAGACATTGAGGTTACGTTTTACTATCAGGCTCACAAGACCGTACAGGGTGTGTCCATGGTCTCTCGGTGTGAAGAGCGTCCCGTGAACCAGGAGTCGTCGGTCTTCTGACCTCCAGTATCAACGGAAAACTCGGTGGAGGTCTCGTCTACACCTTCAATTTCTTCGTTCCAACAACTCCGACAAGACCCGGTTTAGGTAGAGACACCCTCAACAAAACCCCCTAGGATCGAAGTTGTAGAAAAGTGTCAGTCCCCGTGTTAGACCTAAGAGACAACCTTTTATCAAACCATTGAGAAATCCTGACCCGAAGACACCTCCCTTCTTTTGACTTCCTAGTCACTCGACGAAGACGAAATCTTCGTCTGAAAAGACGAATTTCTTCCCGAGCCAAGGATATCATACTGACGAAACTTTTCGATTACTCCCGAACCTACCACCCGAGTACCCCCGGACACATCGCCGTCATCCTCTTCTTTCACTTCGAAGAAACTGAAAGACGAAAAGACGTCGAAAGACCTTCTTACTAAGGTCTCTTCATCAACGAAAGAATCCCCAACAGTGGCGACCCGGTGAAGGGACCCAGCACCGAAGACTTGACCACTAACCGTGAAAACCGTCTCTTGAACCCAGTGACGAGTTCTTCCACCACTACAGACCCGGTCCACTTCCCCATCTCCTTGTCTTAAACCATCGTGTCTCCTTTTCGTAATATTCCCCTCCCTTGGACATATCTTTCATTTTCTTATCTAATCGTCGTCCAGTGTCTAATTCAAAGATTTACTGACCCTGAGACCAAGACGGTGTCTTCCTTTAATAGTGATAGAGTTTGAAACCCCATATAACCCAATTATGTCTAAGTCGCCTGGACCCTACCCATCTCTTAGACGGTAAGATTGTTCAAGAGTCCACTACGACTACGCCGCCAGATCCTGGTGTGGGACTCTTGGAGACCACTTGTGGGTCGTTCATCCTACACATTCAACCGAGGGGACTGTTCACCCAAATGATAAACGTACTATGACGACGTGTCGACGACTTTAAGTGTCAACTCCGTTCTGTGATAGATTTCGATGTTTTTTCAAAAATTTATCTGACCTTTCTGCTTTTTTTTTTTACGAGATACGTCAAAAATTTGTCTTGGACTTGAGAGTAAAAAGTTGAGACCTTAAATAGATCTCTTACTTTAAAGTGTTGACGAAAACTAATGGATCGGATCAGAGTCTTTATAAAGTTCTTTAAACAGTATTTCAAGGAGAAATACAGAGTAATGTGTTTATGTAAAAGTGTATTCAACTTAAAGTCTTCTACTTTTACACGAAAATATATGTCTAAATCAGGGAGCTACTCTATTTCCCATTTACGATGAAATTCTAATAATACTGTCATAGAGTGATAAGAGAAAGTACGAAACCCTGTCAGAATAGTCTATGATAATACGAAGGGACGGTTATATTATAAAATATGAGAACCACTTTAAACAATATTAGACGGTCAAATATTCCAAATTACACTTGTGTCATAGTGTTAATAGTAAACCAAGTCATTTTAGTGAGTTATAAACTTTTATTTATCAGAAGTAAGAAATGAATCTTATTAAATGAAGAACAATCAGAAACATTTATTGTTCATATGGTTCATTCATTCATAAGAAGTTCATTCAGTCAGAAGATTCATAATGTTTCTGAGATTGAAATCTTTCATTATATAAGTCTATTCGTTATTGAATTCTACCGATTGATTTGAAAAGAAAAAATTAGAGATTACATCTAGATATAATTTGTTGGTCAAATACAAAGAGTGTATAATAATTATATAAATGGAACACTTAAACCTTATGAAAATGTTGTATTCTCCGATACAATTTATTACTATCCTAAGGTTATGATTTTTAGTAATGATAGACTTGTCATTTACTTGTGTGAGGGTATATCTCGACTAATAAAAATTACCGGTCGACTTCACTTTAAATAATAATTCCTCCTACTAAAATTTTATATTATTAGTCTGTCAACTCTCTCTTCAAGAGACTTTGAATCCTCAAGACGTAAGGGTTCATGTGGACCAGCTAGGGGACTGATATTGTTGAATCATAGTCTTTCCCATCACAACCAAGTCAGACGGAGACTTTGGATGGGGACCCGTGACCTACCGTGGGTTACATCTGTTTCTCCGACTCGGTACAAAGACCATAAAGAGGACCCAAGAGAGGGAATTACGTACTGGTGGGGAGAGACATTGTCCAGTACGATGTTTCTTGGATGGGATTGACCTTTCGAATATATGATTAAAATTTATTTCTGTCCCATACTCAGAGTTTACTTCTACTCGATCTTCCTTTGAGTGGTAAGTCAGACCCAAGGACTTCACAATGTCAAGGACTACCATCGTTTACGTAGTACCGAGTAGAACACTCGTAGTATCACCCACTCCCGTGTCGTCGCAGCGTTCGACGACTCTGCAGACAGAGGAACATATGCGTACGAGTGTTGGTCGACTCACCGGTGGGACAGCAAGACACCCACATTCTCCTAACTCTGTCTTGATTTCAATGGAACTCGTCGACCTAAGATTATGACTTGAGACACTCTCTTTTCTTAGTCCCACCGTATTACCAAACCTTTATCCCAAAGTAAAAATTTTATAAACACGACAAAGACGTATATTCATTGACCTCTTCTGTATTAAACCCACCTCATAATCTTATAGATCCTATAAAACTGTCTTATTTACTTTTACCAAAGAGGATTTACAAGAAGACACCATAGGTACGTCCTTCTAATATGTTTCCAGATGTCATGATATAAGACACTGACTTCCTTCTCAAGTACATTCAGTAACTTTCCCCCAGTCAGGAAAGTTCTCCAATTCTAGAGAAGAATTGGAGAGACCACGAGACTACGAGTTCTTCTCTTCAAAGATGATCGTAGAGGAATGTCGGGTAGATATCTTCTATGTGTCCATCACTCGACGGAGATCTTTCGTTCTAGTGACTGAGTGAAAAGCCACTTTAGATTCATATACTTAGGACGACTACGTTTCGTTTGATTCTTTTATTCCGGTTCTCCGTTATTCCACTGTTCATATGTGTCCCTGGAGAGTTTTAGTTTTCTAAGATCACTCTTCTTTATATGAATTCTGTGTATTTGGTTTTCATCGTTGATTAAAAATCCATTTTTATGTAAAACATAAAAACACGTAAAACATTTATGTCGAATAAGTCCAAATATATATAGAGCTCTCTATGTATTGATGTTTCTTCAAGAACAACTGATTTTGGTCAATGGATATTGATATAGTCCGTGATAGTTCTCTATTTCCTCTCTTGTTTTATTTCAGGTCCGAGACCTTCTAGAATAGAACATCATCCCCGATGTATATTATTTGTTCATCCGAACATTATCTTTACTGATGTTTCACGTTACCTTTTTTCTCATTCCATCTCTCACTGCCTCCGACGACTATACTATCTCCTTGACCCCTCCTTCACTTCCGCTTTAATTGAACCACACAATTTATTTACCCCTTCTCCGGTCGTCTCACCTCCGACAATCACCTGATCCACTCCCCCTTTACTGTCCTGTACTCCAGTCTGATAGTCTCCTATCTCTCTACTCTTGCCTCGCTGTGGATCACCCGTTGTAGTTTATTCGGGTGTCGTGTTGGAGAAATACAATGGATGACTTCTTGTTTCTGGTTTGACGGTTGGAAACAATCTAGTGTCTCTTTCGTTCCCTTAAGGTCTTTTTTGTGGATGAAGACGAAATGACTGATTTCGAATCTGACACATCTAGTATTGTTTGACCTTTTAAGAAGGTCTCTACCCTTTATGGTCTGGTGGAATGGACGGAGGCCACTTTAGACATACGTCCAGTTCTTCGTTGTCAATTTTGGTCTGTACCTTGTTACCTGACCAAGTTTTAACCCTTTCCTCATGTAGTTCCGACATATAACAGTGGAACGAAAATACGTTTCATGTAGTACGCTTTACGGTCCGACCTACTTCGTGTTCGACCTTAGTTCTAACGGTCCTCTTTATTGTTGTATACGTCTACTATGGTGAGATTACCGTCTTTCACTTTTCCTTGATTTCTCGGAGAACTACTCCCACTTTCTCCTCTCACGTTTTTCAACCGAATTTTGAGTCGTAAGTTTTTTGATTTTAGTACCGTAGGTCAGGGTAGTGAAGTACCGTTTATCTACTCATTTTTCACCTTCTTCACTATCTAAAATAAAAGAACACGAGGTTTTAGTGACGTCTGCCACTGACGACGGTACTTTAAGTTTCTACGAACGAAGGACCTTCCGTTCGATACTGTTTGGATCTGTCGTATAATTTTTCGTCTCTGTACTGAAACGGTTGTTTCTAGACATATCAGTTCCGATACCAAAAAGGTAATCAGTACATCTCTACACTGTCAACCTGGTATTTCTTCCGATTCGTGACTTCTTAACTATGAAAACTTAACACCACGACCTCTTCTGAGAACTCTCAAGGAACCTATCGTTCCTCTAGTTTGGTCAGTTAGGACTTATAAGTAACCTTCATGACTACAATTTCGACTTCGAGGTTATGAAACCGGTGGACTGTGTTTCTCGACTGAGTGACCTTTTTCTGGGATTACGACCCTTTCGAACTTCCGTTTTCCTCTCCTCTCACCGTCTCCTACTTTACCACTCTATCGTAGTGACTAAGTCACCTCTACTTACACTCATTTGAGACCCTCTATCGCCTCCTGCCTCCTCGGACCGTACGATGTCGGGTACACAACGTTTCAGCCTATACTGAATCACTGATTTGTTTTTGTTGGTTTCTCGTTTGTAAATGATGGTTAAGACGATTTTTCCCCGTCTGTCAATTAATGTCTACTAAAAACTATCATAAGTCAACTACAAAGTTGTCCTCTCCTGTGTAGTTCGTTATGGTAGTCCTTTTACTTTTAGGTGTCCCTCTTTTATAAACATATAATATATAAACTGTTCCCTAAACATAGGTCTTGTGTATTTCTTGAAAATTTTGAGTTATATTTCTCTGTTGAGTAAAGTTTTTACCGTTTCCTAGAGTTGTCCATAAAGAGGTTTATTTTAGTCTTTTATCAGTTGTACGTGGACTTTTGGTGAAATATGGATCACTGATTTGTTGTTTCTGTATCTCTTTAATGTTCGGAGACTGTAACGACCCTCATATTTTATCACGACGCTGTCGGACTGCACGATTGTATCTCAATCGTACACTGAGTCATAAGATGAGGATCCATATATATGTTCCCTTCACTTGTGTACAGATGTCTCTTTAGACATGTACTTACAAGTGTCGTTGTAATGAATATTATCGGTTTTTCACCTTTGTTGAGTTTATAGGTAAGTGATTACTTGACTATTTTATTTTACACTATATAGGAAAGTCATCTTATAATAACAGTATTTTTCCTTATTTCCTGACTATCTACGATGTTATACTTATTTGGAACTTTTGTACAATTTCTAAAGTTCGGTCAGTGTTTTCCGGTGTATATTCTAATAACGTGTCTATACTTTACAGGTCTTATCATTTAGATATTCCTGTCTTTCGTCTGATCTTGACGGATCCCGAACGTCTTATTGATAATCACCCATGTCCTAAAGAAAAACCCAATACCTTTACAGGAATTTAAATAATACCTTATCAACTTGAGACTTTATATACTTTTGATGACTTGAAATATGACATTTACCCACTTAAAATACCATACATTTATATATATACACAGTTCAAAAAAAAAAATTCTCTCTTCTATTTGATTAGTATATAAATTAGAAACGGAATTCTGACAGAGATTTTGACTTATGAAGAAACAGTGTACCTGACACAATTTCGACTTATTAAATGTGAGATTAGGGATTTACAGGACGAATTGTCAAGACATGAGACTACTTCTAGGTGACACATAAGTCTCAACCTCATCCTAAATCTATTATATGTTTTTACATTTTCGTTTACCATTACTCCCTCTGTCCTCATCAGTCCAGAAGTGTCTAGATCATCAGTCATCAAGTGTCTAAATCCAAAAACTTTTAGTATAACTCAAAATGCCGTCAAAATACCCTTTTCTATTTTCTAAAGGATTGTAAAACATCGACCATAGAAAAACATAGAAGAAAGATGAGGTATGACTATGAATATAAGGTTTCGAGTAGGTTCGTTATTTCTTTTAGAATGTCGTAAAGCCAGGAACCACTCAGAGAGGAGATCAAGGACCCGATTAACGTTTTCGGTGGTAACGTGGATTTTTCTCATAACTATAAAATTAGAAAGTAAATTTCTGAGATCCAAATAATATCTTGAGAGTCCATCGCGATCACCATTTCTTGGGCGGACGGTTACGTCCTCTGCAAATTCTCTGTACCCAAACTAGGGACTCGACCCTTCTATGACCCTCCGTACCGTTGGGAGAGGTCATAATAACGGACCTCTTAGGGAACCTGTCTCCTCGGACCGACCGATGTCAGGTATCCCAGCGTCTGTACTGAATTCGCTGAATCGTGTGTGTTTACCAGTAAAACAAGCCAAGAGGGGTTTTACCTTCACACGTTGTCAGAGGGGGTATTCCTAGTGGTCTACTGTCTTTAGAAGTCTTGAGACTGGACGGGATTAGATTCTCAAAAGTGAAAGAAAAGAACGACCGTACGATAGTCCATTTGAAGTCCGTACAAGGTCGAGACTCTTTTTTCTGTGTTTGAACTCCGTGTTACAGGACCGAAGGATTCAAAAGTAGATGGTTTTTTACTCATTAAGGTAAAGTTTGAAGTCAGTCAAGGTAAGACAAAGAAAAACCTACTTCTTTCTTTTTTATTATTATTTTTAGGGTTCACTTTAAGTAGTTAAAAGTTGTGTTTTGGGGAAGCCAAAGGACACATAAAATGTCGTATTTCCAAGGTAGATTCAAAGGTGTCGATGGTTTTGGATGGGTGGTCAAGGGAATTTTCTCTGTTACAAGACAGTTCTTACAGACGGATGGACTTTGGCTCATCTATCTCGACAAAAAGGACCCTTCAAGAACGACGTCGGTTACCAAAACCAATAACCGGACCCAAATTGACCTAGTACAAGTTAGGGGGCCGTGTACCGTATATCGGTTCTAGATTATTTTGGTTGTGTTTTCAAATTCCACTTTCGTTTACTGATAGGAACAATTTTGTTTTATGGATATAATATGATTTGGAAAATAGGAAAAGTACTTTTTCCTTTTTAGATAAGTTTTAATTCAAGTAGTGTCTTAGAACGGGAAGGGATACTTAAGGTCATGTTATTTGACGAGTCCTCTTCTTATGGATAATACGAAAGATTCCAGTTCAGTAGTAAATATAAAACCTTTTCATGGTTGGTTCGATGTCCTAAAATGTAGGGGTTCGAAAAACCCATGAATGATTCGGATTTATGTTCCTAGAATTTCTTTATTGTCGTAGAAACATGTGCATATATTGGTTCGAAGTTTCAACGCAAGGAAAGATGGTTGGATTAATCAATCCATGTACCCCGCCCCCCCCTTTGATCTGACTATCCGATATCACTGGATTGTAAAATTTCGTTTTCCTAGTTACGTCAATGGAGTTCCTCACTTATAATTGGATTATCCAGATCTAAAATGGACTACGAAAACAGATGTAAACTTAAATTGTATAGGTATTTTCAATACTGACTTGTCATAGTCCTTAGTGAATGGGTAAGGAGAGGGGTTTTACTGAGACCTCGACCCTAAGTCTCTTGACCCAGTCGAGAGGGTACATAAGATGGGGGTCCTAAAGTTACTGTCTCCGGGGATCAAAAGGAGGTTCTAATGCCGATTGTTGTTGTTTTCTGTTATGTAAACATTCATTGTAGTAGTTATGGATCAATCGTTTATCTATGTTTTGTAAAATAGATACATTCGTCGAAAGGTCTTCTAAGTCCCTTTTCCTATTGTGTGTCACCAGGACATTTAATAACTAAAAGATCTTATTCTGATCTACTGACCCTTAAGTTATGAGACTCTCAATCCCGGATCCTTATCCTCATTGGTATCGTATTTGTGTTTCCATTTAAGTAATTCACCAATAGTTTAGTTGATATATTTTAAAAATTAATATATCTTAGATGACAGGGTTAATACCTAAGTTTAAGGTGGAGGGTTTTGTTTGGGGAAGTTATCATTTTGGAAAACATAAATTCTTATATCATTAAGAAGTCGGATCGGAAACTCTACAGATTATTAGACAGGAATTGGATAGACAAGTTTCAGGAAGAGGTCACTGAAAATACTTGAAACCACTGAGGGACATGTTAAGTAAATCGTCAAGGTGTGTCAGAACTAATACCTTGAAAGTAATAACGAAACTTGTCAATATAAAACAGGGAAGTTGTTATAATATTCGGCAACCAGTTCCTGTGTGTTAACCATACGTGTCGGATCAATAATTAAAATAAACCCTTGTCAAGTCATCGGGACTTACCGAACGATGCTATAATCTTTTTTCCTTTCTTAATTTCAAGGATAAACAATAAATCATTATCCAAAATTATTTTTTGGATCTTCCTTCAATTTGCATACCGGTTTTTAGTCAAGTAAAAAATTTTAAGTCCTAATTCATAGAAGGTGTCTATTAGACCTTAACCTCCAAGTAATTCTTTTCTTTAGAGTCACACAAACGTCTTAAAAGATACAAAAGAGGGAGGACAGAGGTACCATGGACAAAAGGAACCGAGGTTAAGAATCCCTTGTCTTCTTCGATGTTGATCTCTCCCGGAAGTGTATCTGTCTCCTCACCTTCCACTCCACGAGGGACTCATGAGTGTGAAACAATTACCCGTGAACCAACTTCTCGACACCCTGACTGGGTACACTCTGGTCCCAGACGGCCAACCCGAACAAATTAGGTGTCCGGTCAAAACGGTCTTGGACCTCGTACCCTTCGTATTTTCGGAGTAATGACAGTTGTGGGTGTGTACCACTTATAATTATATATGTGTATGGGTGTAAGTGTGTGTTCCGTGTCGAATTCCCGACATTGATCACCAAAGGTGTAATTTTTGTTTTTGTCTCGGTCTTTGAGTTCTGTAGAGGTTTGGACCCACAGGTTGTTGTAGGTGTCACCTTTGTACTGGGTGATAGTAATAGGAGTAACAAGAAGGGTGTAGAAGGTAACACAAAAGGAAATCATCAAAAAAGGTGGGAGTAGACAAGGAATTCCAAGAGGATGAAGTTCTCCCATTTCTTGTTTCTTCGATGTCTTCTTTGAATTCTCCGTAAAGAATCACACAGGTATACTTATACGATTTTGTTTGAGTAAAACGGGATGGGGTGAATGTCTGTAAAGAACTAATTACCAGTCAGGTAAAATTCAGGGTCAAATTATGTCTAATGGTAGTAAATCATAGACACTGTTTGTGACCCGAGTTTTAGTAGTAGGTCATCGTTTGTAGAACATGATTTATTCTGAAGTTTTACTTTTTGTGGGTACTCTTCAGAAAAGTTTCTTGTTCCATGAAGTCACCATAGTTAAGTGTTTAATATTAACCATCCTTTTTTATATTTTAGTGAAGTGTAAGTACCCTCTCTAAGAGACTTTGAAGATGATCCAGTATTAATCAAATTTAATGATGTGACTCTAAAAACAAAGGAGAGAGAGGTGGATTGGTCCTTTTTTGAAGGGGTTTGAGATGACCCATTAAACCATTGAAAGGAGAAAAACCTTTAAGGGACCATCAGGTCACCAATTCTGAGTCACGAAAGTGACGACTCCCGGACCCAAGTCAAGGACCAGTCCCTTGATTCTAGGGCGTTCGATGTGTCACGGTTTGAAAAGAGAAGAACTCCTTCCCTCTCTTCCATCATTGGTCCCTTTTAGTCGATGGTGGGATACTGATTCGGATCTGGTTTCCCCTACTTCTAGGGTCCCGGTTTGACATGAAATTAATCTTTCTTATCTTTTTTTCGTCTCTGATGGATCCAGTGTGGTGTCTTCACTCTATTATGATCTTATAAGTCGTTCACTTTTCCTTATCCAAGTATATATTTTAATTTTCTGATCGGACAAAAAGAAAACCGATGTGACGGACCGAACATCCTAGAATCAAGGGGGTTGGTCCCTAACTTGGGTCCGGGACCCGTCACTGTCACGGCTCAAGATTGGTGACCTAGTGGTTCCTTAAGGGTGAAGGAGGAAAGAAACCTATCAAGTTAGTAATTCCTTTATAACACCGATGTTGATATATTGGTAAAGGTCGTTTTAAAAGTCGGACAAAGGATCCTTTCATGTACACGTTACAGTTAAGAGTACAACTTTCTTAATGAATCCAAAAACAGAAGTTACACTTCAAATTTCTCCTTGGGTAAAGTTTCTACACATTACCAAATTTACGGGGTACGTCCCTGAAGGGGACCTCCAGGTCACCAATTCTGAAGAAGGTTGTGTCCCCTACACCCAAACTAGGGACCAGTCCCTCGATTCTAGGATGTATGGAGTTTCAGTTTTTTTTCTTTTTGTATTTTGTCTTTGTTATAATATTCTTTAAGTTATTTCTGATAATTTATCAGGTGTATTTTTTTTTAGAATTTACGGGGTGAGTATGGATAGGGCAGATACGAAATAACAATAACAAAACATTTCAAACACAAACAAAGATAGGGACACAAATTGATATCTACATAGACAAAGAGAAACTTTAGATAATCGGAAGTGGAATAACACACTTTAGGGTCGTCTTGTGACTTTTGGCCAGACGGAGAGCTACCGACGAGCGTAAAGAAGGTGTTAGTGACGAGGGTATCACTCGACATCCAGACCTCTCGACCACGAAAGTCAGACTTCTCTTAGTTCGGTAACGTTATTCGGAACAAAAGCGGAAAGGAGACTTTTTCAACTCTCCAGGGTCCATCTGTAAAAAAATTTTAGTCCCAAAATAAATTAACACAATAGTTTACGTCTTACGAATCTAAAGTCCATGAAATCTATACAAAAATCTTCTGATGAGTCATAGTGTTGTCTCTAGTTAAAGAGTATGGTTCAGGTCGTCGGAATTAAAGGTCGGATCCGACTTGGAATATTCGAAGTTATTGGTTGTTTATAAAACATAATAGAAAATACTCGTTACTAAAATTTCATGAAGACAAAAGAGAGAGGTCAAAACTTGAAAGAAGGAGGTTGAAGGGAACGTACGGTGGTTCTTAAGATAATTCAATGAGTTAATCTTTAATAAGTCTTAATAGAGTGCGAAGTCATATTTGAATTCAATCGTGAAGTCATAAAAATCTCCAACCAAGGTCAACTTATCGAATTTAGATTAGTCGTGGTGATCTTCTAAATAAGAGAACTGTTTCATAAATTTAATCTACATCGAAACATGAATACCGGAACTTTTATAGAATAATGGGTTAAATCATCAGTCAAAACCTTTTCGTAAAATTTTAGTATATTGTTCTTTCAATTCTTCTTTATATGTACGACCAAATTTCTCCGAATTCACTCCCGAAGGGACTACCGAGTCACAATTTCTTAGACGGACGTCAGTCCTCTGTGTCCACTACACCCTTTACACCCAAACCAGGGACTCAATCCTTCTAGGAGACCTCGTCTTTTACCGTTAAGTGAGGTTATAAGAACGGACTTTTTAGGGTACCTGTCTCTCCGGACCGTCCGACGTCAGGTTTCCCAACGTTTCTCAACCTGTGCTGACTCGTGTGTGTGTGTGTTTACTCGATACTGTTCCGTTCTTTTATGTCTCATAGAACTTCTCTATCTCATTTCCAAGCATATATACTCTCCTCCTTCTTCTACTTGTGTATCTTTCATAAAAGGTTGACGACAAAGAGAGGAAACGATTGGACAGAAGGAGGAGATTACGGGATTGACACCTATGACTCGTTGTAAGAAGAGACACATCTATGGAAAGAGAGCCACTTGACCATGACCGAATGCAAAGTTAAACGAATACGACTCATGTACGTTTAGAATTCGAGGACGGGGTTTAAGAATTTGAAATTAGGGAATAAAGATGGAGGGATGTCTTTTAAAGTAATTTAAAAGTAATTTCATAGTTTGTTTTACGATGACTTCAGTTAGAAATACAGAAGGAGGGGTTTCCAAGAGAAAGGGTTTGTTGAAGGACAAAGAGAATTTCCAAATTTTAGATTATAACGGAAGAAAAGAAAACGAGGGGAAGTGACATCAATAGATACCTCTTCCTTTACCGCTGAGTAAGGTCATAAGAACGGACCTCTTATGGTACCTGGAGATCTCCTCGGACCACCTGATGTCAGGTACCTCAGCGTTTGTGAGTCTGTTCTGACTCGCCGATTGTGTTAACGTCAATAGATCAATGGTTCCGGTGAAGTCGTATAAGGTGTATAGGTAACGTTGAGTGAGATAAAATGAGTATGAAGAAGGTAAGAACGGACACGGTGAAACTGAAAACAAAAACCGGTGTGGTCCCTAGTTTGGGCATGGGGGACGAAACCTTCGTGTTTCAGAATTTGTGACCTAGTGATCCTTCATGGGTATTTAAATATCAATCGAGAATTTTAGTCCATCACACTTCAAAATGTTTAATCAAAAAAGGATTTTAACAAACTGATAAGGTGTAGGAAACGCAAAGGTATATTTAAAATCTTAGTTAAACAGTTAAAGATATTTTAGGACGACCCTAAAACCACTTTTACGTTACTTAGACATCTAATCGAACCCCGAACTGGACGTATATAGAACTTGACAAAAAGGGTGTATATAACAATCTATATAAAGACTATTAAAGTACCAAAATTACGATAACGTTTTTACGGTAACGAAAAATTTAAAGTTGAAGGGTAAAATCTAAAATTATATATCTTCATAATGTTTAAGAACGTGTAACTACAACAGGGGACGTTGGGACGATTTGAGTTAAATCACCCTCACCCCCCTCCATCTAAGGAATCTTAAAAGATATTTGTACCGGGATAGAGGATAAAGTAAGAAGGAAGTGTAGAAAATAAAGAAGAGAACATGACTGACGTAGTAGAACTTGGAGATTATGTTACAACTGATCTTGACAGTATTCTCACTCGTGACCATTAAACACGGTTTTGAAGTCCTAATTTGACTATTTGAGATCGATACCAGGTGTTAAGATCCTAGGTATTGATAATTATATTTTCTCTTCAGGAATATGACTATTGACCATATGGAAGAAGACACGGTACTCGACTCATCATGGAAGGTTCGAGACCACCGAGTCTACCATTTCTTAGACGGATGTTGCGTTCTCTGGCCAAACTAGGGACCCAGCCCTTCTACAGGATCTCTTCCCTTACCGATGGGTGAGGTCATAAGACCGGACCTCTTAAGGTACCTGTCTCCTCGGACCTCCCGATGTCAAGTACCCTCAACGTTTCTCAACCTGTACTGACTCGTTGATCATGAAAGTGAAAGTTCGAGGGAGACCAACAAGTGTCTTAAATAGTAGAACGCCGACATCCTGACTCCAGGAGGAAAGAACGAACGACAGTTGTCTCCCGTCGAGAGTCTCGTATCTGTACCCCCGAAGAGGTTTCCGGGAGAACGTTATACCGTCGAAGGAAGAAGTTTCGGACGTTCCTCAGATAGGGTTGAGGATGTCGAGAGTTGAAACCGTCGACTAAAAAAAATTCAAAAATTTATAATTAAATAAAAATAGAAGAAAAACAAAGAAAAACCGACTCGACCCATCGTGTACCCGGTCCCCTATCTTGGGTATCGGGGACATTACATTCGTACCTCAGAATTGGTGACCTGACGGTCCCTTCAGGGACTTTCAACTAAATATTAAAAAAATATAATTATGTCGATGTGTTGACAAAGAACAATATGTGTAAGTGTACAAGTTATAAACGAATCTTTCTTTACTTAATTCTCCTTTGTTTCCTCTTTTGTTTGCTCAAGAAATCGATTGTGTTTGGTCAATGTTTCTCCGGGGTTTCCCTTTCAAAAGTGAGACCGTCAAAAACTCATAATTCATTAGTATGATGAATTTGAAGTGTGTGTGTATTGATAAAGTCTTTGTCTTTTGGGTCTCAACGTTTACCCATTTATCCTGGGTAATTCTCCGTCCTACCAGTTCAACTTACCCTTGAAATCATAGTTTTGTAGTGTCTGTAGACCTAAGAAAAGGATCGAAACTTTATATACAGTATAAGTACTTTTTATTAAAGACCCTCTTATATATGTGAATCTAGTCGAGTAAAGACAATTGTCTAAAAAAAAGACCGATGTGTGTAGTACACTTCTGAGTCCTTATACTATACTTTATAGTGGTATTTAGTAAAGGATCTGTAACATAATAAGACTTGTGAGATTTATTATTCTACAATAGTGACGTAGACCTTCGAATTTTAAATTTGACCTGTGTTATTTCGTTGAACAAGGAAGTATATGTTTATGGAAAATAAAGGAGTATGTCTTTATTCTGAAGAAATTTTGTGACCGTTTGTTGGTAAACTCAACTTCATTGTAAACTGGTGGTTGTCTCCATACGTGGTAGTAGAAGTAGTCTCTCGAGAAGTTGTTACTCAACGGAGGGTGTTTTAGTTACATTACACATTATCAAAAATAAGACTTGATACATCCAAAACTCTCCCAGACGTTTAGAGGACTTTTGACGTACGTTTTAACAGAATATACACTCATAGATAAAAAGACTCTGTTCGTTCCCAGGTATCGAAAGTTGTCCAAATTTTCCCGTATGTCAGAATTTTTATTGAATTTGTTGTTTAATAAAATTCATAATATTTTTGTTTTGTGTTGGTGTGTTTTAGACTCTATGTCGTTTTCCTCAGGGGTTTTCCTTCAAGTATCGTTATGTCCGGAAGGAGTTTTTCTCTTCTTTTCAGAGTTCTGAAGAGACCGTCAGGTCACCAATTCTAAGACCCGAAAGTGATGTCCCCCGTGTCTAAGCTAGGGACCCGTCCCTTGATTCTAGGACGTACAGTGAACCGTACCCGTTTTTTAAAAATTTTTCTCTTTTCAGTGTTTGGTATTCTACGACGTTATATATATAAACTATTACTAAGTATAGGTCTTATGTATTTCTTCAGGATATCTACTTACTCTATTCTGTTGGTTCTTTTTACTCGTTCACGAATTTAGCTGTGAAGTACTTTCTTACCAGTAGTGAATGTTTTTCTACAAGTTAGAGTAATTGTGGTCCTTGTACGTTTGATTTTGGTATTGTACTATAGTGGTATATACTATAGTGTTAGTAGTTTTGCCAATTTTGTGTTCTCCCTTTTCGTTCCCAACTGTTTCTACACCGTGCTGATCTTGAGAGTATATGACGATCACCTTAATATTTAGTCATGTTGGTAAGACCTTTTGAAAACCCCCATAGATGATTGTGACTCATGTCTGTTTGATTTCGACTTATGTCCGTTTGGGATGTTGACTCGTGCAGTCAGTGTACGAGTTGTCTTACATATGTGAACAAGTGGCTTTCTATAAATGTTTTTACAAGTATCGTTGAGACAATAATCACCAGGTTTTGACCTTTTTTTTTGGGTGTTTTATAGGTACCCATTTAACATTATATAAGTATGTTACATTATGATGTGTTTGGGTTGATATATGTTGTCTTACCTACTTAGAGTGTTTCTGTTATAACTTACTTACTTCGGCCTGAGTTCATATATGACGTATTAAAGTTAAAATCTTTGAAGTTTTTATTCAATTTATCTTTAGTCCTGTCAACAATATATCCTCTCTCCCTTCTCCCTGTCTCTTGTTGACCCTCCCGTTCGTTTACACCGAAGATCTCAAGACTACAAAAAACTAGACCCAAGACAAATATGTTCACCCAAATGAAACACTTTTAGTCAGTTCACATGTGGATTAAATGTGTGAAATACATATAATATAGTTTCAAATCTACTCGTTCTTTTTCCCTTTGGATGACCTAAGGTCTAAAGTCTTCGTCGTCTTTATTAGTATAGTATTTTTAATATTAAATTTTTAATGATTTTCCATACACCTCAGATTTCATCCTGTGTTTACTTGATAGATATTTTGTCTTTGTCTGAATGTTTTGTCTCTTGTCTGGACACCAACGGTTCCCGTCGTCCCTCCCTACCTAACCCTCAAACGTTAATCGTCTATGTTTGATAATGTTATGTATCTTACCTATTTTGTTGTGTCAGGAAGACATATCGTGTCTCTTGATATAGTTATAGGACACTGTTTGATACTACCTTTTTTATACTTTTTCTTAATATATATACACACAGAATTTCTTAGTGAAACGACATACCGTCTTTAATTGTGTAACATTTAGTTGATATGAAGTTGTCCCGAAGGGACCATCGAGTCACCACTTCTTGGGCGGACGGTTACACCCTCTGTGTCCAAGTTAGGGACCAACCAGTCTTCGTCGATCCTGGTACACGGTGTCGATGACTCTGACACGAGATCTCAGATCCTTGGTGTTGATGACTTCGGGTACTCGGAATCTAGGACACGAGACATTGTTCTTCGATGGCGTTATTCTTCGGACATATGGCGTTGACATCTCATCGGGGGTGACCGGCGTTGATTTCTCGGGTGTGTCATTGTTTCTGGGTCGTTCCAGTCTTTAAAATTTTATGATGTAAAGTAGTTTTACATAAAATTTTTTATTTATTTTTAGTGATTTTCCATGTAATTCACTTCTGGATTTTTCGACCACTTTACAAATATCTACCCTATCAAATTCTATGGTAGAAAAAATTTTTACACTTAATTCCCCGAAGGGTCCATCAGGTTACCGATTCTGAGACTCGAGGGTTAAGTCCCCTGGTCCAAACTCGGGATCAGTCCCTTGATCTAGGGTGTGTACAGTGTTGATTCTGGGTCACGTGGATTGATTTATTTATAAAAAAATTTATTTATTTTTACACTTAAGTTACATTGAAGGTCTTAAAAGACTCCTTAAGTTCATTACGTAAGATTTTATATATGGTTTGTTATTTCCAGGTATTTATCGGTTCTGTTAAAACTTTTTGTTTTCATCTCCCCTCAGGAATAGTTTATAATATTATATGGTGTTTGATTATTTTTGTTACACAAAGACTTTGTTTTCCTCTGGGATTACCCGATAATATCTTATTGACTATATACTCTTCAACTCTTTTTACCTAATAATTATTTATTGACAACCCCTTTTGACTGAGTGATTTTCTAATTATTAATTCCACCGAGGGATGAAATTTAGTTTATATTACCAGTTGAGGTATATCAACTTTATGGATTTTTATTCGATATTCCGTTTGACTTCTTTTACATCTTTTTACAGAAATCCTTGTAGACCATCTTTACTTACAGATTTTACTCTAAATTTTACGTGTTTGGTATTTCACTTTTTACCTTCCTGATTTTCTTAAGTAAGTTGTTTCATGTCATATTTATTTCAATTACCTACTGTCTGGACCTTTTGCTACAAACTTCACAGTTTTTGTCTGTTCCTTGGTTGTTAATCCTATGTCCTCTGAAGAGGGGGCTGTTTTTTCCCTCCTTTAGGTTACCTTTTAACCCACTAATATTTATTCGTTTGAGTATTTTCACCTTTGAGTTGACCGATTGTTCATATACTTTTTCGAGTTGAAGTTAATCATTTATCTCTTTATATTCGATTTTGTTCGGGGTTTTATATTTCATGTGGAAATATCGGTAATGTAAAATTTTATAATCTATTATGGTTAACGACCACTCCTATCCCTCCTTTACCCTTGAGAACACATGACAGTCCCCAGTCCGTTTAACAATGTCGTCAAGACCTTTGGTTAAACCGTTATAAATCACTTTGGTTCATATACACATATGGGATACTAGATCGTCAGGTGAGGACTTTTATGAGTCTCTTTGGGGACGCATCCAGGTTTTCTCCTAATTATTCCTGTAACTAGTATATTTGTCTTCCCAGACATTTGTATCATCTAGGTATGGTATCTAACGTGACGTTAATTTTCGTTGATTGACCCGAAGGGACCACCGAGTCACCATTTCTTAGACGGACGGTTACGTCCCCTGTACCCAAGTTAGGGACCAGGTCCTTCTAGGGTGTACGACGTCTCGTTGATTCGGGTACGTGGTGTTGATTACTCGGACACGAGATCTCCGTCCTTCGGCGTTGATGACTCGTGTGTACGGGGTTAATGACTCCGGACACGTGGGATCTCAGGTAAGAGGTGTTGTCCTCTACGGAGAAGTGACTCTTCGAGCACGTGGTGTTGATCTCTCGTCGGAGGCGAGCGACGTTGATCTCTTTTCGAGCACGTCGTTACTTCTGGGTCGCGGAGGGGGTTTTATTTAATAAAAAATTTTTCGTTAGTTAATGTGTATTGATATCGATGTACCTATCTAGATATTTTGGTGGTTACTTTCTTTTAATTTTTCTTACTCTAGATATTATGGTATTGTACTAGAACATTAATTCTTCGTGTTCAAAAAGAAAATTGTAACAAAGTGCCGTTTAATTGCGTCAAATATGAGTTGACGTAGAAAAATTTTTTTTAAATAACCTCATATCCACTACATGTTTCAACATAATCAAAGTCCATATGTCGTTTCACTTAGTCAATATGTACGTAGTTATGGATATAGGTGAAAAATTTTAAAAAGAAGGTATCTCCGGTATTGTCTTATGGTTCATCTCAAGGGACACGATGTGTCGTGCAAGAACAGTAGATAAAATATATATCATTACATATATACAGTCAATGTTAGAGGGTTAAATAAGGAGGGAAGGAATAGGGGAGCATTGGTGTTCAAACAAAAGATGTAGTCGAGATGAACAAAACATCTATTCAAGTAAACATGGAGTAGGTACGACGATGTTTACCGTAACAAAACAAGAAAAAATACGGACTCATTATGACGTAACATGTATACATGGTGTAGAAGAAATGGGTAAGGAGATGACTACCCGTAAATTCAACGAAAGTGCAGGACCGATAACATTTGTCATGACGTTACTTGTGATCCCACGTACGTAGAAAAACTTAATACCAAAAGAGACCCATATATTGGGTCTTCATCCTAACTACCCAATATACCATCAAGACGAAAATCAAAAAATTTCTTGGAGGTTTTGAAAAAAAGGTATCACCGACATGGTTAAATGTAAGGGTGGTTGTCACATGTTCCCAAGGGAAAAGAGGTGTAGGAGAGGTCGTAAAAATAAACCTTTAAAAAACCTACTACCGGGAAGACTGACCACACTCCACTATGGAGTAACATAAAGACTAAACGTAAAGAGATGATTAATAACTACAACTTGTAGAAAAGTGAATATATTACACACGAAAATTTTGAGATCGTGTTCAAAATTTTCTTGTTTAATATATTTTTCGTGTTCAAAATTTTCATGTGTAATTCAGTCTCTTTCTGTTTATGACGTACAATAGTGAATATACACCTTAGATTTTATATTTGTTTACTTATGTTGTTTTGACTTTGTCTGAGTGTCTATATCTCTCGTTTGATCAACAATGACACTCCTTTCCCTTCTTCCCCGTTCAATCCGCGTCCCCAAAGTCTCAATGTTTGATAACATATATTTTATTTATTTACCTATGTCGTGTCCCTTTATATCAGTGATAAAATATTATTGAAATTTATCTTATATTGGATATTTTTATAACTTAGTGATACAACATGTGGACTTTGATTATCATTTAACTGTGAAGTTTTTTATTTTTTTTTCTATTAATAGTTTATTTTATTAATTTATTTGTTTTTATTAATTTTCGTGTTCATGTTTCGTTGTAACATATTAGACATTTCTGTATATGTATAAATTCTTCTAGATACAGTCACTCACGGTCTCTCAAACACCCCATCCTTCCCTCACTCCCCTTAGTGATACTTTGCTTTTCCTCATTTTATTCAGTTTATTTTATGCTCCGGAACTCGTCGAGTGACTACTGTAGTAGGACACTCATGCAGTTGAGGGACAAAAACTCCAGGGGAATTTTTTCGAGTGGGAAGAATACTTGGTTCAATATGTAATTGGATGTTTATTACCTTCGCGAGTCAGTCGGAAGATGACTATTGAAATTGGACGGGATCAATACGAATTCCTCTTTGAACTAAAATGTCTAAAGTGTCGAAGAGTTATAGGTATATGGACCTTTCTATTCTCTTAAACATATAGGAAGGTGCACTCAGGAACTCTAAGTAAGTGCAACATCCAATTCAAAGCAAAGTGACTTAGGTTCTTCCTCGTCACACTGGTTCGTTTCGTCCAAGGTTTCCGTCCTTCGTCTTCGTTATGACTACGATACCTTCATGGAAAGAGTTGTCAGGGAAGACAACATCCGGGAACCCCTTTGGGAAGTTACGTCCACCAACCGTTGTTCAGACGACTCTATGCGACTAAAACCTCGAAAACATCAGAGAGAACGTGTCGTGACCAGTCCAGATTTATTCGGAGTAGTTACGACGGTGCAAGGTAATGTCGTTTTGCTCTGTAATAGAGGTAGTGAAGGTATGACCGAAGGGCCATGGATTCTCGTACTATCGTATTATATGAGTGTATGTATGTCTGGTTCCTTTCCTACGAGAAAGCGTCATCGACCACAAGGAAGTGTCTGAACTCATTTAATGAGGTTCCATAAAAATGTTTATGAACTTTTTGAATCACACACATACACACACATATATATATATATATACAAAGACGTTTAGTATAAAAATAAAAATACACCGTAGAGTTCAATTGATAATTTTATTAAAATTTAATAGATCCAGAATTATTGAAAAACCAGATATTTGTATAAGAATTTAAAAATTTTTGACGGAAACAAACAATGAACTACTTCTAAAATTCCCATTTTATTTACTAGGTCATATTTCAACCACCGTACACCGAAAAGTTTTAGTGTGAGACTTCAGTTGATATAAAGACCCTGTACTGTGACAGAAAGGGTCGGTCGTATTTTAAGATAAGTTACGTTATATTGTATACAGGTAATCAATTTAATTAAGATGAAATCTCATTGTCATAATTAGAAGTCAATTTAGACAGAAGTAAAGACCGTTATTAAGGTTACACTCCAACCGATACTGTGAGGTGAAAATCTGAAGACTATCCACTTAAGTCCTTATAGAGTTCAGGGTTCAGTTTCGTACTAGGGATGTGTGTGGTGGTGTATGTCATATCACATGACACTCTTGCACCCCTAGACTTTTTCTCAACTTAGGAGTCAGAAGACGAAGAATCGACACACTTGAATTTAATAAATTGGAGATTTGAATGGGGAACACACACACACACCCACACACATCCTTACTCACCCCTCCCCCACCCCACCTATTATGATCTTAAATGGAATATTGCTACACTCTAAATTCTCTGTGACGGTTACTTTTTAAAGTGTGTCACGGACCGTATACTGTATACAAGTTATACAAATAATCGATAATCCTAATAATATTACCACCCCCGAACATGGATGGAGATTAAACCGATACGGATATAATTACAGAAGATAAGACTCCGATTGAAAGATTTTAGACCCCCCTCTCTCGCGTCAAGTTTTGTCTTTTCCAGTCGTGGAAACTTAGGCAAGTTAAGACCGTTTATTAAGATCTATAACGTGATCTTACACTTAGACTGAGTTGAAAGAGACTCTTTTGAGAAATTCAAAGTGTTAGTTAAATTATTGAAGTTTGTGAAGTCTGAAAACCGGACTCTTGTACCCTTGACCATAATTCAAAATTAATGTTATTGATTAAAAATTTGTAAATTCCTTGACTTTTCCATAATTCCCATCTATAATAATATCCATTACTAAGAGTTGACAAGGATTTTATATTATAATTTTAGATAAAAGTAAAGTGTGACTTTTCAACCGACTGACTTCCCTTGGAAAAGTCTACAGTAAATGTGTTTTGTTTAATCTTTTGTAGTCAAGGATCGGAGTACTTTACTAAGGTTGAGGAGATGAGGGGAATTTGGTAGAAGAGAAGAATGAACCGCTCCAATCGAAAAGGTACCTCGAGTGCTTGAACACGGTCATCTTCTAGACCTGTATTGAAGAATCGTAGTAGACGGGTGTACAAAGATCATTGGGGTTTACGTGCTCGAAGCATTGAATGACGTTGATAAGATTTCAATCCTTTTTTTCCCCTCGTTTTTGTAATATACTAGTATTCGTTTTCATTAATTTTAAGTCGTACTACTTATCCAATATTTGTATTATCTTTGAAAAACTAGTGTCTACGATGATAAAAAAAAGGAATTAAAAAACCGGTGTCTCGTTTTTATAATGTACTAGTATTTTTAAAGTGTACTAGTATTTTAAAGTGTACTGTTGATCTAATATTTGTGTTATCATCTTTGAAAAACCGGTGACTACGATGATGATAAGAAAATTTTGAAAAATCGGTGTGTTGTCGTGTACCCTAGAATCAAGGGACTGGTCCCTACCTTGGGTATGGGGGACCTCACTTCAGAATTGGAGACCTGACGGTCCTTCAGGGTGACTATGGTGATAAGTAAGAGTTTGTGTCGTCAAGTCTTGAGAGTTTTTATCCTGGATCGTATCACGGTACATAAGAGTCTCTAATTTTGTCGTCAAATCTCAATATTCTTATTGATACTATGTATGGGTGGTGGGAAGGTACTACACATGACATGTTGACGTGTTCCAAATAAGGAGTTTACTCCTAAAACGGCGACAAGGTGAACTTGCTTTTTTGTCAGGTACAGGTGATCTCGTTGATGGGCCAGAGAAGGTAGTCAGTAAAAAGACATTCTGTTATATAATACTTGTCAATCTTTCCTGTAACTTAGATTTAGTGGTTTCTTTTGATGAAGGTAAGAAAGTGACAGCTTAATGGTAGTCGTACCCTCGTACCTTTGATTGTTCTTACTTTGTCCGTAAAAGTATATGACGACCGTCCTCTTATTGTTTAACTATGTGGAAATCTTCCTATTATTATTATTTTCGAAACTTTTTATGGGTAAAGGGGGGTTTCTTGACTTGTGAAATGTTTTCTATAAGTCTATCAGTTGTCCGTATACTTTTACCCGAGTTACAGTAATCCGTATCCCTTTACGTTTAATGTACATGTAGTTACGTTTGACGTACATGTTTACGTTTAATGTTACATGTAGTTACCACCCTATTTCGGTTGTCAATCTTAGATTACCTGTCTGTTTAAAGTTTATATTCAAGTCCCATTTCTCTTCGTGTTTTATTATATATCATAGTTTCGTAAGTACACTTAAAGTTTTGAAAGAAACTTTTTGAAGATCCCAATGTCTTTTCAGTATTTGTATCATCCCAAGGGGGTATGGGTCAAAGGGGATCACGATGTAAAATGTGTCGTGTTAATAGTTTCGATTTTTTACTTGTACTCGCATTATAAGTGTGATGTTTGAAATGAACTTAAAATGGTCAATGAGGGTAATTACAGGTAGAAACCAAGGTCTTAGGTCGAATTCTAGGTCAGAATCAGTAGTGTAGAGGAATCAGAAGAGGTTAGTCACGGTGAGGTACAAAGAGTACTGGAACTGTCAAAGTGTCCCTTGATGAGTCAACGAAACTCTTGTAGAGAGTCAAATCCAAACAGACTACAAGGGGGACGGGAAAAATTTTTACTTAAGAATTTTTTTTAAAAAATAAATAAAAACCGACACGACCCAGAAATGACAACGAATGTGAAAAGAGATCAACAACACTCACCCCGGATGACAGATCAACGTTACTCGTCCGAAACGTGACGTCACGAAGAGAACAACTCCTCTTGTCGGAGAACCACGTACCTGAAATCTTCGACGTTGAGGGCCCGAGATCCCGTGGTCGGATTAACGAGACTCCGTACACCCTAGAAGGACCCAGTCCTTAGTTTGGACACAGAGGACGTAACGGTCCATCGAAGGAATGTTGACTCGGTAGTCCCTTCGGGACTACAAAAGAGAACTATTCTGACTCCAATACGTAAGGTCCGTTCTTGTAACACCTTCACAAGACGAAAAGAGCTCATTACATAGTACAAACCTCAATGTGCTGCAGTGATACAGAATTATGATCACTACCATTTGTATAGTAACTTATCACTGTCACAAACGATCCAAAGAGTGACATTCCAATGATAAAAAAGGAAAGCATCTTCTCTATGAAACTCTGATACGTGTATAGGGCAAAGAGAAGTTTAAAACTTGGAGACTCGTGGGTAGTCGCCTAGACCGGACATTGTTAATGAAACATCACAAGATGACGACTAAAAGATAGATAAGCACAAGTTGAAAACTTCTGTTTTTCTTTTGTTGTTTTTTTTCTTTTATGATGTGTGATAAACATCTGTCTGTATGCATTTGCATACCCACGATCTAACTTTCTTGTTTGGAATATTTGGTAACTATCTCCATTTACAAAAGTAAATTGTAACAATCTTTAGACTTTCTTCCGAAATATTTGCTTTCGTCACCGAGGGTTTGAAATGATGTCTAACCTTATTGGATCCTTGGAAATTTGTGATAACTAAAGACCGAAGATGATGGTCTGTAGATTGAATTAATCTTACCCACACTGGACCCGTAGCGTTAAAAATATTCAGAAGAGATTACGCGTCGTTTCTAACCTTTGGTGACTGGATTGCATTTGTTCCATAAATTTATACTCTCTTGTGTCCAAAATGTGAACTCATTCGTGAGTTGACATGAAAAAAATTCACAGTTTTTAATTGCAAGTGGAACTTTTTTCACAGTACGATGATGTTTCGACTTTCTAATCTCCCCTTTTACTACTGAAGTTTTTTGGTCTCATCAGTTCCGTAACGACAACAACGACAATTCAGCGAAGTCAGTACAGGCTGAGACACGCTGTGGTGTCTGCCGTCGGGTGGGCCGAGGGGGCTGGGACCCTAAGAGGTCCGTTAGGTGACCTCACCCAACGGTAAAGGAAGAGGTTACGTACTTTCACTTGTCACTTTGACTTCAGTGAGTCAGAACACACTGAGAATCGCTGGGGTACCTGACGTCGGATGGTCCGAGTTGACGTCGGATGGTCCGAGTTGACGTCGGATGGTCCGAGGAGGCAGGTCCCCTAAAAGGTCCGTTCTCATGACCTTACCCCACGGTAACGGAAGAGGTTCAGTTCCGTAATTAAGGAATGTTTAAGGTGAGTGACTTTTGTCCGTCTTACATTATGAAATTTGGTATTGTATGGTCTTTAGTGAGACGGGACTTCACCGAAAACACATCAGAAGTTTATCTAATTATAACCTAATTTTTTATCATTTACGTAACAGAGTATGTGTGTGTGTGTCTGAATATAGCCTAATTTTTGTCATTTACATTACGGAGAGAGAGAGTGTGTGTGTGTACGTGTGTGTCTGAATGTGACCTAATTTTTACCATTTACGTAACAGTGTGTGTGTGGGGATTGATGGTATAATCTATGTTTATGATCTTCACCTCATCCTTGTCCCTCGTCACTAAATTCATGTCGTTTGTAAAGGATTTATGAGTTGGTGGTTTTTGCCTATAAATCTAAAATTGACAAAATCAAAAGGCAAATGCATAAAACGACCTCTTTCGTTGTCGAAAAATTTCTATTTTTCACTTTGTGCGAGATACAATTTTGAAAGGAAACCCTTATTCCTAATCCGATGTGGAGTTTACTGGTTTGTGGAGTTTACTGGTTTTGACATGTTTGGAAGCCATAAACGTTAAGGAGTAGAAATTGCTAGAGTTCAATGGTTCTAGACATGTTTTGTGTAAATCACGGATAGTCCACCATTGTGTCGGTTCCTTTTGGTCATGTTCACTTCTCCCTTCAAATTTTCGATGGTAAAAAGGGGTGTTCTTTTTAAGAGAATTTTCCGTTATGCTCCCGGAAAAGACATTCGTTACGAAAGATGAAATAACAATAAAGCCCGGTTACAACAGGAGTTAGTGACGATATAATATATTGGTTATCGGTTC
The DNA here is from genome assembly GCA_006410555.1 of Capra ibex. Lineage (NCBI taxonomy): Eukaryota > Metazoa > Chordata > Mammalia > Artiodactyla > Bovidae > Capra > Capra ibex. The sequence continues at coordinate 27,711,115 of SJYO01000647.1, forward strand.
CGTTGTACTTTTCAGATTTTTGTCTATGTCTTGCCAAGATTTAAGAGAATGGTTGCACTGCTGTGAACCGTTTTGGCGGTGGGCGCCTGCGGCAGCTCTGACCCGATCCACAGGTGACCTTCCTGCAATTTCGCCAGAACTTATAAACAGGGGAAAGACCCTTGCCTAGTCAGCCAAAGCTCTGTCTAAACAAGGGACCTTGTTGCCTCTTTTCTTGGCTCCCAGCGTCTGCCGGGAGCGGATCCGTCGACGATCGTGTCAGCCCGCCCAGGTTGGAACCGGTCGCGCTGGCCGTGTGGCAGAAGGACTGTTAGTGTGTCGCGCGCGCGGCGGCCCCTGGCAACTGCGCGGACGCATGGCGCCGGGGTTTCAGAGAGCGAGGCGGGTGGTTCCTCGTTGGCAGTATTCCCTCGGCGGTGAAGGCGCCCGCGTACGCGTGACCCTGCAGCCCGCGCACGCGTCGCGGCCGAGAAAGGGCCGACCTAGAAGCCGCCGAGTGCGAGGAGGAGGACGAGGAGTGGCGGGGCGGAGCCGGGCGGCGCCGGGCCATGGTCGCACACCAGGGCGGTTGCCTCGGCAGGCACGGAGCACGAGGGTCCTGACGCCACGACGCGCGAGCACCACGCACCGTGATGAGTACCGCTACCTAGCTCACTTGTGCGACACGCTCGTCGACCACTTTCGCCACTGCTAGTACTACCTGGGGTCGAGGTGGGTCGCAATGGCCGATCTTCGGGAGTTCCATAGACTCAAGACCGCTGGGCCCGGACGGGGCTCTGGGAGGGGGTCGGAGTCGGCAGGGCCGCGTCGGGTGCTGCGACCCGGCAGAGGGCGGGTGCGCCGGGGACCTGGAGCCAGGGTTGGGGCCCCCCGGGAGGGGGAACGTCGAGAGGCGCGGAGAAGGGTGAGGGGCGGAAGAAACGAGCGGCGCGGATGGGAAAAGGGTCCTGCGAGACCAGGGACGGAGTGACATCGTCAGAGAAGAGTGGCTGTGAGGGGTGACGGGAGAGGAGGGGGAGAGGGGCGAAGATAAATGAGAAGAGGCGTGGTGCTAGGGGAGGTGTCGACCGACTTGGGTGAAATAAGGGGATTGGGGGTGTAAGGACGTAGGGTAGAGGAAGGGCACCTCGTGCACAGGTTGGGCAGGGGTCGTAGCCGGTGTAAGATATATCAGAGGGAGTGATTTGCAAAAGGACGACTGTGTGAGAGGACTGAGAGGGATTGGCTCGAGGTCGGAGAGATCACGGGAAAATGAATGTAGGGATGTGAAGAGGGATTGGGTGAAAACACAGAACCTATAAAGACCGAATTAAGAGTTGGGGGGTGGGGGTACAAAAAAATGACACACTATAAGAATCTGATAAAACGCGTTTCCACTTGAAGATGGTGAATAAAACGTAAAATCGTTCCCGAAAAACCAAAGGACTTTCATCACAAGAACTGACGGTCTAAGAGATGATGACTCTGACTAAGAACACATTTAACCCTTTCGTTTATGTTTTGTTTACCCCTACGATTATGCTAAACTCAAATAAGGGGGTAGCTCGTCACATACACCCGTTACTCTTTACTGGTGACCTTGTCCTGACACACACAAAATTCTCTACATTGAAGTACTTCATCTCACTCGTAGTGAACCTCCTTCAAAATGTTACATACCTACATACAGTATCCTAAACCTTAGTTTATAAACCGAAGACAAACAACAAAATGACACTTTATCGTATTCATCTTACGATATTACTAGAACACATATGGACAGTGGATTTGAGTCGTCAACATTTCTGAAGGTGTAAACCAAATAAGGAGGGGGTTGGTTTCTAAAAATTAGGATCATTAACAGCAAAGTGGGGATACACGAAGTATCTAAATAGAGATTGTCAAAAAATGAGTATATCCAGTGTAATAAAAAAGGTTGTGATTAACCGGTAACGTACCCTTTAGACCTTGATAGTTTCACTTTTATTAGGAAATATATTATAAACAGATTGAAAACAGTGAATTTTGTTATCGAGTCTAACCTCAAAACAAAAAAAAGATCAGGGTGAAAGAGAACCGAGGATTCCCTTTGTGATTGAAAGGAGAAGAAGTCAAAACACTCCTCAAATTTCTTTTCACGGGACAGACACAAGGGACACCAAACGCCAACCGACTCTTTTGTGTTTAACGGTAGCAGTCTGTAAAACCGGAAGTCTAGGACCTTGTGCAACAGTTCATGCACTCTCTCGTTTAGAAAAAAAGAATATATTGACAATCTCTATCAGAAATCCATTCATCTTTTCTCATTAGGGGTCCCTCTTTCCTTACGAAGGATCTCCAGTAGTGTCGGAGTACCCTCGAGAGTAAGTCTTGAATTGGAAAGGGATCAAAGAAGTAGGCACATTTCACGTACCATGTATGATTCATGAGACGTTTATAATCGAGTGTAGTGAATCGATCATAAATAACTCGAGGATTATATACGGGTGGTTGGAGTCTCAAAAATGTTATTACGTCACATGTCCATTTATTTATGGACTAATCTGTGATCTTTTTGTGACGGCAATTAAAGAAAAAGGAATTCAAAACTCACACGTACCGGCCTAAGATTGGTCCTAATATACTCTTATTGATTTTTGGACAAGATTGAACTCAGAGGATGGGGATGACAGATAAACTTCTTAGGTAGTCGAAAATTCTAAATCAGTGTCAAAAAGACCTTAACACGACAATAATGGAAGATTCGGATTCTACCGATCTATCGTAGTGACTGAGTTACCCGTACTTAAACTCGTTTGAGACCCTCTACTTCCTATCCCTTTGGACCACACGACGTCAGGTGCCTCAGCGTTTCTCAGTCTGTGTTGAATCACTGGCTTGTTTCGTTCAGATCTTTCCCTCAATCATGATAGTCTAAGATCAAAGACTTTTGGTTGATGTAACAACATCAACAGGGTCTATACATAAACGAATACCAGACAGTTATTTTGGTTCCCCCTTTCGAGTAGACACGTGTCTAGGATGGACCTAAGATTAATTACCCAGTGACAGACATAATTTGAGAAAAACGAAAATCATAAAACTAATTTACACCTGACAAAGACAGGTAAAAAACTTCCTATGTTTTAGGTCTCATATTAAAGACTTATTATAGTGGTCGTATTAAAATTGTATCCTTAGTTTCGATTAGAGAAGACTTCTCCGCCGAAGATTACAACAAGACAACTGAAATACGTAAAACTACCGGTCCAAAGCAACCTTGTTGTACAGAGCTAACCTCTTCCAGATAGACTTCTTGTCACAGTACCTCGACTAGCGTTTACATTCCTTACCAACTAACCTTCTGAACGTAAATGCTCCATCAAAATCTGTCACACTGAAAAGGTTACATCGTAAACACATTTTTAAGTGACCAAGATGTATCCAGTTTGTTGAAATACATTATAATTTACAATGGAAGTTTAATTTTTCTTGGTGGTAGTGACCTTTAGTGTCAAGTAGGGTAAATGAACCAAATTAATTAAGAAATACACAACTGAAGATAAAAATTTTAATACTTCTGTTTCATCTCTATCCATTTGTAAAAATTGTTTACTTATTCTCAGAATCTAATTAGTCAAGATCTAATCTAACGTGAAACGACAAAGGAAAATAAAATTTGACTTAATACAATGATCGTTATTTTTTTATCCGACTTACTCAAACAAACCCCTCAACTGATATTGAAATATTTGTGTAAATCTTAGGTGTCGGAATTACAAGAAAAAGTGTTTCCTGTATTTTTCCTCTTAAGTACGGGGAAAAGTAGGGGTTTCAGCTCACAGAAACTATCTTTTTTTTTTTAGCGGAAGTTTTAATAATTGAATCGATCAATCCTAAATATAAAACAATCAAGACCCCTCTACACTATCTTTAGAATTAGGTAATTTGAACTATGGTCTGAACTCTTCTCTCAGGGTTATTACCCGAAGACACAGAAGATTTGGATCTTGACAATCCTTCTATAAGTCAACGAGGACTTAGAGAGTGAAATAATCGCAAAGTTACATAAGGAATAAAGGTACGAGAAGATGAGACCGGGAGTATGTTTTACTTTGTTATACTTTCAGAGAAGCCAAACATTTCTTCTTGTCACTACAGGAGGAACGAGACACACTGTCGGTAAAATAATCGACTACGTTGGGAGACAATTCGAAATTCTCCCTTCTTACTAATCACTCTTACGTCCTGTCCACTGAGTCTGTACCTCTTGTCCAACCAACCAAATCAAACTTTCATCCGGACGAGGATTCAAAAGATGTGAGAATGTCGGGTCAAAAAAGGAAACTTAAGTCAGAACGTCTGGAGAACTACAGTGAATAAGAAAACGTCCCTTGAGACTTGTAAAACCTTCTCCTCTTGGTATAATTTCTACAAGACAGAGCTTAACAACATCTTTACTAGTTCGCCCTCACCGGTGTCGTGACCGGACTGTACGATTATCTTAACCTGTGAGAAAGGTTTGTTCCCCATACGTCATGTCGACATAGTCAAGTCTCAAAACAAAAACAAACGAGAAGGCTCAAAAAGACCAAACAAACTGACAGGAAAGTCGTCTTTTCTCGGGAACCAGTATAAATATTACGTTTTGTACAAAAGTGTTATAACATTTAGTTGATAGTATGGGGTCAAAAAATTTTTTCGTATAAATTGATGGAAGAAAGATAACCACATCCTTTGTGTCTGACTTAATCACTACAAGTAAGAAAACGCCGACCGTCTCCTACATCACTGGAAAGTCTGTGATGGGGGAGTTTCTGCTTCCCTATAGGTCGTTTGTAATTGGGTCTTGTACCTTTCTTAGAAGTCAAAAGAGGAATTGTGTGAAGTTCTTTTACATTTGTTCATGGTCGTTCACCATTCCCTATGGCTAATATGGGGGGTGGAAAGTAGTTCAAGACAAAAGACTATACTCACCCAAACACACACAAAACTTCAATTAGGACGTCGTTCCTTGATCCCACAAGTCCAGTCATTTTCTTTTCCGATAAAATATTCGTCTTGTCTTTCTACTGTCCTTTTTGACCTTAATTAAAAGATCCTCCAAGTTAAGTCACTCAAGACTTGTATGATCTTTTTTATTAAGGGAAAAATCATTCTTTTAAGGACTCTATCACATTTTTACTTCGATTTAAAAATTTTTAAATCATGTCACCAAGAGTCACCCTCCCGTCAAAACGGAAGGTCCAACAGTGTGGATCCCCGACGATGACTGTAGATCACTCATCTCCGGTCCGTACGACGACTTATAGGATATCATGGGTCTTTTCAAAAGGTGTTATTTCTTAATAGACAGGGTTTTACAGTTACCCTAACTCCAAAGTCTTGGGATTAGATCTGAGGAGTATGTACAAATAAAGTGTGTTTATCGTAAGTAATTCCAAATAATAAAAAAGACGGGAGTCGCCGAAGGAATTCAAATAAAAATCTCGAGATCTTATGATTGTGTTTACTATTCTGTTTCATAACAATCGACAGTCCCATCCCTCTGTGTTACTCATAGATTATAATACGACATATGAAAAAGTACGAAATGTACAATAAAATTAGGAGTTTTGTTAGGACTCAGGTTTTGATAACAGAGGTATAATACCTACTGCTTTGGTTAAAAGTCTCTCATAAATAACTTCTAGGGGACTAATTACTAACACTCCTTAAGTTCGGGGTAGGAAAAATGATCTTACTTGAGAAAGGGGGTTTTATGGAGGGGTCCTAAAAAGTTTTCTTTTATAATTTTCATAAAATTAACTTTTTTGGATACACAAAACTCCCACTTTCTCCATAAAAATAAAAGGGGATCCTCTAAATTAGGGACTCTCTTTACTTGTTTAATCCTTACGAAACTATGGGATCTGTAGATCGGTCATACGATCTCGTCCCACTGTGTTCAATCTTTTTGTAGGTGACTACAAAAAGAAATCGGAGTCAAAGACAAAAGAGGTAGACAATTTGGTCCGAGGGTCCTGGTCTCGTATGGTTCCCTGTAAAGAACATGGACGTTGAAGAATCAAACGAATATCAAGGAAGAGACGAAGGTAGGAAAGGGGAAGGGACCCGTCATCCGACTTACCATTTGATCTTACCCTACACAGCCGAGGGGCAGATCGGGGACCGAGGACGTGAGCAAGGTCCCCGTCTTCTTATCCTAGACTTACCCTTACGTCCGAACAACCTCATCTCCCAGTTCCGACCTGACCCGACAACAACGGATCTAGGGAAAAGGAAGAACCCGTCGTAGTCATCTATGACCACTTTCCCAAGATGAGTAGAGACAGGGCAATTGGGGGGAGGAACTAGTGGTGACCACTTCCGAATTATGAACAAGAAACAATCTTTTTTATGGAAAACTTTCAACTTTTTTTCTTAATGTTTTGTTTAGAAAATACTACGATTACCACCATTCAAAAGTTCATGAAGTCCTCAACGATGAGGACGAATATTTTAATATTTAACAAATTAAATGACTTGTCTGTAATAAAACCACACAAATCGTAAATTATAAGAAACACGTACACCAAAAGGATGTCAATACAGGTATATATGTACCAGTATTTAATATGAGTAAAATTAAAACGAAGAACAAAAAAGGTGATTGTGATGTAGTAAAGTCATATGGAAACGGTCAATATTAAACAGAAATAAAATTATACCTTTTTAACGATTATGGACTTAAAATTGAAAGAAAAGTAGTTATCGTCACAACTCAGACGAAGGTAACAAGTAAACAATCAAAATAAAGAAACATTTGACGCGAAACTTTAACAGAAAAACCTAGAATTACAAGATTATTTAAATACATTCGAGAAATTTATAATTGGAAGACAACATAATGATTTTGATTTTATTGGACAGGAGGAGACCTCTTATAGTCAATACATCAATACACAAGAATCATTTCAACAGAAGACAAGGTTTTAATTTTCAATTCAGATAAACTTTTATCAACTCCCGGATCTAATACCCCCACCTTCCAATAATGTGTCGGAAAACAAGTAATTTTTGTAAGCTAGGAATATGAAGAAAAGAAAGTCTTCTGTCTATTAAGAGTCCTCAGTTTCCATTCTCGAGAGACACCTCGACCTTCCTCCGAAAAAAACTCTGAAAACCCATGCCCCTACGTATGTGGACTACCTCCCACTGGAGTCGGAACAAAGTAAAACAAACAAAAACCGGTACGACACGCCGAACATCCTCGAAGTCAAGGGGATGGCCCCTAGTTCGGGTACGGGAGTCGTAACTTGGGTGTCTCAAAATTGGTGACCTGGTGGTTCCTTAAGGGAGTCGGAACCAAATAAACTAGTGACTCGACACCACTTTCCCTCAATTTTAATATTGTAGACTCTAAAGGACTTCGTGCGTTTTACTGGTGTGTACGGTCACACCAGCATAGTCGCCTGTACTCCGTGGCAACAAACTCTTTACTAACACATAGTCTTTTTTGGAAACTCAACGGATAGTTATTAAACGTACTCGTTAAAGAAAAGGTAACAAAAGAAAAATCTTAATCTTTTGTTTTCCTCCAGCCTATATTGGTGTCGAAAGAATGGACAATCACTCCTGAATTGCCAATTCAATAAAGAAAAGTACGTCCGGGTTCGTTTGACAGCTCATCCTCAGCGTCGTAACTTGTGAGACCGTCCGATGTAACTGACCCACGGGTACTCAGTGTAATGACGACTCTTGACGTTTGAAAACCTCCACGACACGGACGAGGACTTGCTTGTCCTTGAAGTCGACCCTCGTCGTCTCACAGAAGAATAACGTCAATCGTCCTTTCATTCAATGGCGAAGTCCGACTGAACCTAGGAGTCGGAGACTCCCTACGGACATACACAAGGTAAGGTACAACACCACTTTCTGTAAATTTCCAAATCCACAAAAGAAAACAAAACAAACAAAATGAACTGAGGTTGGAAAACCTGTTGTCAAACGGCCATAAGATCCTTAGGTGACCGTCATATATGTCTCTACACATCCCGATCCACCCAGAACTTTGTAAACACCTAAAACCACGAAGTGTAAATTTTTTGATATATTTACCGTACAATTTTGAGTGTATCATAATACAGTTTCTTAACATCTTCCACTGACTTGACTGAAATATCGACTAAACCGATTGTTTACTCTAGTACTGAAAAGAGGTACTTCTTACAAAAATCTACATTAAACGAAAGTATAGTAGTAATAATGGGTCGTATAAATTAAAAATAAGTAAATAAATTAACCGCATGGTTGTGTAAAATTTTATGCAGAATAGGTCTAAAGTTAAATTTCTCAACTGGAAAAAGGTCACAAGTCAATCGGGGTCCCGACACACTTTTAATCCTTCAGTCATATAAACTAATATATCCGCATCTTCAACAATCATGAATCTTCAGAAATCATTGTATCAAACATAATGGACACAAAGGGATTTTAACCCAGATCCCGTTCAACCTTCTGGCCTTCGGGAACTACCAGAATAAACCTCTACAACGGTACGTAATATATGAGAGGCGACGTGTCACTCACAGATGAAAAGATACACTAAAGATTAAAGAAACAGTAAAAACATAGAATAAACCTATATAGGTTTCAAGGACAGACTGACAACCGTCAGTCAGTTGACAAAAAAACCAAAAACAAAATTCAAACTCGAAATAAGATTCCTGTCACACTTCGAGAATACCAAATAAAACGACACCCGCACACACACACACACACACACACACACACACACACACGCACACGACCCAAACGACGTAGACGTGACGTCACACGTGTGAAGAGACCGACGTTACATACACCCGACAGATCAGCTCCATGTGTCCGAATCAACGTACACCCTAGAATCAAGGGGTTGGTCCTTTCCTTAGGCACAGGGGACGTAACCTTCCGTCTAAGAATTAGTGCCCTGGTGGTCCTTAAGGGACATAAAAATCTTCTTTTTAGTCCGTGAGAATTTCCCTGGCAAAACGGAAAAACTTCTGAAAGACGACCGTTATTCAACACCGACAACTAAATCGTGGGTGAGTGTAAGGTGGTTGGACATTTGTGTAAGCTCCAGGACTTTATCACCGAACACGAATAAAAGAAGATTAAGGAGACCTTTTATAATTTCGTAAAGGACTATACACAAAGAATGGGTCCTCAGTCTATCTTGACACATAATATTCATCAACTTTCACAGTGTTGTGGGTGAAACGAAGGTATGAGAAGTGAAAACCACGGTTCCTGTTTACTTTTCTACACTCTGTGTATATATAATGAACTTGAGAGAGTGACAGGTAAGATTGTGTCTAAAAGACTACCGAAAGAAAGGACACCTTTACTTATTACACAGAAAACCCATCGGTGAAATCAATGACAAAGGTTCAGGGTAAAGAATCAAGGGATTTCTAATACTGTAAGGGTGACTCCATAGGGTAGGGGTAATCACGGTGACCATAACCAATCATTTCGACATTAAGCTTGGTCCACCAGTCTGAACTCTCGGTCATGGTCTTTGATACCACGGTGTGACGGAAAGTCGTAGTGATCGTGGATGGAACCTCTTCCGCTACCGTGGGGTGAGGTCACGAGAACGGACCTTTTAGGGTTCTTGCCTCCTCGGACCATCAGAAGTCAGGGACCCCAACGACTCCCAGTCTGTGCTGACTCGCTGAAGTGAAAGTGAAAAGTGAAAGTACGTAACCTCTTCCTTTACCGTTGGGTGAGGTCGCAAGAACGGACCTCTTAGGGTCCCTGCCCTTTCGGACCACCTGACGGCAGATACCCGAGCGTGTCTCAACCTGTGTTGACCTCACTGAATCGTCGTCGTCGTCGTCGATGGCTCCAGAAAGAATCGGGCTCCGGGTACGAAAAACGCAATATCACATGACGGAGGTACCGACGACAGGTGTGGTTAGGACTAATTAAGAACAATGACACTTAACACGATGTAGTAAAATCCAGTCCAAAACGGTGATTTATTTTGAGAGAAAAATTAAATTTCTCTATAAACGCGAGATTTTACCGTGGATTCACAAATAAGTAGACTTGATTTACTGAACCTCTTTACTATGTGGTTCAATTACAAAAATTATGTCAGAAAATTTTTTTCTAAAATACAAAAAACTCGTCAAATTCCAAGTGTCTTTTTAAGTCCCCTTCCATGTCTCTAAAGGGTATACGAGGGACGGGGGTGTGTACGTGTCGGAGAGGAAATATCTGGAGGGGGGTGTCGTCACTATCTAAACAATCTCAACTACTTGAAGTCAAGTCAAGTCAGAAAGTCAGCACAGACTGAGAAACACTGGGGTACCTGACGTCGTGTGGTCCGAAGGGACAGGTAGTGGTTGAGAACCTCGAACGAGTTTGAGTACAGGTAACTCAGTACTACGGTGGGTTGGTAGAGTAGGAGACAGAAGGGAAAGAGGAGGACGGGAGTTAGAAATGATCGTAGTCCCAGAAAAGTTTACTTAGTAAAGAAACGTAGTCCACCGGTCTGATAACCTCAAAATCGAAGTCGTAGTCAGGAAGATTACTTATAAGTCCTGACCAAAGGAAAACCTAACTGACCAACCTAGAGGAACGTCAGGTTCTCTGAGAGTTCTCAGAAAAGGTTGTGGTGTCAATTTTTCGTAGTTAAGAAGCCACGAGTCGAATATGTACTGATGACCTTTTTGGTATCGAACTTGATGTACCTGGAAACAGTCGTTTCATCACAGAGACGAAAAATTATGCGACAGATCCAAACAGTCTCGAAAAGAAGACTCTTCGTTCGGAGAAAATTAAAGTACCGACGTCAGTGGTAGACGTCACTCGGGTTCTTTTATCAGAAAGTGACAAAGGTAACAAAGGGGTAGATAAATGGTACTTACTACCCTGACCTACGGTACTAGAAGCAAAAGACTGACAACTCAAAATTCGATCGAAAAAGTGAGAGGAGAAAGTGGAAGTAGTTCTCCGAGAAATCAAGGAGAAACGAAAGACGGTCTTCCCACCACAGTAGACGTAAAGACTCCAATAACTATAAAAAGGGCAGTCAGAACTGAGGTCGAACACGAAGTAGGTCGGGTTGTAAAGTGAACTACATGAGACGTATATTCGTCCCACTGTTGTATGTCGGAACTACATGAGGAAAGGGTCAAACCTTGGTCAGACAGACAAGGTACAGGCCAAGATTGACAACGAAGAACTGGATGTATGTCCAAAGAGTCCTCCGTCCATTCCACCAGACCATAAGGGTAGAGAAAGTCTTAAAAGGTCAAACAACACTAGGTGTGTCAGTTTCAGAGACCGTATCAGTTATTTCGTCTTCATCTACAAAAGACCTTGAGACAAAAAAGATACTAGACTGCCTACAATGTTGTCTACTCCTTGAATGTTACTGTGTGTTACACAATATGTAATATAATGTGTATAATACAAGATGGAAAATACCCATGTACGACACCCAAAGTCGAAATAGTAATATCATAGGATGTCTCAAAGAAGTGACGGGAATTTTAGAAGATACGAGACGGACAAGAAAGGAGAGGGTGGGTTTAGGGACCGTTGGTGACTAGAAAAATGAAAGAGGTATTAAAACGGAAAAGATCCTACAACATAACACCAACAAGTCAGCGACTCAACATAGGCTGAGAACCGTTGGGGTGCCCGACGTCGTGTGGTCCGAAGGGACAGGAAGTGGTTGAGGATCTAGAACGAGTTTGAGTATAGGTGGTTCAACCACTACGGCAAGTTGGTAGAGTGGGAGACAGCAGGGGAAAAGGAGGACGGAAGTCAGAAAGGGTCGTAGTCCCAGAAAAGATTACTCAGCCGAGAAACGTAGTCCACCGGTTTCATAACCTCAAAGTCGTAGTCCGGCAGGTCACTTATAAACCCCAACTAAAGGAAATCCTAACTGATTAAACTAGAGGAACGTCAGGTTCCCTGACAGTCTTCAGAACACACAATGGAAACGTTCAACAAAAAAAGTGAGTCCTAGTACATTAATCTCAAGGAGGTACCGAAACTACTGAACAGTCGAATAAGGAAAAACGGTGACTTATTATAAGACAACACACCTACATGGTCTCAAATAGGTAAGAGGATTATTTCTCGTAGAACCAACGAAGGTTCAAAAACGTCAATACTTATTCCGAAGACACTTATAGATATACATCTAAAAACATATCTCTACAAAAGTCGAGGAAGCCCATCAATGGTTCCTCACACTAATGACTTAGTATACCATTCTCATACAAATCAAAATATTCTTTGACAGTTTGACAGAAGGTTTCACCGACTTGACAAAACGTAAGGGTGGTCGTTACTTACTCTCAAGGATAACGAGAAATAGGAGGGGTCGTAAACCACAAGAGTCTGAATGTTTAAACCCGGTAAGACTATCCACACATCACGACAGAGTAAAAACATAAACGTTAAGGGACTATCGTTAAACTACCCCTCGAAGAAAAGTATACAAATAAAGGTTAGAAACTAGTCCACAGACAACCGGGTAAAAAAATTAGTCTCAAAAAATTAACCAAAAATTCTCAAGAACACATATAACATATTATCAGAAACAGTTTACACAGAAAACATTTATAAAAGCGGGTCGGATAGTGAATAGAAAAGTAAGACAGAGATATTATTAATAAATAATAAATAAATAAGAACCGACATGAACCTGGAGGTAACGACACACACCCGAAAGAGATCAACACCGTTCGGCCCCGATGAGAAGTAACGTTACGTGTCCGAAGAGTAACGTCACCAAAGAGAACAACGAAACATCGTATACCTTAGAAGGGTCTGGTCCCTAACTTGGAAATAGGGGGCGTAACCGTCCACCTAAGGGTAGATGACATCGTGGTCCCTTCAGGGAGTAAGAGAGCTAATATCAGGAAAACTAAGACAGTCACCATATTCCTTAGTGATGTACGAAGGGATCCCCAGGTTCAGGAAGGACCCATAGTGACAGAAGAGCACGTCAAAGAATATACGTAACAAAACACCTCAGTACGAATCTCAAATGTAATGATAAGGTTTTATGGGGGTCATGGTATATTATGGGGTTTAATCCCACGGAGAATTTCCTACTCTAACGTAACTTGGGAGAAGGAGTAGCTAGAAAGTCACAAACCAACCTCCAGACCCCCAACTAAAAAAAAAAAAAAAAAAAGAAAAGTTGTCATTGTCAGTGGACTTTAAACTTATAACCTCGTGTCTGGTGTATGTCAGGTAAGGTCCCCTTATAGACACCACGAGAACTTCACGACAATTAGAGTGACAAAAGAGTAGAGTGTCCTGGCGACTGCCTCCTCCGAATCAGCTTTTTGTGATACAGAAGGACTTCTCTGAGACAGTCCACGACGCACGGGACCCGTTAGTCGACACACGTAACAACCACTCGTGAAAGACCTCTCAAAGTTCCGGTAGACTCCTCTCCTAAATCTTTCAACATAAACACATTCCCCATTGTGCACGGGAACTGAAATCGGACTCCTTTGTAATGGGATGTCTAATAAAGAATATTAAGACATCCAATTTAATAGAATTAACTTAAACTTACGATATCTAAATAAATTATAGTCAATAATTATAGATATCATTTACAAGTATAGACAATAAGGTATTTTAGTTACAACAAAGAGAAGTAAAACCATGAACATTTTGAAGTCAGATGGACAACGGAATGGGAACTTTCAGGATAATCTAGTACTTGGTACCTAAGCTCATTTCTTGGGAAAAGGGTTCAATTTCCTATATAATAACTTAGTAATTTTTTTTTAGAAATCAGACTAACTGGACTTTTATTGAGATAATGTGCAATTTTCTAGCTTACAACCATGTTTGAAAACATGAACTATAGTCACGGACAAAACCACCGAACTCCCCTATCTTGAAGTCCGTATTCTACACATGGTAGCGCCCTAATAAATTATCCAACTTAGTGTCTTTACACTGATCTGGTCCAGACTTCTTTGTCCACTAAAGACTTTACTTATAAGAAAAAATTTTTTTTTTGAAAATGAGTAAATGAACACCGACACGACCCAGAAGTAACGACACGGTCCCAGAAGAGATCCACGTCACGCGCCCCGATGAGAAGTAACGCCATCAGAGAGAACAACGTCTCGTGTCCGAGATCCGCTCACCCGAGTCATCAACACCACGTACCCAAATCAACGGGACTCCGTACATCTTAGAAGAACCTGGCCCCTAGCTTGGACACAGGGGACGTGACCGTCCACCTAAGACTTGGTGGTCCTTCAGGTACTTCCGAGAAAACAAAGTGACAAACTAGTGTCTTATCTACAATTACTACTGACTCCATTTCGTCGAAAAGACCCAAAAACGGGAACTTTACTACAGAATCCGGTGTTTCTTCATGTTATTTCGGGAAAGTTTTGACTTTCAAAACTCCTATATTCAACAGAATTGAGGTGAGAGGTGGAACTGGAGGGGTAGTCGTAATAATTATATTGTCGGAAAAACAGGATGTCCCACACCTAAGACTACATCTTTATGGTCGTTTGAAACCTTTTATGGACCTTAGAAAAGAACGAAAGTGTTGAGTAGGTTCAGTCCATTTGAAATACCGTTATTGATTAGTTTTAAAGTCATTTAATTTTAGTTCACGATAGTGGACTTTATTAATCGTCGAGTGTATATTTTACACTGAGAATTCTAGGACCCCTTAATGAGATCACCCTAAAGTAATTCTCTTAACGACGTAGAAGAAAGGTTCAATCGAAAACGTCAGATCTAGTCGTTAATGGGGAGTCCATTATGGTAAGATTATTACTGGTTAGTCTACACTTCACAAAGACATCATTAAACGATGATTTGTATGAAATTTATTCTTTCAGACTAATTAACACAATAATATTTTAATTAAAGTAGGTTAGGTTCTAAAAGGAACGTCATAGTAGGACTCCATAGACATACGAAAGAACGTATTTTCTCTTTCACCATCTCAAGTCGAGTAAGAGACCTATAACGTGTACTGGGTGTCAGACAGAATGAAAATGGCATACCATACATCACTGGTCAGTAACGACTACATGAGGTCATACCCGTCAAAGTCAGTTTCATAATGTCTCGAAATAAAGGTACCTTTTTATATCGCCTATTAACGACTCGATTCATTATCAGAACCAATATATTTTGAATTTAGGAATTTGGATCACAAAAAGAAAAAAAGGAAATCAAAAACGCGAGAAGTTGAGTCTACTGAACCCCTCGGGAGAAAGCTGTACTCTAGGATAGGGCTCTGGGAAATGATAATCGTTATTATGGTTTTATAGACGCACGAAGATACTGATTGAACCAATTCCATACGTCACCCTGGGATTTCACCTTACATCCACTTATGTGTAGAATTCTGTATCGACCGTGGTAACTGTCGGGACACAACCAGTGACTCTAGGAAAGGAATCCGTATAATCAGAAACTAAGGAATTTTTCTTTTGAGCAATGACACAGATGAGTAGGGACACAGATGAGAAAGCATAAACGTCCGTGAATACGCGGTTCACAACTCGGTTCACGACCCTTTTTTCACTATCCTACTCTCGTCGCTGATACTGGTATTTTACACTAGTGACGAAAAGTCTTCGATTTTCGTCTTGCCTCCCACCTCAGTCCCCCTACGGTTTTCCTTCATTTATAGACTGAAGGACTTCCGGTTTGCTCTCAGTCCTTGCACCTACTCTTCTTTCCCTCTCGCCTTCGTCTGACGGGTGACGGAGTCAACTCTCAACGAATACTTGTGAGCCTCCAGAGGAGCTCCGAGAACCGTTGACTGTCGATGAATAAGAACTAAATATTGTAGTCTCCTACCCTGGATAAGTTCCTAAGAGAATAAAGGAGTCCCCAAGTCCATCGTGTGACAGCAGATCTAGAGACGGGGAACACCAGAAACCATGAAAGACTTACTTTGTGTTTCAGGGTACGAATAAGGGTCCCAAGTTGTAAATTCTTCTGTTTATCAGAGTCAAGATGAATAACAAACAAATAACATAATTGTGAAATAAAACTCTGTAAAAATATGAGTTTCTGGAATTTGACTAAAATCTTAAATTAAAAGGTATTCTTTGAACTTTCTCTCATAGTTTATTTTTACAAGAGAAAGACGTTGAGGTCCCGACAAGGTTGACTCTTGTTTAACACCTAAACCACATCTGGTCTTCGTCAATAAATAGTATTTTCGGAATTGAGTACATTTGAGAATCGAGAAGAGTTTATTTTCCAGAGACTCGAGGATTTTAACTTTTGAAAGTCACCCAGGTAAAAGTAAGGGAGGGGGTTAATAGAAAGACAAAGGTCTACCCGAAAGGAAGATTTTGACTGTCGGGATCGACACTTATGAGAGCTAAACTAAAACTATCGCTACTCCTGAAGTTACGAAAGAAGTTGACACTCACTTGACCGGACTTTAAAAGGGTCGTCAGAGTCGTGCCGTAGATCGCAACTCAGTACCACGTACACGACCCGAAGATATAATATCTCGGGGTTCAGACCTACAACAGTAACAAGAAATCAGTGGTCCAGCACACAGACTGAGAAAACGCTGGTGCACCTGATATCGGGCGGTCCGAAGGGACAGGTACCCTAAAGGGTCCGTTCTTATGGCCTCACCCAACGGTAAAGGAAGACGTCCCCTAGAAGGGTTGGGTCCCTAATTTGCACACAGAGGACGAACCGTCCACCTAAGAAATGGCGAATCGGTAGACCCTTCAGGGGGGAGGGGTTCACACATGCCGTCAGACAAATTAGAGGTCAATGTGTAACGTCTCCCGCGACCCCAACGTGAGTAAGGTCCGAACCACAAGAGAGAATTTTGTGTATGTACGTGTGAAAGAAACCTGCAACTACAAATCTCTACCGTCGGTATGCATTCCGTGAAACTAAAGAATTTGTACAATCTTAATTCATGGTACAATGAAACATTCAGAAAAAATGATTTCCTCTCTTCCTTTCGAGTGTTAAGGATTAAGACAAGATCCAAAAGGTATCGAACCAAGATGTGGAGGAGAGGGGTGGAAAAAAGTTATTGTTGAAAAGACTCTATTAAGTAAGTAGTATGTCAAGTGGGCAAATATCATATGTTACGTCACCTCGAAAAAAACACATAAAAGTCTCAAAATGTTGGTGTCAGGTACAATTCTGTAAAAAACTCGAGTGCGTTGGGGCATTGGCAATCGTCAGTAGAGGGTTGGGAGCATGGGGAGACCTTTTGGTGGGTAAATGAAAAGAAATAATTTGGATAAGACTTGTAGACTATATTTACCTTAGTATGTCACATAACAGAACTATTGACGACAGAAAGAGAATCACATTATAAAATTGTTAACTAGACAACATTACAAATAGTAAAGAAAATAACGGTTATTATAAAGTAATATACTTATATGGTGTAAAATAACTAGGTAACTATCTATGAACTCAACAAAAGTGAAGAACCGAAATTCTTAGTACAACATTGTAAACACATGTTCAAAAATTCAATTGCATATAAAAACAAAAAGATCCGATATACGGATCCTTCCCTTAATGATCTAGTATACCATTAAGGTACAAATTACAAAACTCCTTAACGGTTTGGTAAAAGAAGCCGTCGGTATGGTAAAATGTAGACATGGTTGAACTAGAAAATTAAGGTTGTCTTTCCCCTCAAAGACAAACCAAACGTCGAATCTCCTAAATCGACCACACTGTCGAAGAATCTTAAATAAAACCTTTTAAAGATCTAAACAATTGTTTCGAAATCACTTGTAAACAATCTAAGAAAGAAGTTTTGTCTTAGAAAAACTAATAAAAAGAGAACCCCACCTATTTACTTATTTGTAATGGATTCATAGATGCTATGCGACTAGGAACGAAGTACAGAAAGAGAACCGTCGAAGAGCCCGGGTTGTTCCTCTCCATTATTCCAATCGTACAGCAAACCTAGGGTTCTGATCGAAGGTCTACCGACCCCTCACCGACTTCATAGTCGAGAGTTGAAGATAACTGGGACCGAGGTACTTGACATTCTGAAAAAAACAAAAAAGGGGGGTTTGTAATCACTTCATAAAATAGTTTTGACGTATCTTTATTTGGAGACTCGGGGTAGGTATAGTTATGTAATACTATCATCACAAGTCTTTATCGAAACGAGTGACGGGTGAAGGTAGGATCTCTCACTCGGAAAAGTAACCTTTTGTGTCCGTCTCTTCTGTCTACATTACGGTCTAAAATTAAGACAAAATTAATCCCGTTTTGGTCCTGGGATAGTCAAAACGGAAGTAAAAAGAAAAGATTGTCTTAGTTGGTCAACAAATAACAAATAAAATGATAAAGTGGAGTCCGTGGCAGAATTGTCGACAGAGTTGGATTGAAAAATTTCGAAAAGTTGGTTCAAGAACGTATCGTAAAGAGAATTTGACCTTTTCTTACCGAACAATTGTAAGTCGTCCTCGTCATGTCCCCAAAGGGTATAACGAGTTGAGGGGAGGTTCAGAAACCCTTTACAGTGAAATACATTTTAGTTTTATTCGGGGGAGATGGGTTTTCGCATCCGGTCTATTGAAAAGACATAGAAGACAGACAGTAGAATACTTACGTACGTCGCCCACTCTCCTAAAAAAAAAGGGTTCCTAAAATTAATTAAATACATAAAAAATTAAATTCCCTTCCCAATTTCAGTGACGAAACCTTTTCGAGGTATGACACTAGTCAATCGTCCATGTGATCAAGGAACTGTAAGTACCCTGTAAGTCAAAACACATAAGTGTTAAATAAGACTTCCGGGGACCATAGACAATCATCGAAGTCATAAGTACCTCCAGACTTATCGAACACATGGTTCTACTTCGATCATTTACACTCGTGATATGTCACCGTTCCTTTCAGTAAACACCAAGGAAACCGAACACGGAACGTAAATCTAAGGGTACCTGTCTAATATTTCCCCTTCCTTCCCCTTTAATTACAAAGAGTTAACAGATTAACCGGTCCGTGACCAAAACTACTAATGCACACATAAGAGTAAGTTATCAACTTGACCAAAACGTCTGTTCCGAGTGTCTCCATTTAGGTCTATCGAGTAAAAACCTCCACCTCCGTCCTATTCCTGGGGAAAGACGACAAGTAGCAAAAGAGAAGGGACCGATTCGTCCCAATCTAATAGGACAAGGAAGTTGACACTTTAATGGATCACCAAAGACTCCGGGGTGACCGAGCTACAGAAGACACTAGGATATCACGAATACACACACACACACATACACAGAAATTTTAGGACAAGAGGGTGTCGACCTTGACCTCTTTCGTCGGAGACGAGGTATAAGAGTGGTAGTAAACACGTCACCCTTCGGTACTGGAAAAAAAACCTTTCACACTAGTTGGTCTACAAAGCTTGAGATCTGTTTCTTCATTCACGAACAAAGAGTAACGACCAACGTATTATTAAAACTAGAAAAATTTCGACCATCCCTCTATCCCTTTATACACTTTCACGTAAAGTGTCTTCTTCTTTGACTCTAAGTCTCCACTTATTGTATAAGTTCTAGTTTATCAATTATTTATCGTCTCAACCCTGGGTCCACCCAGAGAGACTGAGAATTCGGGACGTCCCAAATCATAATTAAAAATGTATTATTCTACTCGGACTATCATGTCACTTGGTGTTCGTCCTATTGTTAATATCCCTCCTGTCACTATCTATGGAACTTAGCCTTTTAGACCTCTCTATTAATGGGAATTCTAAATACCATTAATGGAAAAGTCAAATACCGTCTAACCGGTCTTATAAGTACTACCGACTAGACGGAGGGAGAAACGATTCATTAGACTGATTCATCTAGAACGAAAAGATATGAAGTACAGTGGATAGTGGGCATAGAATATTACAATTTCCATTAATACATTAATAGACCTATTGTCGTATATGACATAATTGACACAATTATTCTAATTTTATTAACCTAGTGAACAAACTCCCCATTAGTAGAATCACATAAGATCCAATCATCAGTTTTCTTAGACTCAGGGAACTATTATTCACTCTAAATAACGAAAAAGTGTATTCACCGTACAATTGTTTAACCTACAATCCTAGTAACTGAAGTAGACGAAAATGTAGTGAAGTCAATCTTTACTGCCGCAAGACTCAAACAAGTCAAAGGTCATCATCCACCACGACGTCGGGATTATTACCGCCGTAGTGAATACTTTTAAAATTATTGCACCACACTACGAATCTAACAAAATTCCCAATTATTCGTTATATATTTTGGTATAAACCACCGGTATTAATATCTCACACTTCCCTTAAATTGTCTTCGTCAAAGTCAAGAACGTCGGAAGAGATTATAGACGTAGGTCCTTTAAGGACAATGACTACCTCATCTCGATAACGTCTACCGAGACTTGAAACTGTGGTTCCTGGGGGAGTAGGACAGGACGCAGGAGTGATTGCAGAGCCGTGACAAAGGTAAACAGTGGATGTCTGGTCTCAAGGACGGGGTCCAGAAGAGATTCCATTTGAGGGGGAGGAAACATTTGAAATAAAACCGTAAAGATTCGATTCATAAAAAGTATTGACAAACATATTTATATACTCTATTCGATTATTTGTCAACAAAAAAGTTAACAGTTTATAAATGAGACATGAATGCCACCTCGTCCTTGGTACGATCCTCCTTTCGGAACAGGTATTCGCGGAGAGACAAACCTCTCCTTTACGTGTATCTGTCCACACCGTGGAGGCACCGTAGCGTCAATCACCTGCACATGTGACCCCTTACCTTCTCGTGGACTTCCTCCTCCACAGTCGCACACGACCGTCCGACCCTCCTCTAAACATGCTCCTTTCAAAGGTCCCAGGTCAAATCCACTAATCACTCTCAACCTCAGGGTGGACTCACTCTCATAACCTGGTCCTCCTCCCATCCTCACTCCTTTTCTTCCCCACTCGAGACAAAACGTTCTGATCCAAACTTCACATGTATGTCAAAGTTCCACCTCTACACAGCGGGGCTTAACCGACAAACTCTAATCCAGATCTGAGTTTTTTAATTACTCTATTTTAATTCCGTATCGGCACTATATTTACGGTTGTCACATCTGTCACACACACACGAATCAGGGAGTCAGCACAGACTGAGAAACGTTGGGGTACCTGACGTCGGGTGGTCCGAGGAGACAGGTACCCTTAAGAGATCCGTTCTTATAACCTCACCCAACGGCACGGGAGGAGGTGTCACCTCTAATTCGAAATCGTCTCCTCTACATACACCTCAACCTGTACCCGATTTCGTCTCTTAGGACCCCTAGTGGTAGTCACTCCCTCCTCGGGAGTTTCTTCTTCTTTCCCTACTGGTCTCTCTTACACACAATGGTTCAGGTCCTCTTGAAATCTGAAGTTTTGTCTGAGTAAACAACGACACCTTTAAGAGATTCTTAACCTTTTACAGGTAACTCAAGGAGCTAGTCTGGAAACAACCTCATAATGAGGTAATGTCACTGATCCCGTCGTCAAGGTGGTGTGACCTAATTCACCCTTCAACACTCTACCTAGTCCCTCTCATCTGGTGAGTTGAAAATTATTTTTCTCCTCGCTACAATGGGACCGACTCACAAAGCCATTACCGGACCAAACAAGTCCCCAAGACACTTGAAAAATAAACATTTTATAAGTTACAATTTTAATTACTGATAGTTCGGAGAAGGTCAATAGACTCCTTCCCTTGTGGACTTTGTAACATTTCGGTCAACTTTTGGGAAAACGATGGTATAATAAGCGTGAAACCCCTAAAACAACTTTAAAAATATTGATAATGAAATTTTATGAAATACGTAAACCATGACTACTTACTGAAAAAAAGAAAGGGAATCGACAAAAGTAGTCAGTGAAAACTTTAACAACTTCTTTCATTCCATTCTGGTAAGTAAGTTGGATGTATAATATTGAAGAAGTCTTGTTTTTACATTTGTGGGTCGTGAATCAGATCGAAAAAAGATATTCGTTTTCCCCAACTATTTCCGTCCTCTGTCTATCAGTATATTACACCACAGCCCGTGATCTCTGTGAGATCCCGTCCGTCGTTTACGCACCCAAGGAAGCACGATTCATCTCACGGTAAAGTAGTACGAGGACGTCGATACTCTCAACACAAACGGAGACTTCCTCTATGCGTGTACTAAGAGACGTCGTAGACATTTAATATAAATTTCACCGAGATTCCACTAACTTATAGAGGAGGGTCCGAGGGTCCTGGGCCCGCCACTCCTTACACTCCTCTGTGCGCACAAGGAGGTAGTAGTTCTACACAGCACTGATGGGGGTCGAGCACGACCATTCGGGACTGAGACCAGTTCCTCGGTGACTATGTACGGGTCAAACGTATGCAAAGGGACATTTAGGTGGGGATTAAATGGAGCGTATTCCCCTTTTGATCCTTGAACTCGAAACGATTCTTTTTCATAATCATATGCATAAGACCTCAACCACAGAAGAAGGAGAGTACGAACGCCACCACCACTACAAATTAGTGACTCAACATAGGTTACGAAACACTGGCGCACCTGATATCGGGCGGTCCGAGAAGACAGGCACCCTAAAAGGTCCGTTCTTATGACCTCACCCAACGGCAAAGGAAGAGATCACTAGAAGGGTTGGGTCCCTAGATTGGACCCAGAGGGCGTAACATCCGTTACGATATATTTTGTTTGACTAGAAACAGGTATCAAGTCACCGAGTCAACACAGGATGAGGAGCGTTGGGGTACTTGGCGTCGTGTGGTCCGGAGGGACAGGTAGTGGTTGAGGGTCTCAAGTGAGTTTGAGTACAGGTAACTCAACCACTACGGTAGGTCGGTAGAGTAGGAGACAGTAGGGGAAGAGGAGGACGAGAGTCAGAAAGGGTAGTCGTCCCAGAAAAGGTTACTCAGTCGAGAAGCGTAGTCCACCGGTTTCATAACCTCAAAGTCGAAGTTGTAGTCAGGAAGGCTACTTGTGGACCCTGACTAGAGGAAATCCTACATGACTAACCTAGAGGAACGTCAGGTTCCCTGAGAGTTTTCATAAGAGGTTGTGGTGGTCAAGTAGCGAGTCGAAAGAAATATCAGGTTGACAGTGTAGGTATGTACTGGTGACCTTTTTTTGGTATCGGAACTGATCTACCTGGAAACAACTGTTTCATTACAGAGACGAAAAATTATACGACAGATCCAACCAGTATTGTAAGGAAGGTTCCTCATTCGTAGAAAATTAAAGTACCGACGTCAGTGGTAGACGTCACTAAAACTTCGGGTTTTTATATTTCACAGAGTGACAAAGGGGTAGATAAACGGTACTTCACTACCCTGACCTACGGTACTAGAAGTAAAAGACTTACAACTCGAAATTCGGTTGAAAAAGTGAGAGGAGAAAGTGAATGTAGTTCTCCGAAAAATCAAGAAGAAGTGAAAGACGGTATTCCCACCACAGTAGACGTATAGACTCCAACAACTATAAAGAGGGCCGTTAGAACTAAGGTCGAACACGAAGAAGGTCGGGTCGCAAAGAGTACTACATGAGACGCAGATTCAATTTATCGCCCCACTGTCATATGTCGGAACTACATGAGGAAAAGGATAAACCTTGTCAAGATTGACAACGAAGGACCGGACGTATGTCCAAAGAGTTCTCCGTCCAGTCCACCAGACCATAAGGGTAGAGAAAGTCTTAAAAGGTGTCAAACAACACTAGGTGTGTCAGTTTCCGAAACCGTATCAGTTATTTCGTCTTTATCTACAAAAAGACCTTGAGAGAACGAAAAAGGCACTAGGTCGTCTACAACCGTTAAACTAGAGACCAAGGAGACGGAAAAGATTTTGGTCGAACTTGTAGATCTTCAAGTGCCAAGTGTATAACGATTTCGGGCCGAACCTCTTAAAACTCGTAATGAAATGATCGCACACTCTACTCACGTCAACACGTCATCAACCTCGTAAGAAACCGTAACGGAAAGAAACCCTAACCTTACTTTTGACTGGAAAAGGTCAGGACACCGGTGACGACTCAAAAGGTTTAAACGGCCGTATAACTCATGTCGTGAAAGTGTCGTAATAGAAAATCCTAAACTTTATCGAGTTGACCTTAAGGTAGTGGAGGTGATCGAAACAAGTATCACTACGAAGGATTCCGGGTGAACTGAAGTGTAAGGTCCTACAGACCGAGATCCACTCACTAGTGTGGTAGTACTAATAGACCCAGCATTTCTAGAAAAAACATGTCAAGAAGACACATAAGAACGGTGGAGAAGAATTATAGAAGACGAAGATAATCCAGGTATGGTAAAGACAGGAAATAGCTCGGGTAGAAACGTACTTTACAAGGGAACCATAGAGATTAAAAGAACTACTCTAGAGATCAGAGGGTAAGATAACAAAAGGAGATAAAGAAACGTAATTAGCGGCTCCTTCCAAAAGAACAGAGAGGAACGATAAGAAACCTTGAGACGTAAGTTTACCCATATGAAAGGAAAAGAAACAGATACTTCTATGATATTTTCAATTATACCTTTTTTTTTTTTCTCTCTGTCTACCAAAAGGATCAATATCTGCTCCTTTCGTGTCAAGGGGTTTATGACTTCGGATTTAAAGGAACGGACAAGTCCGTTTTCTTCTCACAACATTAATTCAATAGTTCACTGTCAGAATAACCGGACTGATAAGACCCTTACAGAAGCAGGAGTAAAATGGAAGGAACTCACTGGGTGTGAGTGACTTTTAGTCTGGAAGCGGTGGAGACCCAAAGAGAGAGAGACTATATGTCGGGTCAAAACTGTACGATATGTTGGTACACTTCGTCGAGGAGAGGTTGCTCGACGACGACTGTGTCTACCTCTTCACACGGGAGTACCTTCGGGACCAAGAGTAGTCGTTGGTCAAGTTCTTGATGCTCGCAGTCTTCCACAAGGAGCTCCTCGACTACCGTGGACATCGGTCGTAGACCGAAAGACTTTTGTACGTGTCCATCTCCTCTCGGAAACGAGAACTGGAAGTGACGTAAACTCGTGGTGCGAGAAGGTTCTCGACACGGACCCCAGCCCCGTATCCTATGCCTCCACAGCACCGTCGTCACACGAAGCTACACACACGCACCGAACGAATAAGAGTAACGAGAGTCACTATGGACTTCCACAGATTTGCGTCAGAACCTCACTTCACGACTTTCATGGTGGAACGAGACGTCTCCATCTCCTTGTCTCTCCTTTACTTATTTCTACCTCTCCCACCCCGTCTTCCGGGGTCTCCCTCCAGACGCCGCCACAGTCCGATGTCGGGGTCGTGTATATTTCACCCTCGTCGACCACCGCCGACACGTCCATCCTCGTCGTGTCTCTGGGGAGACGGGTGTATCGTAAAACTTCAAACGTAGGAGACACTAAGGAGTTCACAGTGGTCAGTGTAAATCTTCCCCCTTCTCTTCAAATTACTTAGGAGTGTACTGTCGACTGTCATACTAGTCTGAGGAGAGTGACGTTGTTGACGAGAAACCCCAAGTTCATTATGTCGAAGAATGGAGAGCTCCTTCGTTGACAGGAACCAATTGTAGTACCACATTGAACAGAAAGGGAGGACATCTCACGAGAGTCTACAACTACGAAAATAACGGATACACCCCCGGCTAGCCTTTTTGACACTGGGTCCGGACCTCCTAGGGACACCGAATTTGGCTCGTGCTCATTCATTCGAAGAGGACCCTCACCCTTCCACACAATCGGAACCTATCTTCATCCCATAACAGTAAGTAGGTCCAAACACCTCTAAAAAACATATGCTGGCTTTTTAGACCCTCGGAGACGAAGGGACTTACAGGAAAGAAAAGAAACCAGAACTTAAGAACTCAATCAAGAGTGTCGTGTCGACCACCGGAAAAATACTTCGGCAATAAAACTAAAATTCCGAGATTCATCGAGTCTCCTGACTTTCACATTACTCCTTCGTCCAGTCTTGAACCAGTCGTCCCACCTAAGAGGCACGGAAACGAGAGACCGTACATTTCAGGACCAGAAGGGTCCACTATTTCACCATGTCTTAGACGGACGGTTACGTCCTCTGTGTTCAGGCCAGGAACCCAGTCCTTCTAGGGAACCTCTTCCTTCACCTTTCGGTAAGGTCATAAGAACGGACGTTTCAAGACACCTGTCTCTTCGGACCACCCGATATCTTGCACCCCAACGTTTATTAACCTGTACTGACTTGTGTTTTTGTGTTGTATCGCATTTCAGGATTTACCACCGGACTGAACGTTTGGACTCTAAAAGGTCCGGAAACGATAAGTTTACTCGTAACAAGGATCGAGGTAATATCGTTTTTCAGAACAATCAATTGGACCGTTCAACAGTCAACCATCTTTCATGATACTCACTCCTAATTCCGTTTGGATACTTCCGGATTTGACCTCCCACGTTCTGGTTGAGTTTTGGTTATACTTTACAACAATCCCATTTGTGTCAAAACTTCGTACAGGTCAGATGGCGGTAAGGTGGGACTTACACGGGTCAGAGCAGACTTCGTACAGGTCCGGTGGAAACCCAGGAGTCCTCCCAGTGGTGTCGGAGATCCTGTAGGAGCACTTTCCCTGCGAAGACCTTGGATGGTGACCAGAACTTCTACCGTAACTTACCCAGGGAAGACCTGAACTGGAATTTCTTTCTTTGTTCTTACCAACCCCCACCCTTCGTAGAAAGGGAAGAGAGGTTGAAAACATAGTGAAAGTGGTATTAGAACGTTTCTAGATTATCGGGACACCGGAAAAGAAGGGGAAAATACAAATGAAGAGTACAAGACAAAAAGACATCTACTCGAAAACACAAATATCGTAGGACCCACAATACTTTGCTTGAACGACCGGGTGACTGGATCTTCTCCGGTTTCGACCCCCTAAACACCACCGAATATGCGGGTGACCCTTGGGTTATAAGGCATTGGGGACGTGTCTTGTCTAGGACTTTGAAGAACTGTTAAACGAACGGGAATATTCCACTCAGTCTGATTCCCAAAAAGAGACAACATAAATTCTGAAATGGACTGTTTAGAGGTTTCGAATTAAACACATACAAAGAAGTCTGGTAAACCACCATTTACTCTCTAATTCAGAACCAAGAAAAGATCTTCCCGAGAAGAAAAACTTTTATTGTAACCGAAAGGGAACAGACTCAGGACGTAAGGTTCACTTGCGTAGGCACCCACGATTAGAGTTTTACCGAAAAGAGTAAAACTCGCGGGGGACTCAAGAAAATGAAGGAAATTTAAAGTAAGGGATGGTTCAAAAGAAATCAGATTTTACAACGGTGATTCCCTTAAAAAGAAACCCTCGTCCCGTCAACGAAAGACACCACCACGAAAAGACCCAATCTACAAGTCTACACGAGTAGACCTAAATAATCATCACTGATACGAGAGTTCATCTGGTCAGTACGGTTTCCTTCCGTACCGTGGAGAAGGTGCCGTCCCAGGAGCCAAAAATAAAGAGTTTCGACTCAGGAATCTGGTCGTCGTAGTCGTCAGCAGACTCTCGAACCAATTTTACATCTTAATCCCAAAGTGGGGTCTGTGCGATTTAGATCTGAATGACTAATGCGCTATATACAAACTACTAGGTCCTTATCTATCAGAGACGTCACGTTCTCTCGAAGACCTCTCTTCGTTAAGAATGACTGGTTTCGTTTTAAACTAACGAAAAAATGTACAATATCACAAAAACTCAAGTCTACTCTCGAGACAAGGAGACGTAAAACCGGAGAGTGGGACACCACATTCTGGTGTCAGTGTTAACCCGTTTGGTTTAATGAGTACACAATCCCTACGAAACGACAGTTGTCTTAGGTTCCAAAATTCAATTACAACTGGTTTAACCTCCCGACCTCACAGACTTGTTCAACAGTAACACCTGTACCGACACCTTTATCTGTTATAAAACGAGACTAAAGTTTTCCTCTTTTTTCTAAAGTTTCTTCATACCGAACGTTCAAGTCTCCCACCACCTTATAAATCAGTTCCCTTCCAAATAATGATACACATACAAAGATTCTGGTCTTCGTAGAAGATACCGAATCTCTTTATTCTTGCACTACTTCAGTCCGCCGTCCTCTGAGTGACTGAAAAATCCGGACACCGGTCTCAGGCACACCACCCTTGGATTGGACTTTTGTCCCACGTGGGGACGAACCCGTTCCTCTGTCCTGTCAACAGTCTCTCAAGTTACGAGGACCTTTTAGGGTTTCAGTTAGTTTTCCATAAAACTTTTTACAACTGACACAATGTTTCATCAATCTAACGAACTCCTCACACGGCGACCTCGACAATTTTCAAAACGGAATAAAAACATTATTTAAAATAGAACTTCATATTACAATTCCCATGTCTATGTGTATTCTTTTCCTGTGCTTAACACTCACGTCCGTCTACTTAAAATGTTCCACCTGTGGAAGCACATTAGTCGTGGATGTAGTTATTTGTTGGAATGGGTCACGGAGAGTCAGGTAGGGACGGGGAGGTCCCACTGGTGACAAGGCTGAAGATTGATTGTGAACTAGACCAAAACCCTCGAAATTATTTACCTCAGTCTTCGTACGTCAGAAAACACAGAACCGAAGAGAACGAGTCATAACAAACACCCCCGTAGGCACAATAACGTACATCAACGCCGAACAAGTAAAGGTACCGACCATACCATAAGGGAACACACTTATACGAGATTAAGTAACTAGGTGAATCACAACTACCTGAAAACCCATCAAAGGTCGTAAAAAAAAATAATGTTTCTTACATTATTTAGAAAAAAAATAATGTTTCTTGTAAATAATGGTAATTACAAGAAGAATGTTTACAGAAAAACACAACCCATCCTTATCTGAGGATGTATATCCTTACCTCAAGGACCAAATATTCCACACTCATAAAAGTCGAAAGTATCTCACTTAGTTTATCAAAAGTTTTCAACATGATTAAATGTAAAGACGGTCAAAGACATAATTGAGGAACAATCTTCTAAGGACAAATTTAAGGAATAGTTGACTATTAGTTCCCACAATCTCGACGTGACAGATCACACCATCGGTAATCGGTGTATCGACCGTTGACTCGTGAATTTTATACCGAACAGACTTAACTCTATTTGACATCCATACTCTCGGTGTGGTGTAAAGTCTTTAAATCATGTCTTTCTTAAATTTTATGGAGTAATTAAAAATATAACGATTGTGACTTTACTAGAAAAATACACAGTCCAATTTATTGTTATAGTAATTCGATAGATAAAGAAAAGTGAAAAGTTCAAACCGGCCGATCTTTTAAAATTTACCGAATGCACCGAATGTAAAATAAAGGTGGCCTGTCACAACAAGAATCACACAACCTACCTTCTATCTACACCCCCTATCTTAAAAGACCAAGAGTTTTCCAAGTAATAGTAACCGATAGATAATCCTATTGTTGAAAAGACTATTTGAACTTCAAACAATGTAACGAAGGTACATAGACGCTACAAAATAACTTTAGAAACATACACCCTTCGGGACCAATCGGATCACTAATATGTAAAAACAAACAAATAAACTATATACATATATAAAACTTTACAATTGTGTCATCTAAATCAATAGTAGTAGTGGAGTACACCAATGTGTAAAAAATAGGAGACACTAGAGAAAACATTCTAGAGAGAAAGTTTGTGTAGTGTGTCCTAACAATCGATATCAGTGACACAACATATATAATGGAGAGGTCTTGTACGAATAGAAAAATTACCTTCAAACATGGGGACTGGTGGAAGTGGGTAATCGGGGTCGGGGCAGAGGCAGACCGTGGTTAGTTTGACCAAGACAAAGAGACTCAAACCCAAAAGACTAAGGTATGCATTCTAGTGTGACATAAACAGAAAGGCACAGACTACATAAAGTACATGTATTACGGGAGTTCCAGGTAGTACAGTGTCTCTCGTTCTAAAAGAGGAGACAACACCGACTTATTATATGTGGACACACATACTACCGACGTAAGAATCGACTACTATTATTCTTATAAAGTCTATCCATGTCTACTACGTGTTGAACTTTAAAAATAGCGAACGAGCAGAAAAAGAAACGGTTTGTTATTGGTCAAGGAGAATTATCACCTGCGTATCACGAGATTGAACGGTCACACAGTCCTTTCCGCTATAAAATCCTTAGACTTATAATGATCCCGAACAACCTGTGGGACGAATACTTGTGGACTAGACCCCAGTCTCTGTGGTCTCGTCATACATGACTCAGGAAGAAGGTGACGTACACTCAATCTTCACGTCATGGTACCACGGTGAGGAATCACTCTTCAGCAAGTTGAATTTTTATACGTAGTCGTATCATTTTGGTATGATTGTCTTTTTCCCCCGCTGGGTCAACTAGTAGAATCAACTGTATCTTTTCCGTAAACTGTTTTAGGTTATGGGAGAGTACTATTTAGGTTGTGAGAGAGTAGTTACAACAAAACGTTGTCGTTTGATCCTGATCTTCCTTTCAAAGAGTTGTACTTTTACTAAAACTGCTTTTTAGGTATCCAATGTAATTATGAGTCACCACTGTCTATATTTCGAAAAGGAGACAGTAGTCCTTGTACTCTTCTACAGGTGAAAGTGGTGACAACAAATTGTAACACACGATCTTCAGGGTATATGTTGTTAATCTATTCTTTATCTTTATTTCCACAGGTTTAACCTTTTCTTCGTTTTGATAGACATACGTGTTTACTACTAGGAGGGTAAAGTACCTTCTAGGGGGGGGGGTTTTTTGTTTGTTTTGTTTTGTTTTTGATGATGACGATTATTTATTTAAGTCGGTTCAATATCTTATGTTCTAGTTGTATGTTTTTAGTCAACACAAAAATATGTGGTCGTTACTTACTAGGGGTTTCCTTTAATTCTTGAATTAATATAAATATTATCGTAAGTCTTCTTATTTCATAGATCCTTATTTAAATTGGTTCCCTATACGTTCTGTATAAGACTTTTGATTTTTGGTAAGGACCTTAATTTCTACTGGATTTCCCTTTCCGTAGGACATAAGTACCTAACCTTCTGAGTTCAAGTAATTCTACCTTATAATGGGTTTCGTCAGACTTACAACTTACGTCAGGGATAACTTTAAGGTTGTCACCCTTAAGGGACCGTCAGGTCACCAGTCCTAACGTAGGGGAGATGACGTCCCCCGTGTCCTAACTAGAGACCAGTGCCTTTATTCCAGGGGGTCCGACTCGTCGTTTGTTTGTTTAAAGGTTGTCACAAAACAAAACGTCTTTCGACTAGGAGTCTAAGTATACCTTAACGTTCCTCGGGGGTTTTCGGTTTTGTCAAAACTTTTTCTTCGTGGTTTAACCCTCTGAGTCTACAGAGTTAAAGTTTGAATAACGTCTCGATCTCTTCAATTTTATCAAACATTGACTCTTCCTATCACTACCACGAAATCAGTGATTCAACATAGGCTGACTGAGAAGCACTACGATACCTGACATCGGACGGTCCGAGGGGACAGGTACTCTAAAAGGTCCGTTCTTATGACCTCACCCAACGGCAAAGGAGGAGGTCCCCTAGAAGGGTTGTGTCTCTAAATTGGGCGCAGAGAACGAACCGTCCGGATAAGAAATGGTAACTCGGTGGACTCTTCGGGTGACTCTTCCCACCTGGATGTCTTTGTCTATTAGAGTAGTTTTACTCGTTTTCCGAACTTATCTGAACAGAGATTTCTTCTACATGTTTACCGGTTATACCGATACTTTTCTACGACTTGTAGAAATCAGTAATCTCTTTACGTTTAGTTTTGATTTTATTTGGAGTGTAGGTAATCCTACCGTCGATAGGTTTTTAGTCTTTTATTCACAATCCTTCATACACCTCTTTAACCCTGAGAATATGTGACAACCATCCTTACATTTTATCATGTGGACGACACGTTTTGTGGAACCGTCAAGGAGTTTTTAATTTTTATCACCCTTAGGGACCACCAGGCGTCGAATCCTGAGAGACGAAGGTGACGTCCCCCCGGTCAAAGTTAGGGACTAGTCTCTTGATTCTAGGACGTCATGTCGTGTGGGGTGGGGGGGTTTTTTCTTTTAAATTAATTTGTTAATTTTTAACTTTTGTCTTAATGGTACAATTCGTCGTTAAGGTCGAGTTCCATATATGAGTTTTCTTAATTTTCACCCAGAATTTCTTGATAAATATGTAGGTACAAGTATCGTCATAATGAACGCTATCGTATATTTTGGACCTTCGTTGGTCTCACGAGTAGTCACCTACTCATCTATTCGTTTTACACTAGACATGTTACCTTATAGTAAGTCGGAATTTTTCCTCCCTCAAAAACGTTGTACGATGTCATACCCATTAGGAACTGAAATACGATTCGCCTCATTCGGTTAGTGTTTTTGCGTCAAACTTCCTCACATCACTACTTACGTGTACCAATCCAAAAAATTTTTAATAACTTCCAAAAGTTTTTTATTCGTACCAGATTTCATTAGTACAGGTAGGAAACATTTCAATAGACAAACAAATAGATAAACCGACACAGCCCAGGATTAACGTCGCACGTCTTAGAGCCAACGTCGTGTGTCTGAGATCAATACGAGTCCGAATCAACGAGGTAGTGTATGCCCTAATCAAGGAGTTGGTCCCTAGCTTGGGCTCAGGGGACGTTGCGTGTTGCCTAAAGATTGGTGACCTGGTGGTCCCTTCAGGGAGTCACAAGTAGAATTTATAAATTAGACGGACCAGGGTAAAATATAAGATCTTAAAGGACATGTAAACTTTCAAAATATTAATTGGAAATTTTCTTTTTATCCATCGACACGGAGACCGATAGTACAAGTCCCCACGGCAACGACACCTTCTGTCTAATCCAGACATGAAATTGTTTCTACTATTGATAAGTCCACTCAGTAAAAACCACTCCTTCTTTACGAGTACAATCCTTAACGTATCCACGGAGATCCTCCGATTTGTCGACAGTCTTGTAACAACCCAGGTGGGACAACCTAGTCTCTGTTTTTTTAGGATTTCTACCCCCATATAATGATGGACGACAGATAAGGACGGACACAAGGACGTGGTGTTGCGGAGACTGTAAAGCCGTCAGTCTTTTGTCTCGCGGGTCCGTGACAGAGTCTAAACTTTCTTAAAACGAAAGGTCGAAATATGACTTTACAACAGGTCGACAGAGTCTTAAGTCAAGAACACCAACTAACGACAATCCACAACATATGGTATGTCTATTTGAATTATCGAAGTTCAGATTGGGGAAGAGGTCCCTCTGTAAATTTAAGAAGACGGTTCTTATCACGACTGTCCTTCTACAGACACACCTTTACGTTGTAGTAACTTAACATTCCATTTTAGGTAAGAAAGGAAGACGTCGTCCGATTCTTTCAAGTGTGTCGTAAGAATAAAAAAAGTCTTGAGTGTTATGTAATATGCGTGGTCTTTACGATCGGTTTTACCGTCTTGGAAAGTGTTCCCGAGACCTATACGAACTTCACCTTTTTAGACGATAAAATCCATTCTTCAACTTGGAAAAAAAAAAAAGAACTTCAAGTCGAATAGGGATTACGTCGAAGTAACACGGAACACAGGGAAAGAGGAGTGGACCGTCATGGAACTGGTGATCAAACAAGTCTTTACGAGTTTACCTTAAGCAGGTCCGAGAGACCTTTGTTTGTGTAAGTGAAGTAATAGAATTGTACGTCTCTTCTAGAGGTCTTCGTTTGTGTGGGGTGTAATTGGGGAGAAGACGAAATCGATGGTCGACCACCATGTACAATCTCACAAAACTAACATTTAGTACCAAAAAAACTGGACTTCCTACAATCGAATGAAAGGACAGAAAACATACCCCCCGTCCTCCTTCCCCCTTTCATTAGTTTGTTAATTCGAATTTATCGAAATGTCATTTTATAATATAAATAATAATTTAAAAATTTCCTTATCAAAGATGCAGTTCAAAGAGTTCAAAACGGAAATAGCCTTGCAACGAAATTGAGTATAAATGGTAATCGTTTATTGAGATGTCAGTATTAGTGCTATGCGCGACACATCTTTTCACTGACCCTCTCTCCCAAATAACCTTCTGGGTTGGGTCAGTACCTCTCCTCAGTGTTCTAACGGAGACTCACCTCTGAACCCTACGTGTCCTTGGTCGGTCTGACCCCCCGTTTTCCTCTACGACTCGTAAGATGTGTCTGCTCTCACCGTCTACGGTCTTAGGGTCCGTACTCCGTCTTCCACTTCCACTTCAGCGAGTCAGCACAGCACTGGGGCACCTGGCATTGGATGATCCGAAGAGGTAGGTACCCTAAGAGGTCCGTTCTTATGACCTCACCTAACGGTAAAGGAAGAGGTCCCCTAGAAGGGTTGGGTCCCTAGTTTGGGTCCAGAGGGTGCAACCTCCGTCTGCGAAATTGGAGTCATATAGGTCCCTTCTCCTCCGCTGAGCACCGACCTCGTGTCTCTCGTCCCACTAGTCAATCTTCAACCTTGACCTCTGTTGTCTCAACAGATTTGACACACGACTAGAGACTTTCAAGTCCGACCGAGAGGTAGTGTCGGGGGGGGTCACAAAGAATGGGGCCGACAGTGGAGACGGACCGGGACCGGTAATAATTCGTTAGATTACACGTACGGAGTCGGTACTGAATTACTGTTCTTCTGACAACGAAAGGGAAAGGTCCCGGGTAGACAGAACTGGATTTACTAGGACCCGGTAAAGGAAACCGTGGTGATGAATTCAAGGGACAAAGTCTGTAGTCATTTCTATCTTGTAGGTTCTTTACAGAATGACAATCATATTTTTCATCCAAAACGAAGTGGCGGATAAGGAGAAGGTAGGGGGAAGGCAATAAGTTTAATTCGGTCCTTGAGCACGACATCTTTACATACTGGTTGGTTTTGTATCATCTTACCCATTTGTTAAGGGAGACCGTCGACGGTTCGTCTTCGTTCCGACCTCTGTTTTAACGGAGACTACTCTTCATGTCTAGAAGCTGCCGTCGAGAATATGACTCTATTTACCCGAAGTAAAACTAGACGGTATATAGAGCCGGGAACCGTATTTAAAAACGAACTTTTTCTCTAAAACACTGAATTTTCCCTTCCCCATGTAAGGTTCACGAAATACCTCTCTAGTAAACCCCGACAGTAACCACGAAGCCATGTTCAAGGTAGACCTCTTTGGGTCCGCTTTCAACCTCAGGAGTGTGGACCTGTGAATTTACCGAAAGTGGAAACGAACGTTTCTGTCACATTATTAGGGAAGTCCCTTCGATAATCGAAGAGGACGACCATCTTCTGAACCAATCGACGAAACGTAAATATCGTGGGGTAGGGTGGGGGTGAGGGCTTTGGTGGAGACGGACGCTTTCCACGACCATCCAACTCTCGGGAGTCGTCACCTCGTCGTCCAAGGACTGGGTAGAAAAAGACATCCTAATGGAGTCGGGGAGGACCTTGACTTACTGAGAGGACAGATGTTTTGCCAGAATCTTTCTTACGTCGCAAAGAAGACGTGGGAGATACTTTTGACCATTCCTTCGGTACGACGGAAAAGTACAAGAGGATCTCTACGGGACACATCCTTACCGGAACCCAAAATATAGACTAGGTCGTAAGATCACATGTCCATTATACTTCTGTCTTAAACTGTTTACTAAGATCACAGTTTAGTTTTACTTGTCCGACTAAAGGAGGAAAAAGAAAAAAAAATTTAACAGTGTACACGGAAATTAGGATCGGTACTGAACTATAAAATTACGGGTGGAACAGATAAAGGTCACGTATATTACTACTCTAGTCTCATCTTCTATGTCACTACCCCTACGTACAAGAGTCTGGGGAATGATGAAACGTACCCTGTGATCTTCCACCGCCGATACAAACCACCGGACCCCAGGACCAACACCATAGACCCCGCCCCCTTATTGACCGAGACGACAGTTGTTCAAAGGAATTTTCACCACCCCCGACCATAAAAGTGAAGACTATCTTCTAATTCAGGTGTAGAAGTTTCCTACGACTAATTTGACTTCAAGAGAATTCTTCCTTTATGTTAGTTAACGAAAAGATCGACTCTTCAGCAGAGTATCTGTTCTCTAAGGGTCCCCTCAGTCCCTACCACCACTGTCTACTACCCAAACTAAAACAGGTACTAAAAGGGAACGTCAAAGGTATAGGAACCCTTCCGTCCGGGAAGGTACGTCGTCCTGAAGATGTGGCACCTCGTGGACCGGTGGGTCGAGGAGTCGAGACGGAAGCAGTTGAACTTGTTATAAGGACTGATGGCTGAGGCTGGGTACGAAGTATAGGAAAGCTTTCAGGGACCTTTTGGGGGTTTCCCGGTCTTCCAATTCTGTTCTTGACAAGTGTCCGTGATCTCCTCCGTCTCGACTCGACGCACTTTGTCTACCGCAGTAAAGATAAGTCATAGGTCATTGGTGTAATTTTCCTGTTCTTCTAACTTCATTTGTCGTCCCTGTTGGACCTTCGTCAAGTCCCCCAGAACTTTCGAGAAAGAGGAATCTCTATCTATAGAAATGGGAGGGTGACGAACCTTTCTACCTTCTACTTCGAGAATAGGGAAAAGACATGAAACAGCCCACGGAGAGAAACTTCTGTGTGAGAGTATGACGTAAGAGTCAGTCTAAGAAACAAAAGTAAACAAACAAAACCCCTCACAGAAAGAAGGGACTTCAATGTCATATTCCTTTCACCACTTCCTCTCGAATAATATCAAGGTCGGAGTGTCCCCTCGTCACGAAATCTTGTTGTCCCACACGCGAGCATACGATTCCGAGGAATTGGACGGAGCCGTACCCAGAAACACTTCGGAGACCACGAGAAGACAGGGGGCCTCGTGATACTTCGGGACCACAGAGGGTAGGAACCTGGAGAAAAGTGGATGGAGGTGCACCATTCTCTAGTCAGTCCTTTCCCATCGTGTCTCTGGAGAATCTCACCCACCCGGAGAACACTCATAGTGTTCTCGAGGGTCTTCACCACAGAGAAGCGGGACGGTCCTGTCGACGTGTAGGCGGGGTGGGATGGGGGGCGGGGGTGGGACGAGACCTATCTCGTCGAGTGGGTTCTTGGTCTGACCACGGTAACGGGTGGTTCGTGTATGTCTGAGCCCAAGACGAGGACAGGACAATCGACTCCTTTCCATCAGTCGTCGTACGAGGAGACCTCAAGACAAAGGGGTTGAGACCTTAATTCGTCCCTCTGGTCGCCCCGTCTCCTAATCCACACAGGCCTTCTCTGAGTCCTTAATCTTTTACGAGAACTAGAAACGGTTCGTTTCTTTACAAACTATACGACGGGAAGTGAGCCCAAACCCTCTCCTACGACAAGGCAACGACTCAGTACAGATTGTGAGAAGTTGGGGTACCTGACATCGGGTGGTCCGAGGAGACACCCTAAAAGGTCCGTTCTTGTAACCTCACCCGACGGTAAAGGAAGAGGTCCCCTAGAAGGGTCTGGTCCCTAGTTTAGGCACAAAGGACGTAACAGTCCACCTAAGAAATGGTGACTCGGTGGAACCCTCTCCAATGTCTTTGGTATGGACCAAAAAATTGGAACACCCTAAAGGATTCCGAGACGTCAACAATGGACCTGAGTAGGAGTCGATTAAGATTGGTGTTTCACCGGGAAACTACAATAGAAAAGGTCGGAGCGGGGGTCACATCGCGAATAAAGACAAAACAAAAGGGTCTCCGAAAGGGTTTTTACCGTTCAGTAGTTGGTCTCCTCGGACGAAACCATTCCCTCATAGAGAAGAGGAGCTACCTACTCGACCGTCGGTCCAAACCCCACTCTCTTCCGTCGGTACCCCATCCTTCCTAAGATGGTAGGGTCCAGATCTTCTCATGACCCAATACAGTACGAGTCGGATTTATCATCTTCCTTTCTAAGATGGTAGGGTCCCGATCTTATCACCCAATATCAATACGAGTCGGCTTTACCATCTACCGCTGTCCGTCTGAGCCGAGTTCGAAAGTAACCCCCATGGAAGTCGACGGAATCCACTTACGACTCTGTAAAAATGGTGAATCCTAAAACTAGATCAGGGGAGCTCGGTTGACCTATCAGTGTTCACAATATTACCACGGGGAGTCACTAGTGACGACGACGTATGTCCGAGAGACGTCGACACCTCTCGTCTCCAGTGGGAAACAATGCCACGGACCCGAAGAGTGACGTAACCGAAGAGAACGCCTCGCACCCGAGCTCCCACACATCCGAGTCGTCAACACTGTGCACCCGAATCAAAGGGACACCGTACACCCGAGAAGGGCCTGGTCCCTCGCTCGGGTACAGGGGACCCAACCGTCCACCTAAGAATTGGTGACCTCCAGGTGGCGACGGGTAAGGATTGCAGGCTCACCTTACGTCCGGTCCCTTCAGTCCTCCTCCTTCACCCGTGTCTCCCGGACCGATCCCGGTGACGACGAAAACGCAGGGGACTCTGAACCAGGGACTAAAGGACGTCACCTCTTCTACTCTGTTGTCTACTTTTGGGTCTCAGAGTTCTCTACGACCTCCTTGTTGACCACTCCTACAATTGGGCTCTTCAGTACCTGGACTAGTCATTCACCGCACCCTTGGTCCCCATCTTCTGTTCGGAAAAAGACCTTTTTGTCGACCAGTGAATGGATTGTACAAACGTCGTTGTGACTGTCTGACTATTCTTTATTACTTGATTTATCTTTGATCCATCGGGAATTCAGTTGAATTTCTGTGCAATACTTAACACTTGACTTAACAGTAACAAGTATGATTCCGGTCATGCACTTCTTTACCAAGTTTACCGTCCTCCTTAAACCTAATTACCATCCTCACTGAAGGATCGAAACAGTTTACCCATTTGAAAATTAAGAACCTGTACGTCCACCAATATAAAGAAAAAATGAAAAACTAATCAAGTAAACAAACTGTAGGTTTCATCTGGTTAATTTGGACTCTGGAGGTGAGGGTCAGTCAATGAGAATCCAGTAAGACATTAAAGGGAGGTCAACTAACTTGAACTTCTCCCTGGTCTTGTGCCAGACCAATTTACGAAGCCAAAGACAACCACTTCGGCTGAAACACGGACCTGCCAGGAGATGGAAGGGGGCAGGAGCGGACGGGTCTCTGTCAAACCCTAGGTGACCGGACTCTACCGACAACAGACCACTATTAGTCGGGTCATTGGGACGAAAGAACGAAATCGACACACGACACAAAGTTTCTTTCCACGACTGGTGTGATGACGAGGGGGACGTCTACCTCTACCATTCACTCCGACAACGTCGGGAACCTCCAGTCGGAAATTCGAGGATGAGGATTTATGACAACGAAGACATTGGTCCAGTCAAGGGTACCTTTCGTACAGGGATCGTCCGACCACACCTTCTCAGAAACATGTGTATGTACATCGAAAGGGGGTAGGACCGGGGGAACGACATAAGAGGTTCTCGGAGACGTGGTTCTCGTGGTTGTCGGAGACGTGAACCACTAGAGAGATAGGTCTAAGACCTAGTTAGATAGGTCTTACTAACAAGAGGGTCGATATACGACCTGGTAGGGTCCTATAACAACGAAACTAAGTCCAGAGACGAGTCTACAGTGAAGACTCCCCACAGAAAATACAGACAGAATAGTTTTTGTCGTCACGGTCGGAGACCAGAGGAGGAGACGAGACAGAATGGTCGTGACTAGTGATGGACTGTAGTACAACATGAATATCAAACAGTCAATGAAGAGAGGGAGTGATCTTGAATTGAGACTTGTTCTTTCCCTAAAAGAGGATAAAGACAATATAGGGGTCATTTCATTGAGTCACAGACGATGTCACCCACGAGTTTATGACCAAGTCACTATTTTCTCGGAGTCGTAAACACCGAAAAATTCATTGACAGGACTTTTTTAACAAAGCGTTCACATGTCAATCCACATAGGGGTCTAGACGGCACCCGGTCCCGAAGATGTGGGAGAGTACGCGGATTCCCCTACAGGGTCATGGATCTTGGTGGACAGTCGGGTCCTAGGAGTGAGGCGAAATAAGGTCCGAAAACAGTCTTTCCTGTCGGAGACAAGACTTTCCTACTTGGAAGTGTAAGACGAGAGATGAATGTCTACTTCTCTACTACCGGTGTCTCCATCGGGGGAGCCGGTACCGCCTCGAATGTCTGGACCCCTTTACGGACTACTTCGTACTCCACCCACCTCCCCGTCAACTCCAAGAGAGGAACGGGACGACCCCTCGGGCGTAGGTGAAATGAGTGAAAGACCATGGTGGCCCTCCCATAAAATCATTATAAGGAAGTGTACCCTTTCCGTGTTCCGGGGCCACAACGGTACGACCGCACCCAGTTCCGAGTCTATTTGTGGGTCCGTGCAGCGGTGGTCCGGGCACAAGTCGAAGGGGTTCGGACCCACGCCAGAGGAAGGACGTGTCCAAAAGAAAAGATATGACAAACCAAGGACAAAAACTACCGGACTATCTGTATCGTCTTTATTTGAGTGTAGAGAAGTCATCGACGGAAATAGTAAAAGGACGAATGGATAACTTTGGGATCGAGGACTACGTATTGTGTCTCTTGTGACACGAACTCAAGAGTAACATAAGGAAGTAGGGAAAGGGAATCCTACAAACATGTCGCGACAATTAATGTCGGAAGTTGAGGGACCGGACCTTCCTGTGAGACAGGACGGTCTCCTGCTGGTGTGTCGAGACGACCGGAGAGGAGTTTGTTCATACCAAGGAGTAGGGAGGAGGAGTGGAGATTACTTTGCGACCCCAGTACCCCTAACTTAGTCAGCCTGTTTGGGCCCACGACCCCGGAAGTCTCTCAAGGGGGAAGCGGGACTCGTGTCGACAGAGGGGTCCACGACAGTCCCTGTGACGAGCGTCTACGACAATGTACCGACAAGTGGTCGCACGACTTCCCGAATGTCTGTGTACCCGTCGTGCTGCCGACGTACCGAAGGGACCAGGTGGACCGGAAGGTCTATATACTCCGCGACCACTCACCTCTTTCGGAAGTCCGTCCTACCGACGTCGAACTAGGGAGTGTCCGGCGAAGGTCAGTGAACCCGGAATTATTAAGTTACGTCCGTCAACGGTTCAACGATCACGACGGAGACGCTACACCCACACCGTCCCGGGTCTGGGTACGGTAACTCACCCAAATAGGGATGAAGAGTCGCCGGGTCCATGGACCTCTATTCTCGACACTACCTCGTCTAAGGCCTTTAAGTCTTCCTGACAGACCTGGTCAAACTGACGTTCGACAACTTGGGGAGAGACGTCTTTCACCGACTGTTCGCGGCCTTCCTGGTTAAGTTCGCGGAGTAACGACCCACGTAACCCCATCCAGAGTGCAAAAGAAATCACGAGGGTTGGTGGAGACGTCAGCGGAGTCTTTGGTCGACACCAGTACGGGTAATGCCATTCTATTAGGAATTTCATTGGGTGGTGAGTTCGGGGTCGTAATCAAGAAAGAGAAACAGAAGGTGTCTTTGGGGACCCGCTCGTTAAGGCCTTTCTTCAAGTGTAATTCTTAGAAGGGAGTGAAAAGTTTTTTGGTTTCGGTTACGGTCTCTGTCTACGCGACCTACTCCTCCCACCGGATCGGTGGTAGAAACTTGGGATTTAGTTCGACAACGCGTAGGAAGGAGCTGGAAATAACAGTAGAGAAGAAGGGGACACATCGACTAGAGATCCGGGGAGAGGTGACGGTGGAGTGAAAGGTGGCAGCAGTCGGACCTCTCTCTAGGTCCCGACCTCGACCTCTCTCGCCCGGGACAAATCCCGACCTTCAGTAACACGAGTTCATAGTTCTCTCCCTCAGTCCCGAATGTGGTAAGACAGATCTAAAGGGTCCATATAGAGTAGGAGAAACCTCAAAACGGAAAAGGGTCTCTCTTTTCGATCTCGTCTCGCCGGGAAGGGGGGTTCGGGAGGGCACGGGTCCGTCAGTATGTGGACACGTCTCACCATTGATCCCCGCGATGTGGGTTACGACACTGGTCGGTCCGAACGCCGTTCCCGAGTCGGGACTTGATGAACACGGTCTCAAAGAGGACCCAACAACGCTCAAGGTGACTCGGGGGAACGACGGCCCGACTGTTCTTGGAAGGGGTAAGAGGTCCCCGCATAGACCCAGTCCACG
Source organism: Capra ibex (assembly GCA_006410555.1). Lineage (NCBI taxonomy): Eukaryota > Metazoa > Chordata > Mammalia > Artiodactyla > Bovidae > Capra > Capra ibex. Next base: position 27,753,291 of record SJYO01000647.1, read on the forward strand.
ACTTGACTTAGACCGGTCAAGGGTGAAACTCGTTCTTAGACCAGCGGACTCCTCTAGGCACCATACTCGGTGACTATTCGAGACCCATGTCATAGTTTGTAGGCAGGGAAGTCCCCGGTCCCAGACATCACGAGATTGTGGGGAATCTCGAGTGCATAAAACAGGGCGGTGCTTAGGAGTCACAACAAAGGGGTCGGGGGTCCCAGGTGAGTCTGTGTTCTCGGTGTCATGGGATAGATCACAGTACACTACAGTGACCGTAAGTTCCTATTTAGGTCTGGTTGATCCGATATAGACACTGTTCGTCGATCGGTGACCAGAGGAGAGGATCCTGATCGACTCAGGTCCACGGAAGTTTTTAGAGTACCAGAAAAAACCCAGGACCAGTGAAGGGAGTACCCGGTAAACGTCTTCTTTTTTTGTACGGAAGGGCAGTCTCGGATATAACACTCAGAGGTCAGAGAAGATCTGTAGTGACCTACCGGGATATTCGTCTCCCCTGTACCCACACCCTTAATTCAATTAGAGGTGTCACAAGTACACGAGGGGTGTCTCCGGACCGTAGTCAGGTTAGGTGACTGGTCCGAAAAGTCACTCTCGGTCTCTCTCACGTACCTGACTTCGACGTCGAGAATCGACCATACCGGGGTCCGGTCCACCCCCGTTTTCTCCACTTCGACCTTTTCTGAACCCTCAGGTGCATCGTGGGAGACACCGTGTCCGACCTAGGCAGGGGAGAAGGACCCACCACGAAACCCGAAGGACAGGTGACACTTCCGGTAGAGGCGTACAAAGGGAGGTCTGAATGTCGACGGACGAGAAGAGACCACCCCGACACCTCCCATATCAACATAAATAACACAACATTATAAAAATTGTAGGTCACTGAAGTACGATCTTCAAAAGATAACAAATATATTGGAAAAACATCTTTGTAAATTGACTTCGTGTAGACGTACAGTCATTTTTAGAGTCAAAGTATGTCTTTCCCGGGGTAGACGGAAAAAGTTTGGTCACTGTGTGAGGTCCCAGCGACAAGGAGTGTTCGTAGAACGGTTGCCCCGATCTGTCCTCCTTGACGGATCCTCTGGACGAGGTGGTCCGGGAGAGAGACTTGATTCTATCGTACGGTCGGCCCCCTAAAGAGAGGTGCTGTACATCCGGTCCATCAGGAACGTAGGAGAGTTCACAACGGTGACCACCGGCGACCTGGATTGGGTCTCCCCGACAGGTTTCTCGTGACAAGAAGGATGGACACAGAACTACCGGGACACTGAGCTGACGGTACCTTGTGGGAGAAGAGAGTCCTTGCAGGAGCATAGGTCCTTTATCCACTGGCGACAAAAGGACGCCAGACGAACACGGGGGTAAACCGTAAGAGAACCCCGAAGTCTCCATGAACCGGGTCTTGGACGTCAGTACAGACTCGGGTTTTAAGGATTGACGATTTATTACGGTTTAGAGAAGACTCCACCCCGGGGCACAAAGACCTACCTTTGACTTCTTTACCAGAGGTTCTTTCCCTAAAAACAGACCTACACTTAAATAAATGTGGTTCCGGAATGTTTCCGTATTTTCAGTGTAAAACACCGTGTAAATTGTTTTACATAACTGACTTTTATTTCGACCTTAACAGGGGTCTTTTGGGTCCGGGGGATCAGAGAGACCCGAGGGTCATCGTCATGACGTCCCCGTCCCGTCTTGGACTTCAGGTCGAACGGAGTCCTTATAGGCTAGGACCGGTATGGTAGGTCGCACCGGAATCAGGTAGACTTGGCGTAGGTCAAGTAGGTCCTTGGCGACTGTGAAGGGGTAGTCGTGGAACTACCGAAGTGAGTGGTCGTGTAGACCACCGTTGTGGGGACACCTGAGTTGTCTTTGACCCCTGGTCTCTCTTTGCGCGGAATTGTGTATACGATCTAAGGTGTAGACTGGAGGTCGTTTGACGCCGTAGTTTTTTGGTGGTGGCGGGGTGGGAGTTGAACTTTGAGTGTCTATATTACCAGAGCTTGTGCGCGGTCGGCATGTTGGAAGAAATCGAAGAGTAAGGCCTTCTGAAGGGACGATTTCCATAGATCGGCCCCTAACCGTTGAGACCGGTGGAAAAATGGATTACTTTTGTTTGGTATAATATTTATGTACTCGGGTGTCGAACTTAAAGAGAGACGATAGAAGTTTCCTTTATACGAAATCCCGGCCCGAATGTGTGGTGGGGTTTAGGGTATGGAACCTAAAGAACGTGGAGTTATTGTGGTCCACTCTTCGTCGCCGAGTCGAGAAGGCGGCGGAGGGGAAGGTGTCCGAGGTCGTCCCACTATAGACCGTCCTCGGACATTGACCGACAACGGTGTCCACTTTTGAACCGTACTAGAAACGGACCTCCTTTCTCCCGTGAGTCTCGGACCCTCCTCTGGGAAGAAGTGTAAGGGATTTTATGACTCACTTCCCGGTCACCGAAAGACGGACAACCCTCATAGAGTCGACTCAAGGACAGTACAGAGTGACTGTCACATCAGTTTTCCAGAGTGGCTACGGGAACTGCGTCACGTACTCGTCCAGTTAGAGGACCGGTCCGGCGTCGACGCGTTACTCCTACAGCAGCACGTGACCCGCCTACCGCGGGAGGCCCTTCTCCAGCCGGACCAAGGGGTCCCCGTGGGTGCAGTACACGGACCACATGTGACGCCCCCCTCGTGTAGTGTGGGTTCAGGGACTTTACGTGGGTGGTCCCTCGCTCGAGGGGAGGGGGGCGTCGGGGGCCGCGCGTGGAGACACCAACTGTATCTCGAGTAACCCCAGTCTCCTCAGAAATCGTCGCACCCCCAAGGCGCACGTGGACTGGACGTCGGCCTTGACGTCCCACAGCTAGAGACACGGCGGAAGCAGAGGACGTGTTTCCCCCTTCCACCCCGCGAGTGTCGCGACTGCCTCTGTAGTCGTGGCCCGTGGTGCGGCGGGCGAACCGTGTAAAGAGAGTAAGAGAACCGTTTGTGTCTTTCCCGTTCCCATTCACAAGAGTGTCTCTTCTCGTACCTACGTGGGGTTCTACCCATTACCCGGGTCCCAGGGTTCCATCTATTATCTCCTAAGCTTGTGTCCGTTAGACTAAGGTCTTGGGGAAAGTCTCCTCCTGCCGGGGGGAAAAGGGTTTTACAGTAAAAGAGTTTGGGAGTGGAACCAAGGCTATAAGTTTTTCTGCCCCCAGTCGCACTTACCCCTACTCCGGGTCCGCCACCCGCTCCTAGAGTAGGACCTGCTACCTGCACAACGACATGTGGTCCTGGAAGAGGTGTCGGTACCAGCCGTGGACGGGTTCCTTTCCCTGGGACGTCACGGGGTCGTTGCGGGGCACAGGTCTATGTCCCGCTGGCTCTGGAGTGAGATCCTATGAATTACTTTTCAAATGTTTCTTACTCGTCCTCTTTACGAGTCGTTGTGACGTTCTTGTGGCGAACTCCGTTAAGGGGTTCACTCCAGGGGGGGTGTCGGGGTGGAAACGGTGGCACGGGTGGCTATGGAGTCGATTGTCTTACGCGGCTTTGCGTAACCGCTACCGACGTAGCTAAGGGTGGTACAGTTTGAGGTTACTCAAAAGTAGGTACACATGGTGTAGGTGTGCCTTTAAGATTTCCCCATCCTCTCTGTGATTTACTTCGGACAAAGACATATACGTTATGGAGGGGTGGACTGTAAGGGTAGTTTTTGGAGGGAAACGGGTCTACAGGGAGTAATCTGGAAGGAAAGAGGGGGTTAGGAAGTAAACTAAAACCTTTTCGGAAGTAAAAATAGAAGGTAAGTAAATTTTGGGAGACGTCCCTGAAGGGACCACCAGGTCACCAATTACGTCCTCCCTGTGTCCAAGCTAGGGACCAGGTCCTTATAGGGTGCGTGGTACCTCGTTGATTCGGGTACTTGGTGTTGATAACTCGGTCGTGAGATCTCGGGTACGGGGTGTCCTTCTTCCGGGACGTCATTCTTCGGTGAGTGACGTGGATCTCTTTCGGGTCCGGGTAATTTCTGGTTCGTGTTGGTCTTTACTTTAAAAGAATGTTTAAGGAGTTTTTCATTTTTTTGGAAGACGTTATACCGAAGGTCGGTGTAAGTGTCTCCGATACAATGATTCTTGTCCGAGTGTATGACGAGTGGGTCAACTGTGATGAGTTGAAAATAGAATGATATGTGGAGACGATGTGGACCCTGACAACTCTCTTCGGACAAAGGTTTGAGCCGACGGAACTAAAGTCTCGTAGTTAGAGGAGGAGGACCAGACTAGTTAGGAAGATTTAGGTGTCAGAAGATGGATGATATATTTACAATCAAAGGGTTCAAAAACAGAGAGAGGTCGCACTGGAGTGTCTCTTTCGTTACCCTGGTGTGAGGTCATGAGAACGGATCTTTTAGGGTACCTGCCTCGAACCACCCGACGTCAGGTGCCCCAGAGCTTCTCAGGTAGAGCTGACTCGCTGAAGTGAAGGTACGTGACCTCTTCCTTTGCCGTTGGGTGAGGTCACAAGAACGTAACTCTTTGGGTCCCTGCCTCCTCGGACCACCCGATGGCAGATAAACCAGTGTGCCTCAGTCTGTACTGACTTCACTGAATCGTCATCGTCGTCCCACTGGAGTTGGGACGAATACTAAAGTCGTTATTAGACATACTTGTTGAGTATATATATATATATATATATATATATTTATTTTAGTCAAACGACCTGAAGTGAGTGTCCTTTGACTTACGGGGTTGTCAGGGGAAGGGGTCTGACTAAAGAATAGCGATTTACTGGTGGTGGGTAGTCTCGTCATTAAAATGTGAGGGGGGTTGTCGGGTATAGGTTCGTTGGTGGTTTAAATGGAAAGCAGAGGGGCACGAGATAAAGTAGTAGTGTTAGAAGTAAAGACGGAAGTCGGAGTTGAAGGGATACGTTGACAGTGTTTAACACGTGTGGGGTGTCCTGTTCGGAGTTTAGGAGAGAGATGGAGATTCGAACGTCTATACTAGGATGAACGAATTCTTGAGAAGGTCTCGAGGGATAGTGGAGGCCACGGATTTTACGTGAAGTTAGAACGGATGGTGACTCGACGAACCTGTGAGGAGTCGGAGACGAGGAACAAGTTCCGACTTGAATCTACAGTGGAGGAAGTCCTTTAGAAGGTATGGAGACGAGGGGTAAGGGTAAGACCTAATTCACAGACACACCCTATGGGGGGTTTTTTAGGGCTGGAGGTGGGATGGGGGTAGTAGAAAAAAACGAAAGTCGACGGAAACGGCGTAATGTGACCTCAGTAAACAAATACAACCAGAGTAGTATGTGTCTGTGATCCGTTTTCCGTTTCGGTGGAGAGGAACAAAACGTGACTTACTCTACTTCGTACCTCTTCACCGTAGTCCTTATCCTTAATTTGGAACTAATTTGAAACACTGTGGACATATCCTTTGGGACTGATCATTGGGTTGTCTCGAACCGGTTCGTACGCGTTATTTCCAAGATATGTTGGACCACAAAGTGAGGTTCCCTTTTAATTTCCCCCCTTTCGAGAATCACACCACCGAAATCCTCTGTCTACGTGTTCTCTTCGACAATATTGGTTCACGTTAGTTCTAGGGTGGGTAGGAGGGTTATTATTTATCTGGCAGGGATTAGTTTCTTCAGTTCACCCGGAATTCTTCGTAATGATACTCGTTCCGATCACCTCCACTACCTTAAGGTCAACTTGATAAATTTTCGGATTTTCTACTACGACAATTTCATGTCGTGAGTTATGCGGTCGTTTAAACCTTTTGATTCGTCACTGGTGTTCTGACCTTTTCCAGTCAAAAGTAAGGTTAGGGTTTCTTTCCGTTACGGTTTCTTACAGGTTTGATGACGTGTTGACGTCAGCAAAGTGTACGGTCGTTTTAATACGAGTTTTAAGGGGTTCGATCCGAAGTTACCATACACTTGGTTCTTGAAGGTCTACAAGTTCGACCTAAATCTTTTCCGTCTCCTTGATCTCCGGTTTAACGGTTGTAGGAGACCTAGTATCTTTTTCGTTCTCTTCAGGTCTTTTTGTAAATGAAGACGAAGTTACTGATTCGATTTCGGAAACTGACACACCTAGTGTTGACACCTTTTAATTTCACTACTCTTATGGTCTGGTGTAACGGACGGAGGACTTTTTGGACATACGTCTAGGTCTTCGTTGTCAGTCTTGACCTCTACCTTGTCACCTAACCAAGTTTTGACCCCTTCCTCCTACAGTTCCGACACATAACAGTGGGACGAATAAATTGAATATACGTCTCATGATCTACTTCGTGTTCGACGTCAGTTCTAACGACCCTCTTTATAGTTATTGGAGTCTATGCATCCACTGTGCTAGGATTGCCGTCTTTGGCTTCTCCTTGATTTCTCGGAGAACTACTTTCACTTTCTCTTCTCACTTTTTCGACCGAATTTTGAGTTGTAAGTTTTTTGATTCTAGTATCGTAGACTTGGTAGTAAAGTACTGTTTGTTTGCCCCTTTTTTACCATTGTCACTGTCTGAAGTAAAAGAACCCGAGGTTTCAATGACGTCTGCCACTGACGTCGGAACTTTCTGTGAACGAGGAACCTTCTTTTCGATACTGTTTCGATCTGTCGTGTAATTTTTCGTCTCTGTAGTGAAACGACTGTTTCCAGGTATATCAGTGTCGATACCAAAAAGGTCATCGGCACGTACCTACACTCTCTTCCGACTCACGGTTTCTTAACTACGGAAGTTTAACACCACGACCTCTTTTGAGAACTCTCAAGGAATCTGTTGTTCCTCTAGTTTACTAGTTTGGTCAGTTAGGATTTTCTTTATTTGGGACTTGTAAGTAACTTCCTGACTCCGACTTCGACTTCGAGGTTATGAAACCGCTGCGTTACGGTTCTCGACTGAGTAACGTTTGCTCACTACGACCCTTTCTAACTCCCGTTCTCCTCTTCACCCACTGTCTCCTACTCTACCAACCTACCATAGTGACTGAGTTACCTGTACTTAAACTCGTTTGAGGTCCTCTATGACTTGCTGTCCCTTCGAACCGCACGACGTAAGGGACCCCAGTGTTTCAGTCTGGGTTGACTCGTTGACTTCTTGTTGTTGTTTCTTTGGACGTGGGTAAGTTCCTTAATTTTATTTCCTCACCCCGATCTTTCTGGGAGTCCACCCGAGGAGTGAGCACACCTGTGGGCATAAGAAGACACTCACGGATGAAAGGAAAGAGGAATTATTTAACGAAGAAACAACAGAGATGTGGAGTCAAAGAGACACACTGTAAAAAAACGTGAAACCTGTCCATCTTATTCTTGGACCTGGAAATGAAATCGGACAGGGTGTAGTGTTCATACCATCCTCTGTCTGCCCGAGGTCGACTCCTTAAAGGATAGTCGGAGGACAAACGGGAGGTCTTTGCTTCTCTCTTGTCTTTGTCTCAGTTGTCAGAAACAGAGAATATTTATAGAACTTCTTTATTAATGTCGTTCTTGTTTCGTTCCGCTTTAGGGAGCAGACTCATTCCTAATTCCCTAGAGGCGAAGGGGGAAAAATCCTATTCCTTCTATGTAGTGTTCACGTCTTTCCGATGAACCCCAGTTTTCAGTCTCCTATTAAGTCCGGTATTGGTCAGAACGAGAAGGGTCTTCGGAAGTGAAGGTCTAGGTAGAACCGATTCTCCACTCACACGTAGGGTGCCCTCCCAGGACGGGCACACGGAAAGATGTACATGAAGAGAAAAGTTAGTTGAAGCATGAAATGAGACATGGAAGACGGAGGAGCGGACTTAAGCAAGAACTGATCCGTCTGTTCCTGATCCCTGAGATCGGGATTGACGACCGAGGACACCAGCATCAGTCCTGATGGCCACCCCCTTTGATGTTGGGACGAAGGTCGATGGCGGGAGACGGGGAACGACGTTCGACGGGAAAAGACGACGCGGAACCTTTAATGTTCCTGTCGAAGATTCCGTGTCCAACGAGTATAGTGTTTCAGGCTAGGGTGTCAAAGTCGAGGTGGATGGAAGAGTTTCGCCAGGACCAGGGTCCGTAGTAGCATCGGCGTTATCAATGGCCCTTTCAGTCACCATACTTGGATCTCGTTTCTCTCTGCTCTTACAGACGCTTCCCCGTCGCTCCGGTTCGGGCAGGGGTGAGACTGCGGTTGAGTAGGGACTAAGTGAGACGAGGGCTCGACTTCCGGTGTTCTGAATGTAACGCTTGGGGTTTGAGGGGATCTTGGTGCGCCCAGGAGTAAAGGAGGTGTCGGACCCGGCGGCGGTAGAAGTTGAGGAGGTGCACTGGTCTCATGGATTGACTACGCACGCGTGATCAGCAGGCGGAGGCAAAGACATCGTTGCGTGGTGGAGGATCTTAGAATTTATAGCGCTCTGACACGGAACGGAGGCAGGTGCAGGGGTCGATGGCCTTCAACCAAACTCGGTTTGTAGGCCCAAAGAGGAAAAAAACGTAAGGCTGGGCAGCATGGAAAAAAAGAACAGGGATCTGGACAGGGAAAGAGTCCGGGCGTAGAGAGGGTGAGGAGGAGGCGCGCGCCCTGTTCGTGCCCGAAGTCGCTGCCCTCGGGAGCTCCCTGTACCGTTGAGGCCGCCGCGGCCGACCGCCGCGGGCTTTGCCCCGGCCGGGCCTTACCCCTCCCAAGCTTCTTTTGTAGGTCCATTACCGGGGTGCCGAGGCCGACGGGCGTCGGGGACCCGGCAGTCGGCGAGATTTCACAGGGAGTCTCGGACCTTCAGACCAGGTAAACGTTGTGAAAAATAGAAGAAAACTCAGAAGCACGTGTTCTTTCCGTCACCCCGATCACGACCAGAATTTCGAGGTCTGACCACGAGGTCGGTCCCCGGAATCCATAGACCCGGGTTAACGAGAACGAAAGGTGTTCAAATCCTTTCAGTCAGCCTCTGTCCGTACCGCCCTCACCCGAACCCCCACCTACCCTAAGTGATCGGTTTTGGTGTAAACCACGGGTATCGGAACAAAACCCCAACCCTCTCTACTTCCTTTACCCGTGAAACGTCGGGAAACCCCGGAACCATCCCTTCCATCCTTTTTCGGCACATACCTTCTGTCCCTGATCCAAGGGGTCTGATCTTGTCTCTTGGTTTGTTCGTCCCCGAGACTCTGGTTTACTCCTCTTCTCTCACCGCAGTAGACACCGATAAAGTTCAGGGGATCGGGGTTTGGTACACCACTTGTCTCTTCCTGAGTTGACCTGCCTCGTCTTTCCAGGACGTGAGATCCCAGACAACAGAAGTGTCCCACCCCCGAGTCGTCACTAACTGTACCTCTTGTACCTACTATGGAGTCCGAGGTCGAAGCTCCTGTACCCACTCGACGTAGTCGCGGACGCACTCCTTCTTCACCTACGACTACGTCGACGACGACTTCTTCTCCTACCCCTCAAGGACCCCTACTTCCCGAAATTCCCTGTCGACTCGGCCGTCCACCGACTAGTCCATTCGTGTCAACCGAGGGACTGTCCACCTTTTCATATGGCTCCTCTGGAGACCAAGACCTCAACCACTTCAGGTGGGGTCCAACAGGTCAAGTTTGGTACAACTTTAGTCTATTTTTTATTCATTGTATCTCGGTTCTCAAACTGTCATGGGAAATTGGGGTGGGTAGAAGGAACGATATCTACACCGTCCGTCCCTTCTCTGTTCGGAGGTCTCGGAAGTCGAACATACGGTTGTAGCTGTAGGACTCTGGGATGAAACTACACCTCGGCCGGGTCCACGCTTCGTCCACTCCGAGGAGGAGGACTGTCTTTGACGGGAGGATTGTGGGTCAGGAAGTAGGTTTGATGTTGGCCTGTAGTTTGGGAATCTGAGCGGAACAATACTGGGTCGGTGTGGTAAGGAGAACAGTATCTTGTCCCGCATCACTATTGTGTGACGGAAGGAGGAGAAGAGGTAGATTATTTGACAAGTAGAAGGGAGTTTCGAACCGAGTTTACAGTGAAGGAAACGAGGGGTATGGGCCAAACAGGAAAGGAGCACGAGGTCGTCCCGAGAGACGTGAAGAGTGTCCATTGTACAGTCGTCACGACATGAAGGAATAAGGACCCAGAGAGAAAGGTTTCTGAAGGAGTCTTCGTCCGAGACAAAACAAATGAACATTTAAGAGTCCTGGTCTTGTCGGAGACTTAGACTTATAGTCATGTATCGACAACTTACTGAAGTTCTTGACCTAAATTAGAACCGAACCAAGAAACAAGTAGGAAATTAAGCTGATCACGAATAGTTTATGGGTGATGGTGAATCGTTCATAAATGATTGAAACCGACACGTAGTCCGTGACATCATCAACACAGACCCTCGGAATCTACATTCTACCCTACGGATTGAGTTCCCGTCGGGAGTTCGTGAGTAAACGGTACTTCCCTGTGTGGGTCCTCCCTGGGGACTGGGTCCCAACCGACCTCCCAACCTGTCCCGCGAAAGAGTCTTCATTTTAGGTCAGTCCTAGATTCCATGATGATCCTCGATGAGTGAATTCTTCACCCCTTCAAAACCCCTGAAGACAAACAGAACGGACCTTAAAATTATGGTGAAGTTTATATAAAGAGTTCTTTTACGAGTCACACCATAGACCTCCCTATTCATCTTTCTCCGGCCCCCGTGGGACCAAGAGCGTTCACTGTTGAAAGGAGGATTTGTAAAGGGTCCCCAAATAGAAACGTAGAGACGACTCCAAACGTACAGAAAATTTCCCCTTGTCCAGTGTATCCATTTGCCGGTTCGGGAGGGTTTCCGGGTCCCCAGAGAGACCTAAGGGGCACAGTGACGACGCAGTCAACCGTGTCGCAGTCCCGACAAGAAGGACTTTCGTAAAAGTCCCCGTCTTATCACTAAAGGAGCGAGTAGACAGAAATGATGGGAGAAGAAGGAATTGTTGGCCGTACAAGAGAAGTCAATCACTCTACTCCTTCTAAGTCCGAAAGGTCTTGGAGTCCCGGACCACGACGGAGACGAGAGTAGACGAGAGGAGAGGGGAGAGGGGAGGGTCCGAGGACCTTAGGTACTAGGGATAGTTCTACCAGTCGAAGGGGGTCCACTCATCTCCCCGCATCGTACAGACCTTCTCGGCCCCCTCCTTGACCCCGTCCCCCACCTCGGTGGTCCGTTTCGGGTCCTTCTGTAGTTGTCTTCTCGGTAACATGGGGGGTCGGACTTACTCAACCATATAACTGTCTTTTAGCGTCCACTCGAGATGCCTGGAGAATACGAACAGAAGTGCGACCACCGGTAGGAGGAGGTACCCTACTTCTGTAGACTGTGGTAATAGCATTCGTCCTGACTCCTGAAACGCCCCCCACTGACTTTACTCAACTTTCGACGGGTGTCTCTGTACCACCTATCTTCGTCCGGGACTCCCTCCTCCGGGACCCACTCTGACTCTGGTCTCCGGAGTGTCTTGATTAATCTCGAAAGTGGGGTGTCGCCCTCCCGTGGGACTACCCGTGTCGGTAACCGTGGACGAAGCCGATGACCGATCCACAGAGCAGGAAGTAAATGAAGGAGCGGATAGACACGTTGCGTGTCTAGTGGTACGAGGTCTACGACCGTGACGACCATTCCTTAGGTCGTGTCACCACCCGTTCACACTAGATTTCCTCATTGGTCCGAGACCAGACGTGGACAGAATCCCGGGGTCCCAGACCTTACCCCACTCGACCGGTCACCTGGTAAGTAAAAAGTTCCAGGGGTGCTCCGGTCGAGTCAGACTCGCTGAAAGGAGAGGTGGTAGGAGGAAGGATCCCGATGCCGGAGAAGCCTGTGACGTAACAGGACAAGCAGTGGATATTGTAGGTGGAGGTACGGGAGAAGATGGAGAAGACCGACGATCACCCACCCAACAGGTGGGACGCGTACCATTCGACCCGTCGTCCAAAGATCCCCACCCGACGGGATGGTCCCTCAACCCTTTTGTCGAGTTTCGAGTTCAGGTTAGGGTGTTTCTCAAAAACGAGACCCATTCTCACCGAAGGAGTGTGGTGAGCGAACCTCGTCCGGAGACTCGAGATAAGGACAACGGGTTCCACCGTCACAACCACAGTGCCTGGCACCCGGGGTGTGTCGCCGACGAGGAGACGCCGTGGGACCGATGGGACGTGTACGAGAAGGATGAGATAGACGTAAAACGGATGGTGTTCCACCATCTCCCACTCACCGTCCTCCCGGACCGACGCCCCTCCCCTTCCTGTCGACGGGTCCCGTCCTGGGACGGTTGGGAGTGAGTGAAACGTAGGAAGAGGAAAGTCCCTAGGACCTGTGCGACCTCCCGGGGTTGTAGGGCGGGTATGTCTCCCAGGGGTCTCTGTAGGGGCGGCGTGAGGGACGACGGTCCGAAGGGTGGTGGCACGAGTTGCGGTGTCGGTCCCGACAGCGGCACTGGGACGTCAGTGTGACTGGGGTGGACTTTAGGGACCGGCCGGGGAAAGGGGGTCGCCACTTCGCCTCCTTCTAATCTCCTGTCATGACTACTGCACACAGAGACACTACCCCAGATGTCGACGGTGTCTCGACATCGGTGAATTCATAGAGGAGCTACGGACAGCCCGAAGACCCCCGTGTTCCGGTCCTTGAGGACCGGTCCTGACGTCCCGAGACGTCGGCCACGTCTTTCACCCAGTCGAGGAGCCTCCGGGAGAGTGGTGGATGGGGAAGGAAGGAGAAATAGAGAGGGTGTAACAGAACGATTTATATCTGAACCATTAATTTTATAACTAACTTCAGACACGGACGTCGATGGGTAAGATCACAGGAGGGACGGTGGGGAGAAGGACGCGTGAAGGGATAAGACAGTCACCACCAGTACAGTGTACAAGGAGGGACTTCATATGGGGACACGTTCGTCTTCCTTTCAGTCTGTCGGGTCCCTGAAGGGGACCGTCTGGTCACCAATTCTGAGACGTGAAGGTGACGTCCCCCGGACCCAAGTCAGGGACCAGTCCCTTGACTCTAAGGTGTCCGGTTACCGTATCGGTTTTTATGACTATGATCTCACCCCGTCAGGTCTGATGTGGCCTGACGTAACTTCTGACGGACAGGGGTTCCGTCTCCCTTTCTTAGGCACGTCGTAGTGTCTCCGGAATCGAGTTCTTGGTCCTTAGACTACCTTGTCACGTGGGCTGAACTGAGACCGGAGGCACAGTGAGAACCCTACGGATACCTCGTCACTGTTAACCTGTGTTGAAAGGTCTACGTTGGGGCACAGTGTTGTTCCAGGAAGCCGTGGACCCAGTAACACATTCCTATTAGAAGGACACTCTCAAGTGTGGACTTCAGTTTGAACCGAAACGGGACCAATATACCCGGGTCTCGTTGTTTCGAAAGAAGTCAAGAGTCAGAAAAGAGAATTTTCGTTATTGGTGGCCCTCGTCTCGTGTAGGTGGGGGTGATCGGCAAATTAGACAAGGTGGATTCCTCAATGAATCCCACCAATTACCTTCCTTGCCCTAGGAACCGGAGAGAAGTGATGAAACATACTAAGTAAAAATTTTTTAATTAATGGGATCATTTAGACCCAGTCGTAAAGAGGAAAGATTATTCCCTTGATTTTTTGTGTACGGATCCCAAACGGGATATGCTGGTATACCCTCACCTGGTTCAACATTCACGTGACGGACACAATTCGTCACATGGGAATGACTTTCGAGGTCGGTGGTAGGTGCCGGCGTTTTGGTGAGGTCCGCCGGTAGGACCGTGCGGAAAGTAAAACCGATGAGGTCAGAGGTGCCCATGACTCTTGCAGTCTCGTAGTCGTCGCGGGACTAGTGGACCCTTTCCTCGGCGTGGTCGTGGAACGTAGATGGGCGCCGAGTGGACGAGGTTCCTGGGAAACTCCCAAGGTGACCCGGACAGTTGAGTCCGGCAGAGTCGGTCCTGCCCTGGGGCCCCCGGCGTCGACGCGGCGTCGGTAGTACCGTTCCCCGTGCGCCGACCTTAGGGGTGCGTGCGCCGCGGAGAGCAGCGTGCCCGCCCCGCTCCGCGTCTAATTTCCCGGGATCCCTGGAGCTTTGACCTACCGCCTCGGCCATCCGCCTCTCCTAGGGCGGAACCTCTCTCTCCGCACGGAACCTAGGGCCGCTTCCGTGCTGCTTTTTTACTCGTTTTCCTGGGCCATGTGATTATCAGGGTTTGCGGTAGAGGTGCACTGCACGGAGAGAAGAGGAGAGGGGTAGGGGAAGGGCTGGGTCCGAAGGTGGGCCGATGGATGAGAAGTGGACAGCAGACCGGGGTGTGGGTCCCCTTCCCTCAGGTGTGGACTTCCGGCCCACACGCGTTTGGAGCGCCCGGGCGCACCGGATCCGGCCCGTCCCCCGCCCCGCTCGCCACCACTGCGCCGGCAACGGTACCCTTGGGCGGCGGGCGAGGCCGAGGCGTCGAAGTCGGCCTCGACGTCAGGCGGCGGGAGACGGGCGGACGGCCGGGCGGCCGGACCGGCGGAGCCCGAGAGGGATGCTCCGCCATCCCCCTCGCCCCGACCTCCTTCCCTCTCTCGTCTACGCCGGAGGCTCACCTCTGACCAGGGCGCGCAGGATTCGACTCCAGGGACTCGGCGGCGGCGTTGGCGCTCCCTGCTCCTCGCAAGGGCTGGGGCCTTGCGCGGGGGGCCGGGCAGTGGGTCTGTGCCTGGGGTGCCAGGCAGGGTCGAGGTCGCGTCGCGCCAGAGTCGGGCCGGCCGCTGAAGCCGCCGAGGCGTTAGGGCCGGCCGGGGCCGCGGGGAGAGGCGGCGGCGGCGGTGGCGGCGGCGGCGGCGGCGGTGGAGGTGGAGGTGGCGGCGGCGGCGGAGGACGCGGAGACGGCGGGGGCGATGGGGGAGACGCAGGCGCTGGGCTCGGGCCCGGGGCTGGGGTCGGGGCTGGGGCGGGCGCCGGGGCGGTTGGAGCCGGCGCCGGGCCCGGGGCCGGGGCCGCCGGGTCGGCACCCATGCTACGACGGGTCGAGGTAGGTCTAAAGCCCCCTCGGAGACAGTCCGCGGCTCCACGCCCTGTAGACGGCGCCGGACGCGCTGTTGCGGCACGCGGACGAGAGTGACGCGCCGACGGCAGAGACGCTGGCGCTGAAGCCGGCCTAGACGGCCCGGGACCGGCCCCGGTGCAGGGACCGCGTCGAGTTGGAATTGGACCCGCAGCACAGGTCAGGGTTGGCGTAGTTCGTCGACCGCCTCCGCGACGCCTGGTTGGCGAGGTAGGTCAGGGAGAACACTCACACGAGAGAGCTTTCCCCCAGGACCCGTGGTGTGGGGAAGGAGAGCGAGGAGAACGGTGGAGGACAAGGAAGGGTGTGGAGGAAACTGGACAGAAACGTGAACTGGATGGAAGAGTGGGGAATAAGTGTGTGGAAAGGAGAGACTGGTATGGAGGTGGTGTGGGAGGTTCGAGGACGAAATAGAGGTCTGCCACTTGTAGTCGGGGTGGGGTTCACTCTGTCCTATGGGTGGGGGAGGGACCGTCCCAGGAACATGGAGGGTTGGGGCTAGTGGGGTCACCGAAGAGGACCCGTCGACGAGCCAGGGGTCTCTTCCTTAGGAGGGGACTCCTGATCTAGGGACGGGTATGTAATACAGGTTTTATGGTAGGGGTGTGTGGGGAAGAGACACAAGACTAGACCCCGGATCAGGGACGGGGGGTTTTCTTCGGTGTTAGAAGAAAATTGACGTAAGAAAGTCTTAGATCTTGAAAGAAGGAAGGGTCCCGGAGAGGGTACACGACACTGGTTTACAGAAGGAGTGGAGATCCCGAGTGGTAGTCCCTCCCACGCGGAAGGGGGAATCTGTCCCGACTACTACCGTCATTGGAAACGAGAGACGAGAATGGGGAGTTCAGACGTACCCTCGGGAGACTGCCTGCGCCCCGACCGGAACAACTTAGGTCGGGACCGGGAGGTGGGACGGGAACACCGTGACCTGGACCCCCTAACGTACGACCCACTACTTCGGTAGTTGGAGTAGACACCGGAGGAGGGCGGACTACCCCGGTTCAGACCACTCGTTCCCGGGACGACTCCCGTTCCCGACTACACCGGAACTACTTTTCGTTTTTTGATTCACGTCTCCCCTCCCCCGGGCCGGGCCTCTTCTCCCGAGATTGACACACCCACTCTTACCAAAAGTCTAGGAAAGTTCCTCCCTCTCAACCTCGACTCGTCCTTACCTCTGTGTCCTTAGGTCCGATGTCGTCCGTCCTTCCCGTACCCCGAGATTACAGGGACTTCGAGACACCTCCCCCACCGCACCGAGAGTCAGTGATCCCTGTGGGGTTTCTAGGGGTCCACCCCCTCCCCAACCTCTTCCCGGACTGGAAGGGGTAGGACCGAAGAGTGACACTACGACGGGTCCGGACTTCCTCGACTGTGACTCGCGATTAGGGCCGTAGTGGGGATTCCCGACCTCGGCGGAGCGGTAACGGCACCGGGTGTCGAGGGTCCAGGCGCAGGAGTTAGACCTGATGTTGGGGGACCCACTCCGAGCGTTTTCAGGGAAAACTAAGAGTCGTGCGGGGAGTGGGGTCGAGGTTCTTGGACCCTAGTAGTCAACGGTACCATTGGTGATGTGACCTCTTCCTTTCCTTTTTCTCCCAACACCCACCTTCATGTCCTCGGTGGCCACACCTCCTGGTCGACTGGTTGTCAATCTACTCTCGTAGGTAGTGGTGGGGACCCCGGACCGACCGAAGTAGGTAAGTGACCGGTCAGTGTTACGAGGGGAGGACCGGTAGATGGTTAACGGTCGGACAGGACCGGACCCCACCCTAGAGTCCACAAATCCCACTACCCCCTCGACACCCTTTCAATCATCCGGACGTTTACTGACGTCCACTCACACACACACGACAGAGGGGTCCACTGGTGCACCGTCCCTACGACCGACATCGACACCGGAGGTCGGCGTGGAATCTCCAGGACCTGAACCTCCCGTGTCCGGAGTGGTTGGTCAGTCGAGTCCACTCTTCAGAAGTGAAACCCCTTACCTGGTCTCCAACTCCAATCGGAGTTGTATGCAGGACACCTGTATGGTCTCCCCACCGTCGAACCTCGGACTCCTCGGCGCAATTGACGTAAGTGAGAAAGGGTATAGGAAAGGGTGACGTCTGGGACGACCTGTACCATCTTTTAATGGGATGTCGAGACGCCTCAGACCACAACCGACTCTTGTCGTAATCGGGCCTCGACGTCGTCGTCTAGACACTGGAGGAGAGACTCCCCCTCCTCCTCCTCCTCCACCGTCCTCCCGGACCGCTGTGGGTCCTTGCTGTCGCTCGTGCCCTCGGACGACGGGTGGTCTCCCCGTCGTCGAGGACCTGCCCGGGGTCACCATTCTCGGGGGTCTCCAACTAACCTCCGAACTCTGGTCCCTCTGTCCCACACCCTTTGAATCCGGTGAACAAACACCAGGGGTCTCCTCCCTACGGACCACCAGACTTGTGGGGAGGCGGAAGGTGTCTAGGGTCGAGAGTCTACCACGATTACTGTAGTCCTGATCCCCTGTCAGACAACCGACTCTGACTCTACACTGAGAGGCAAAGACGTGTAGTACTGTAAACACAGAGGTCGTGAAACGGGGTCTACAGTCCCAGTCTGGGACCCCGAACCCCTACTCCCCACCACCACGGACCCCGAGACCGTCGAGGACCGTCACACCACCCTCCGAGACCTCCGACACTGAGTTGTTTTAGGAGCCCCCGCGACCTTGGGTTCCGTTACGAAGACCTGAACAACCGTCGGGACCGACGTCTGGCGACCGAGCCTTCTCTAAAATACTTGAGATATAGGACCACACACCGAGACCAGTGACCCCCTGCCGTCATCCCCTCCTTGACCTTTATGGAGATCTGTAGTGATCCACCGTCACGATGGGATACCGGGTTCGAGGTCCGTCATAGGTGACCGGGGTTTACAGAGTTCGTCCAGACCGAGTCCAGACTGAAGATCCTGGACCCAAAACCCCCACTGTGGAATGTGTCTGGGACATTCCCGGCACTCCACTTCACGGGGGTTTTGAACCGACCTGGGATGGGGTTCCTCTGAGTCCTCGGGACGGTTCCAATTAACTCCCTATGAGAGAGGGGTGGACTACGAGACACGGATTCCTTCGGGGTCCGTCTCACTTCCGTCCCCCTCAGTCCTCGTTTCTGATCCTGTACTGATCCTGACCCCTATGAGTTCTTACCCCTCTTCTGACCTCTTCCTTCCAGTCATTTTGTTTACTCCGGTAAGGTCATTTTATCAAATTAAAATTTTATCAATGGCTACACTTTTAAAGGGTCACGACCCTCAATTGTCAGATCTCGGTTCCAACCCTCACCCCGGTCCGAAGTGGATCTCGGGTCAAATTCCGGGGACTTAGGGTGGGAGATGAGGGAAGGTCTCCCTCCTCCTTGTAGACTCCTCGGGACTCAGTCAGGAGAGGGTGTGGGGGCTCCCGGACGACACGATCCGGGGAACTTCCGTTGTCGAGCACGCTCCTAACTTCCTCTCCCTTTGCCCAGTTTTTGATCTTAAATCTCCAATTATTAGGGTTACTGGGGGTGTGAGACCCCCTTCTTTCCTTTGACCACAGACACTTTCCTCTTACCTCCTATTTGTGACTACATTATTAGCGGAGTCGAGGGGTCTTGTCTGGCTAAACCCGACTGACCTTCTTTCCAGTACTCGGGGTCGACGTGCAATGGTAACCTCTTATTTATAAGGTCCTCCCTTTTTGGTGCTCCGGTCGACCACGGTCAATGTCAGTCACGTCGACCTTCCGGACCACACCGGACCGGGACAAGCGCGTCCCTCGTCTCCGGTTCCCGAACCCGACCCACCTCTGGGACTCGACGTTCCCGTCCCCACGGGACGCTAGGGTCACGCCACCGCCGCCCTTCCGCTCGGCCCGCGATCACGTCGTCTCACGGGACGAGGACCCGGACTCAGTCCGACAGGAACGCCACGTCCACCACGTGGGGGTAGGAGAACCCCGACGCGACCCCCGCCGACCCCGACCCGTCACGGGTGTGGGACGGGAGCCGCGCTCCGCGCGACCCGGGGAGGAGTCACGGTCGTATCGACCCGTCGTCCGAGACCGCGAGGAGGAGGCCCGACTACCCGTCTAAGTCGAGAAGGAGCAGGAGGAGGGACCCTTTCGGTCCCAGTCGAAGCACGTCGTCGTCTTCGGGCGAAAGTGGTCCGCCCCTGCTGCCACGGACGTGGAGTAGAGGTGGTCGTCCGGGTTCCCGCTTCACCGCGACGTCAAGTCCCTCGCGTAGGGCCGGCTTCCGACACGCGACCCGGCGTCGTCGACCCCCGCCTCGCGCCAGGTGTTTGCGGGCGACGGTCGACCGGTCGTCCAGGAGGAGCCTCGACCGTCTCGACCGGCCCCGTGACTCGCGACCACCCCGTCCCGCCCCGACCACGACCCCCCTCCGGACCCGGCTCCGTCCCGACGATCCGTGGCCCGACCCCGCCCGGGCGAGTGACGGGAGGAGGTGGTTCGAGTCCCTCTACCGGACCGCCCACCGTATACACGTCAACCCGTCGCCCGACAACGCCCCCTATGCGTGGAATAGGAGTCTCTTGAGCTAGTGGGACGCCGGTCCTATGTCACCCACACCGCCTCTACCCCAACCCATCCCCGAGTCGAAGAGTTTCCGGCCGTCCCCGTCGAGGAGGAGACCCCTCGGGGGTCGTCACGGGTCCCTCACCGTGACGGGCAACCCAACCTCCGACCCCGACGAACCCCGACCCCCCGATCGACTCAGTGGGCCCAGTGGGGGTGAGTATAGGTGTACGTGCTTCTGTAGGAGTCGGTTCCCCACGGGCCGCGACGGACTGACCCGACTTAACTCGTCCTCTCTGAGGCCGAAGAGGTCGTGCGCCCGTTACTGGCTCCACCCGTGGTGTCGGGGTCCCCGGTCCGACCCCCGTCCGGGCCCCGACCTCCGGAGGACTGGTGACACGTCCACAAAGGCTTGGTACAGGACATCGAGTGTCCCGTCGACCCCATGTCCTTGCTCTCTTCCTTTCTCTGTACTTCCTAGGGTCGGATTCTGTCGAACGACGACGATTCAGCGAAGTCAGCACAGGCTGAGACACGCTGGAGTACCTGACGTCGGATGGTCCAAGGAGGTAGGTACCCTAAGAGGTCCGTTCTTGTGACCTCACCCAACGGTAAAGGAAGAGGTTTCGTACTTTCATTTTTCACTTTCACTTCAGCGAGTCAGCACAGGATGAGAATCGCTGGAGTACCTGACGTTGGATGGTCCGAGGAGACAGGTACCCTAAAAGGTCCGTTCTCATGACCTCACCCCACGGTAGTGGAAGAGGTCCCGTTTTTATTTCCGACGGCACACGTTCCGAGGGAGGAGTGTCACACGCCCCGTGAAACGATAGTCGACAAGAGTGTCGTGTGGCTCCATACACGAGTAAAACGTCACTTTACTGAACTTCGAAAACTAATTATGTCGGTCCTAGACTGGGGTCTTGACCACGATTCCGGATGAAGACAGCTGGGATAGTCGGGATTCGGCGTCGAGACCTCAGATCTCGAAGGGGAACCTCGTTCCCCGAGAGAGTTAATAGAATACCGGGTATGAAGACCGTAGGGGGAGGAAGGACGTAGTCTAGACCTTTGACTCTGGGAGAGGGGTAGAGACAAGGTCTTTATGGGTATCCCGGTCAGGAGTGGGACGGGGATCACTACCGGGAACTCTCGTACATCCTGTGGTTGGTCTCCGACTCGACGGACCGAACTACCCTTTGTCCTTCCGCTCCCCTTCCGTTTCGTCTTTCGTCCCCTCGGTCTCCACGTTCCTGTCCTGTCTCTCCGTATCTTTGACCTCGACCTCCCCAGGATCTTTCCCACCCGCCCGTGACCGACCCTCCCGTACGATGAGTGTAGTCGCTTGAACACCAATGCCTTCACCCTGAACAACGTGAACTCGTCGACGTGTCGGTCCAACGTCAGGTCGGCCATGGCGAGGACGTCTGTGTCTGCGTCAAGTCTCGGGTCGGGGCGAACCCCTCACCCCACCCCTGTCTCACCGTGTCCGTCCCTCCGGGGTTCTACGGCATGTAACTCGAGGAGGTCGAACAACTACCACAAGGACCGTAGGTCGTCGAACAACCAGTCGAGGTGTTAGAGGGTCAGGTCGCAGAAGGACAGGTAGAGTCGGAAGAACTAGACTCCGTGCTCTGAGTGTCACTTGGGTCGGGCCCGGGGTCGGTCGGGAAGGAGGGGAGGAGGGTCGGGTCTCTGTGTCCTTCGGTGTCCACGATCCCGTCGGTTCCGTGTACCTCGTCTCTGTCTACTGCCTGTCTGTCTTCCTCTGATCTGTGAAGAGGACGTCACGTCCGCCCGACACCCCGTCCCCGAAAGACTCGTACTGGCTGTCACCGGGCCCGGGTCTCGTCAGATTCTCGACGGGTTGGAACCTCCCACGAGTTCCTCGAGATGTATGGTCCCCTCCCTCGAAGATGGGACTCTCCGTTCTTGACGTTTGGGTCCCCAAGTCCGGATACGACGTACCTCGACAAAGGTCCTAGTCCGGTAACCCACCCCCCTCCTCCGACCCGTGCCTCGCCCCGACCCACCGTCGACCCCCGTGGACCCTCTAATAGATCAGTTCGTCCCTCCCTCGATGTCAGAAGACTAGAAGTCGAGTCCCTGACCTAGGTGTCCGGGGGAAGGAGGTTCACCGCCCCGATCGACGGTGACGTCGACTCTCCGACACTCACAAGTCACCATTGTAGTTAGTCATGGAGACGGGTTCGGTTCTTGTCCGAGGGGTGGACAGGGGGTCCTCACTCCGTGACTGACGACTGGTCCGGAGGGTACTCCTTCTCCTTTCCTCACCCGTCTCCCGTTCCCGGTCCGGGGTCGGTAGGGTCTAGAGTCGACTCGTCCTCCGTTCCCGTTCCCTCTTTTGTGTGTTTGAGTCTGCGTTGACGTTTTTAGGTCGACACCGATTCTCTCCGGACTCTCTTCTCATGTCGTCGCCGCCACCGTCGCACTCCCCTTCTGCTCTCTTCTCTTTGTCACACTTGCAATTCTGTTAGGACTGAGCGTGTCGTGTACCGTCCGGGGAGGGGTGATGTCGGTGGGGGAGGGTTCGGGTCCCGTCCTGTCCCCGGGGGAGGTTCAGGGTCGGGGCACGACACGACACTCACGTTGTGGACGGTTCGACGGGAGGACCTGTCTAATGGTCGCACACGTCGAACAGGAGGTCGAGGACTAACCAGGAGACCCTTCGGCACATCGACAAGACGTCGGACGTCTCTTGTGTTCCGTCTGGGGACCCAGTTCTGCGGTAAGAAGTCTGGGACGAGTCAGGGAAGAACCACACCCTAGAACCCGTCCCCGGGGAGGGTCTTGAAGTCAAAAGTGTAGTCTTAACCTGGTGGAGACTCCGGTGCGGACCGATTGTTGGGGGACACTTGCCCCTCTACGTACGTACGCACAGGGTCGGGGGCCAGGGTGTGGACGCCTTGAACAGAAATTTGAACAGGTCGAGGAGGGCCGAGACCGGGTTGAGGTTGAGGTCCGTCAGGACGGGCTAGAGGTCGAGCGCGAGGTCTCGGAGGCACGCGGACCACCGGCTCCGGTCCGCGGCTGCTTCGAGAAGTAAAAGGACGACGTTTTCGGATCCTCCTACTCCCCAGTTCCCGTCTCCCCGTAGTCTCCACCTTCCCGGTGGACCTTAGGGTCCGACCTAAGTCCTTCCTTCTTCCCCACTGTCTTCCTGTCCGTCGACACCCGTCCCCTGAGGGACTCCGAGTCGGACTCAGGTCCCTTCGCATAGGGTATCCGGACAACGGGCTCTTGTGCCGACCCGGACCTCCCACCCCCTCCGTCTCCCCTACCTCCCCCTGTCAGCCGGGGGGAGTGACCTCTTCTGTCTTAACGTCCCCGGTGTCAACGGTAGACAGAGACCAATGTTGGGTTCGGTCCGCCGGGGGTCGAGGTCAAAGAGGTGACGTGTCAGTTCGACGAGGTAATAAGTCGATCACCTTTGGGTCGGGTCCTCCCGGGACGAGACGTCTCCGGAGTGCCTCGACTGTCTTTCCCGACGCTCTGTCGACCGTTCCCTCCACCCTCGACCCTTGAGCGGGCTCGTCGGGGAGTCTCGGCGAGCGGAGGGGTTGCGAGAGTAGTCTGTCTACGAAAAGGTCCTCCTTATAGGTTTGTAGTCCGACGGAAGGTCTCAGGGATTTTAGGGGTTGGAAATGGAGATGGATTAGGTTCCTTTTCGGGTTGCCATGGTTGTCGGACCCCGACTCCCCTGGTTCGACTCCGCCCCTCCGAGAACCCGTGGTCCATGAGTGAAGTAGGAGAGGCGTAGTCAGTCGCCGAGGACACGTGCTTTCTTGTCTTCGCACTCCGAACCGAGACCTGGTGAACGGAGGGCGAGTGAGGGTGGAGGAGGTTTCGGAGTCTCTCCGAGTACAGACGTCGTATGCACAGACCGTGTTCACCCGACGTCCCGGGGTGTCTCTACCTCCGGCAGATCATTGAAGACCTGGTCGGCTCTGATGGGAGCGGGTACGGCGGTCTGAGGTTGGGACGGGAAGGGGTGTGGTCGAGGTTCGGGAGACTCAGGATCTCCGGTACGGTGGAGAGGGACGCGATCTGTCGGAGAGTCGACAAGTGACCCGAGGATCACCCGGGACGTCCGTTCCGACTTCTGAAAGGTCCCTTCACTGTTTCGGTCCACCCTACCTCATCCCAGACCTCGAGACTACTTCGGGACGCCCGGGGGACCCGGTGTGACCCGGGAGGGTCTCCGAACCCTCCGTACTCACGTCCTGTCGGAGACCCCATTGGGTCTGCCTCTCCTCACTTAGCAGAGTTGGACAAAAGAGGGAGGACGTCGTAGGAGGAGTTCGGGGCTGTGTCCAGTGCTCGGGTTCCCGGTCTTGAGTCGGTTGGTGTTCCGTCTCGGTCGGGCGCGATACCGTCCTCCCTTTACAACTCACCGTAAGCTGACCGGAGTGTCGAAGTCCTGTGAGTAGTGTCCGTCCTGTTATTCCACGCACCGGGTCTGATACCGGGACCCTCGGTGACTGTGGACCTGACCAATGTAATTAGAACTACTTGGGATCTCTGGTGCAGATGTTTTGACCACACACACCCCCCCACCACGGGTCTCCCGTCGTGGAACGTGTCATAGACCGGAAAATTACAAAGGACTTAACTTTTACCCGTTCAGTACCTACCGTGAAGACGGGACCCGCGAACCGTGTACGACCGGTGGAGAGTTCAAGAGATTTACACGAGGTACTTAAAGTTGTCCCATCTCTGTGTCATAGTCCCTCTTATTTGAGAGGAGGAGGACGTCCTCGAATTACTCTCTCCTTGTCGCTAGACCTCTTACAAACCGCCAACGGACTTCTTCCGGAGGATCCTTAGATTACGTCAAGGAATCGTCCCTCGTGTATAAACTATTTACAGTCGGTCTGTTTCGTTTCGACCTGCTTCCCGTCGGAAAGCCCCTGTCACCTCTTATCGATCCGACTCCCATTCGTCGACCTCGAGGGATTTCCACGGGTCTCCCCGGCGTCCAACGTGTCGAGACGAGGTGGTCGCCTCCCGGTCTCAGGGTCCGAGGCCCGTCCGGTCTGTGGAGACAGACTACGTGCCGGAGAGTGTAGTTCTTATTATGACGTGTCTGGTGACTCCGACGCGATGTCTGAACCCCGAGGACCTACACACCTGCACAGTGTCGGCAGGGGGTAATCAGACGTACCGGGGGGTGCTCGTACCGCCGTCGACTCTCGGGTTCGCCCATGGTCGTTGTGGTGTGGGCGTGGGGTTGACCCCCTTGGTCTACGGGGGAGTCCTGTCGGTCCGGGGCGGAGTCCCCAGACGTCGACGGTCGACCTCGTCCCCCTGGTGAGAACGACTGGAGGACGAGCCCGGCCCTCGGTCCCGAAAGGTCGGCGTCGAGTGCTACGAGCCCACCACGGAATGCCATCCCGAAGAATCGTCCCCGTCGTGACCAGTAAGACCCTCCGCTCTCGAGAAGTTGGACGACTCCCTTTATTCCTCCCTCCTCCGAATCTCTGCACCGTTCTTCGGAGAATTAACTCCCTTTTCCCCCTGTCCATCCTCGGTGGTCCGTCCGTCTATCCGGACCCGGTGAGGGTCCCAATAGACTTCACGAGTCGAGACGACACGGTGACGGACACCCAGTCACCACTTGTCCTCTCCCCAGGTCCCGGTCACCCTTGTGTACTCCCCTTTCCGTCCCGGGTCCCGTACCCGTGTCCCTCGTACCCAACCCGACCTCCTCACTGGGTGGGGACCGGGGACGCCCGCACCCTCCCGGTGGCGTCTCCCTTCTCGTTGAGAGGTTTGTGGTCAAAGGAGTTGAGGTTTGACCCAACTCAAAGTTGTTGGTTAAAGAAACCCAACAACATTACTGATACCTTTCGTGGTAGTTGTCTTCGACCGTGAGTCTACGAGTTGATTACAATCGATTCTTTCATTCCCGAACTCTACATGCGGGTCGGACCTGGGGAGCCCCGTCCCGCAGTGGTCCAAACCCCCGGGACTTCCAGTTCGGAGAGACCGGAGGTGGTGAGAGAGGTGGTCGGGGGTGGTTCTCCCCGGTGGATGACGGGGGAGTGAGCGGTCGGAAGGGTCCTTCCCCGGTTCACCCCCCGCGTCCGGAGTGGTTGTATGGCAGGCAGGCAACCGTCGTGAGAGACAAGACGACAGGCCCTCAGTCGGACACCGAGAGACGTAGGGTGCCGGGCCGGTGAAGGAGACCGGTTGTCGAGGACTTTGGCCTCTGCCCTTCTTTTGTCTTGGGTCCACAGTTCCGGACAGACAGTCACGGGTGTCCTCTCGATGCGTCCTCTCGGTACCTCCGCCCTGGCCTCGCCTTCGCGACCCGAGGGGTACTTGCCGCAGGGCCCGGGTCCCTCTGTGTCCACACAGACACACTGGTACGAGAACCGAATGGTGTGCGGACTAAGGTCTTCTCCGGACCAGGACAGAACAGGGATAGGACGGGGTATAGACAGGACAAGTAGAGGTCCCGGAGAGTCTCAGATCTTTGTTGTTGAGTCTCTAAACCCCCTACACCCAACGTCTTCTTTTGTGGTCCTTTTTCGGATCCTCTCCGGGTTCTTCTACGACCCCCTTTTTTTCTTTTTCGAGGAGCACTAAGGTCTCCTCGGGTTTGTGATCAAGACACCCGTTGTCGCCACTTGTCCGGCTCTCCACCTTCCCTTCCAGGGCCGCTCTCTTGACCTCTTCCGTCGTGCAATCTCGTTACTACGAAGAGTTGGTGTCACTAAACCCAGAAGGGGTCGGGGGAGGAAAGGGGCGGGGACCATAGACCGTTTATAGACTTCCGTAAAAACGAACAGTGTGGTCCCCACCCACCATGACCGTAGATTACGCATCTCCGGTCCGTACGACGAGTTGTAGGATATTTCGTACCACGTCGGAGGGTGCTGTTCCTTAATGACCGTGTGTCACAACTATAAGGGCCCCGACCCTTTCAGACACGTCCTTCGGGGTCAGACCTCTCGACTTTGTGGACCGAAGGCCCGAGCCACGACGAAGACTGTGTGCTACACCGGGACCCATTCAGGGACGGAGTGACCTATTCGAACAGAGAGTAGACGTCTCTCCACCGACCTTACTCACCGGACACTCCAGGGGAGGTTCAAGAACCCCAAGGCTGGAGAGGGGGTGGACATTACTCGACCCGACGTCGTACCCCCGTCGTCGATGGTGTCCCTGGCCACCTCCGTGGTTGGAGTCCACCGGAAGGCCCGTAGTTGTTAGACGGAGGCGGTAGGTGGATTGGTCTCGACCCCCGACTCCCTTCGGAACGCCCGACTTCGCACACAAGGACGACAGCCCTGTACGGGACCGGTGCTGAGGACAGTGTAAGGTTGTCCCGGACTCCGCCCTCCGTGTCACTCCCCCACCCCTCCCGCCCTTCTCCTCACCGGAGGGGGGAGACAGACCCGTCGGACCGGAGACCGCACCCCAAGACCCCACACCGTCGTCCGTGCTCGGCGGTTGGAGATCGGGAAACTACCGCTCCGTCTTGCACAGGGGTGTCCCGTGTGCGTCGCCCGACACAGTCCGACTGAGGGACAAGTCCTTAGACCCGTCCGGACTTCCCTGTCGTGTAAGGACTCCACACACCCTCGTTTGTTTAGTGGGGGTGTCAAGGGACCCCGATGGGGAAGTCACCCCGGGACCCACCTTCGAGGAGACCGGACCCCTTGTCCGGGTCTTTCACGGTTCGTCGGGTCCGTGGACCCAAGACTATGAGCCTCCCAGATTCAACCCCAGCCTCCGCCCCACACACACATATTCAATCTTTTCCTTCAGTCTGTCGTCCTCACTCTCTGTGACCATCGGTCCGCGCGGACACTTCAGGTCTCGGCCGGAGACGGAAGGGGGGAGGAGGGATAAGGACGGTCGCGGGTACGACGGGAGGTTCGAGACCCTGTGACCACACCAACCACCCGCCTCCTGTGGCGACACGGGCCCATAGATTAGTAGGATGGGCACTCCTCTCCGTCGCCGGAGTGAGGTGTAGGGCGACGGGGTCGAGCTCGACAGTGTACAGGATGCTCGAGTAGAACGGGACAGAGTTGGAGTACCGGGGTGTCGTGTATAAGGACCCCGAAAGTACGGGTCTATTAGACCGGGCGACTTCCCTGTCCATCGCACCTATACCGATCATCACTCTGCCCAGTTTCATGTCTGATCCTGAGAGTCTACTTGTTGTCACCAAAACCTCCAAGAAAGGGGGTCGGTCTCCACGGGAAAAGTATGTATAGTCTCAGTGTACCTCCCTGTACCGAGGGCTGACCCCTTCGTCTTCCGGTGTGGGACGATCCCTCCTGTCAGGTGGTCCCTCGGCGTCGCTAGGGTTATGTTCAGGTCCTCCCTCTGAGGCACGGTGAGGGACGGGGTATAGGGATTTAAGGTCACGTGCGACCCCGGGACCAAGGTTGAGGACTCCAGACAATTCCCGGGGTCTAGGTCGGACCTCCCCTGGTGTCAAGGTCGTGACTTGTCCGTGTGTGTCCGGACCGTCCGACGACCGTGACGTCCCTTCCAGTCGGGGTCCCCACTCGCACTGCGGTCCGGATGACCTCTTGTGTCCCTCGTCGTCGGCCCGTCGTCCCAGTGCCCTCCTCTCCTCTCCGTCCAATGTTTCGTCGTCTCGTCGGGGAGGTCCTTCTGGGTCGAGGACCTCCGGCGGAGGGACCGTGTGTCGAAAGTGGGTCTCTAGAGGTTCGACGAAACCTCACAAAGTTGGGCTCCAGCTGAGGATTAGGGTGTCGTTCTTTTTCTCGGGGGGTCCCTTCCGACCTGTTTAGGTTTACCCGGTGTCCGGTGCCCCTCGCCCGCCTGTCGGGAACTCCAGAGTCGGAGACCTACGACGCGACCGAGGTCCCGTGGAGGTGCTCTTCCCAGAAGATCTTTCAGATCTTTGACTGTTCCTTCTTAAGGTGAGGGTGGGGAGTGGTGTTTGATGGACTCGAAGTTCCTTGACCTTCGTCTTCTGAGTCCTACACCCGATGGTGTAGAGTCCGACCCAAACACGCTGTTGTCGACACGAGGCCCTCTTTTCACGTTCACCGAGCCACCACAGGTTGAGAAACGCTGGGGGTACCTGATATGTCAGGTACCGTAAGAGATCCGGTCTTATGCCCTCACCCATCGGATAGGGAAGAGGCCTCTAGAAGGGTTGGGTCGTTAGTTTGACCCCAGAGGACGTAACGTCCATCTAAGGGATGGTCGGCTCGATACTCCCTTCGGGAAGACCCTCTTTCCGACTCTGGACTCAGTTAGGGGAGTCGACTGGACCAGACCCCGAGAACCCCGACGTGGGCGTCCGTGACGACTCCCTCTGTGGGGTGGGGCGGGGGGCGTAGTGCCTCCACTCCACTCTTTCCTTTCGTCGAGAGAGTGTCGGGGGTGGGGTGGATTGGGCGGAGGAGGAGGGAGAGGACGTCTCATAAGTAAGAAGTGAGTGAGTCCTCGTCAAGTCTCCTGAGTTGGTATAGACGCCCCACCTCCCTCCCCCACTATCGGAGCATTAACGGTACAACGTTAGACGGTCAGCCGCGTCCGGGGACAACGGCGGACGGGACATAATTTGTGGAAGAGGGACTACCGTCGGGTGCCCGTGCTAATCGACGGAGGTCTCTTGTTTCAGACGAAAGTAATCTCTACCCCGAGCCGTGCGTGTCGCTTGGACGCGAGACTTGGGCGACTTGTCGACTCGTCTCGCACATAGTCTCCGTCTGTATTCCTCGTTATATAGGGTCCTCGGCCGATTCGTCACAGGAAGTCAGTTTCCTGTTTTTTAGGCGGACAGAGGAGAGAGCTTGGTCCCCTACCGAGAGACTGAGCGAGGGGAAACGCCTGTCCCTCGCACACACCTACACTGGTCCCGGGGGGGGGTGGGCGGGGGCTCCAGTCAGGACTGTGACGACCTCTGTCTCGTCCTACTCCTCCTCGGGAGAAGTCTTAGACTAAGAGAGGTTTGGCGATAGGAAAGAGGAGGAGGGACGTTTGTGGGCGTCTCCGTTGTCACTTTCCAAGTTAAGGTTCTCGGTTCCTGTGAGAGAATGAAGGGAGACGGCAGGAAAGACACGTAGACGGGTTCCGGGTCCCGTTTCAGTTTCCACGTCCTCTCCTTCCCTCGAGGGTCGTAGGTCGAAAGAGAGACGAGTCCCGAATCTCCAATGGGGGAGCTGTGACCGGCTCGTCTCCCTCTGCTGACTTAGGTTTGTCCACACCGAGTTTGAGACGGGAGGGGGCGTGGGGGGTCCAGAGAAGATCGGGGGTTCAAGACATGGTGTGGGGACGAGGGATGGGTCAAGTCGACGGATGGGTTTCTTTCACGGACGGAGGCGTTGAAAGTAGTGGGTGTCAGAGAAATTCTTTACTACTGGGGTCGTCAAATGGACCCGAGTCGTAAAGACATGAATGACTACAGAGACAGGGGTCGACAGTGACTTTAGTTCGTTCACTTCCTGGGACTCCCCGGTTACTTGGGTTAGAAGACTTAGTCCCTTCCGTGTGTGTAGTGTTTTTAGTAATTGATTACGAGAAGAAAGTATTAAGTGGGTTTCTTTCAGTTTACCTTCTATCGTCCGTAACGACGAAGATTTTACTTTCCTTTTGACCGGGGAAAAGTCTTATGGGGTCGACACGACATACGACGGAATGGGGTCGTCCTATATTTAATTATTATTTTGGTTTATACCCGGGAAGGATTTCGGCGGCCACTTGGTGATTTGTCCTCGCACACCAGTGTCCCTACTCACAGAGGGGACACCCTTACCAGGAGTCGACACTTCACCAGGGACTTGGGACGTCCGGACCTCCTTCGACGTGGAGCCCCCCACCCCACCCCACCTCCCGTTCTGTGTGAGGATATTACGTTCGGGTTGACGAAGAGTCCGGAGACTTTAGGCCCGAGACCGAGGTTGATTCCTGGTTCTTTGTGTTTGGAGGTGGGACGTTCACGGTCGGGGATTGGTCCACCCGGTCGTCCCCCGGGCCTCTGACGGGACAGGTGGGGATTAGTCCTTCCGAGGATAGGGGGAACCGACAGTCACTTGTCGGCGTGTCTCGGCTAGGGTGACTCCGTCGGACCCAAGTCAGGAGGGTCGTGACCCCGGGGCCAAAGGCCACGTCGACAAGGACTCTATGGACTCGTTTCGGGACTCGCTAGGACCCGCGCACCGTCCGTTCGTCGGTCGTCTTGTGCCCACCCCGGGTCCGTCCGAGAGGAGGCCCGGCTACTGTTCCGACCTTCTACGGTCAGACACAGGTCTGGTCGGGGTGACGGGGAGGGGGTCCGTCCGGACGGTGGAGAGACCCTTTCGTGTTGGAGTGGGAAAACCCTGTACGACGGACGCCGGGATTGGACCGGGGGACGGGTGAGATTCGCCTTGTTTGATGTCCATAAATTTTTTGGTCTTACCCACCCTTATAAGGTGGGGTCTCAGTAGGACTCCAGAGTCTTGATCACGACCACCGGATACTCTCGAGTGGACCGAGGGTGGTCTCGTTTATGGAGTTCAGATAGGTGGGCCGGAACGAGTTCGGTTGTGAACTGTCCTCCTTTCCCCGACTTCTGACGACTACTCGGTTCGTTTGGTTGGGGTTGGGTTTCCCCCACGAGTTTTCAGGGGTCTAGTCTTCGTCGTGAACTGGAAGTAGGGGTAGGACGGGGAGCCCTTCTTCGTTGGGAGGTGAGGAGCGGGGAAGACGAGAGGACCAGTCTCGGTTCGGTGTCCGGGGAGGTCGGACCCCGGCGAGTCGACGAGTCAGCACAGACTGAGACGTTGGGGTACCTGGTGTCGTGCGGTCCGAAGGGACAGGTAGTGGTGGAGGGTCAAACGAGTTTGAGTACAGGTAACTCAACCACTGCGGTAGGTTGGTAGAGTAGGAGACAGCAGGGGAAGAGGAGGACGGGAGTTGGAAAGGGAGGTCGAACGATTGAGAGATAAGTCCCAGGTGTGGTAGGCGCCTCGGGGATGTGGGAGGGAACAAATATGTGAGGGTGAGACACCTGCGGCCGTCGAAGGACGGGAGACGGAGGACCGAGTTCCCTTTGTCTCCGTCGAATCTCCCGGAGGTCCAGAGTCCAGGGGGATAGATCGCGTGGTGTGAGGCGGGGGGAGGGGCCCGTGACGGGGGTCTTAGTCGTCTGTCCTAGACAGATCAATGGACACGTCTGGTGGTCCCGTGGGACGCATCAGTCGGAAGGACGTTGGAGACCTGGGGGGAAGAGGAAAGGGTCGGACCTCCCTCCTCCCTCGGACAACCCTCGAAGAGGTACCGTTCGATTCCGGTTGCGGAGGGGAGTCCGGCTGGCACCTCAGGTCTCGGTCCAGGACGGGGGAGATCGATTCCGCGGGAAGGGTCGAGGAAAGCCAATTTCAGGTGGACTTCGAGGTCTGCACCTTCCGTCCCCCCTGGTTCAGGAGGGTGAGGTGGAGGGTCACGTTGCCAGTGGTTACCCTCGATGTAGAGTCTACCCATAGGCCAAGACCCGAGGTTGAAAGTCTGTCGCGAAGTGAGGAGACAGGTCCGGTAAAGCGTGTCGGTCCGGTTCCAAAAGGAGTTGGAGGGTCAGGGGTTCTTCTTGGACGTTAAAGTTTAGAATAGGACCCTACCCTTATTACCTCTGTAGTAGAAGAGGAAAAAGGAAGGCCGATACAGGTACTCTCTAGAATCAAGGGACTGGTCCCTAACTTGGACCCGGGAGCCGTCACTGTCGTGACTCAGGATTGGTGACCTGACGGTGTCCCTAAAGGTAGTAGTAGGGGAGAACTATTTCCCTCCTTTGATAGGTCAGATCGTCTTTTAAGGGAAGGATGAGAGGAAGGTAGACAGAGACGCCGTACTTTGGTTGTCGTGGTACTGACTCCCTACGAGAGTTTGAGGTACCACGATTTTCGTCTAATTTCTCTGTACGACAAGATTCCCTCTTGACTCGCCGAGTATGACTGACTCCCCTCCCTACCCCCGTCTCGGGTCGTCGACCGACCGTCCACCTGTCCGTGGACACGTGTCGGGGTGTATGCCGTTCCTCTGGCCCGTTTGCCTCCCTTGGGCCCCCATTCCTGTTCGCGCGTCTCCTCTACCGAACCATATTCGTCTCCCTTCCTCCGGTCCCCGTCCTTCCCTCCGCTCTCCGAACCGACCTCCGTGGAAGTCCCACCCAATCGACCGGGCCCAGTCTGAGTGTCCCAATCACAGAAGAGGGGTTGGTCGGTCGAGAGGACCAATCGTGCCAATCGTTGTCTGAGCACCGTCTGCGGGAGGTCCGTGAGGTATGTTTGTCTGTCGGACCAGACACTCGTCGGGTTGAGGCCTCGACGTTTCTCTCTCGTCTTCCTTTCGGTCCGACGTCCTACGGGCTCCCATGTGTGACGGGAGAGGACTGTCCCTGCGAGGAGACCTGAATGGTGGTCTGGGACGCCCCGGAGAGGGGAGACCGTCTGTCCGGTGTGCCTTCATGTCGTGGGCGGGACGGTTCGTCACTCGGGCCGACCACTGGGGTCCCTCGTTCCGAGAGACCGACAGTTGTCTTTCTCTCGTAGCGGCACCACCTTCCCCCGTGACGATGGTCCCCCGTCGAGAGGACAGAGTGGATAAGGGCCTTGTGGCGACGGTCCGACCTGGTGTCGGGACTTTCGACGAAGATTCTTGTTTCGGTGGGTGTCGACGTCGACGGTGGAGCGGGTTCGGACACGGTCGTCTCAGGTGGGGCGGGGGAGGGTGCCCGAGGCTCCTTTCCGCGCCCCTCTCTCGACCGGGTCCCTGGCCTCCGACGTTGTTCTCGACGTACCTCTCGTGTCGTGTTACCCCGTCACACGCGGGCCGGCTCCGTGCGGTCGGGTCCCTTGCCCACCGCGTGGCGGTGGTAGTCGAAGTCCTTCCGGGTCTCCTGCCACAACGGGTCCCTCGACCGGGGTTTCCTCGGGTGCCCCGTTCCCATTCCCGCTCCGGTGTCGGTCCGAGGGGTCTGGGCCTCCCGGAGGGGGTGAGGGAGTCTTACTGTTTCGGGTCTTTCCGATTCCAAGAGTGTGTCGATCGGGTCTCTTGTGAGAAGGGACTTCGGAGGTCTTAGTGGGTCCCTTTCACTGTGTAGGACCGAACCTCTAGAGGTCCTTTTACACGGTGTCGTCACCCCAGGGTCTCTGGGGGACGGGACAGGTTCTACGCTGGGGACCCCTCCGTCCTGTTCTTTCAATGTCGTGTCTGTAGTCGTTTATGACGGACACTAAGTGCCTCTTCCCGACCGTCCCTTTTTCGTCCTCTTACTGGGGGTAAGTCAGACTACTATACTGCTGAGCCCCATCCTTCCCCTTTTGTCTCTGGTGGGACCGGCGTGTGTATCCGGACCGAAGAGGGCTCGGGTCCGGTTGCGACTTGTGCTCGTTCTCT
Organism: Capra ibex; assembly: GCA_006410555.1. Taxonomy (NCBI): domain Eukaryota; kingdom Metazoa; phylum Chordata; class Mammalia; order Artiodactyla; family Bovidae; genus Capra; species Capra ibex. Next base: position 27,787,241 of record SJYO01000647.1, read on the forward strand.
TCGAGGTTGTCCGAAGGGTTGACCGGGGAGCGACCCGAGGGGTGGAACGAGACTATCGGGACCTCCAGGTTTCCGGCTCCGGACTGGTCCTTCCCACTCGATCGGTAGATCGTCTCTTCTGCGGTTGAGGAGGACACCCGAGACTGGCGAAGGGACCTGACCGTTCCTTCGTACCGATACCCGTCTGACAGAAGACTTAGGAACTGTGTCTGTATGATTATTTATTTGTTTGTACGTGGTCAACCCAGACCGCACAAAAAGTTTACCCCTCGTTGTTCACTGGATCAATTAGGTTCCAAAGTCTGTCGTCCCCAACTCTTTAGTCCCTTCAGAGGCGGGAAAGGTCGGTCTCTCCTTTCTTCTCACTTCCTCTCTCTGTGCGCACTCGGCGCCCACGACCGCGGGGGTAGTACGGGCGTGGGTGGGACTAAGGGTGGGGTCCCGTGAGGGTGGTCTTGTGAAGTAGGGTCGTATTTTCTGTTAGGGAGTCTCCATTCGTCCCCCAGACGACACCGTTCTTGGCGACCCTTTCGACGAGGTCGGGAGGGTTCCTCGGTCGGTCGGGGGGTCCTTGTGTGGTTCGACCCGCCCTCCGACGTCGGACCCGAGGAGCTTCCGAGGTCGTCCCTGATTAAGGGGGCAGGGGCGGGGTAGGTCCCAATTAACAATCCTCCCGTCTTGTTCGACTTCTTGTTATACATAATGATAACTCAACACAAATAAAATGTCCGTTATGTACTACCCCTTACAGACCTTCATAATTATGTAATCTTACTAATCTTCCTATGTCCTATTTACCAATTGTCATAAGGGACAGAAACCTTTTCCCGAATCTGTCCTCGTCACCCCGTTCTTTCCCTTCCAGAAAAATGAAATAAAAATTAAAACACATAAAAGGACATGCCGACCATAAAAGTTACTCCACTATGTGGTACAAATACTACTTTTGCGTGACGAAGGACTGTTTACCTGTTTTGGTGAGGTAGACGTGACACGACATGGGAAGGTCTTCGCGAAGGGGAAGTTGACACAAAGGAAACCAGGAACGTCGAGTCACTCCGGTCCCTTGTCCACCTCAAGAGGGTAGGACTTCACTGTGTCTCCTATTTCCTGAACGGGTTCCGGTGTCTGTGTGCCCCTGTCTCGGGAGGTGAAGGTTAAGGTCCAGTTTCGGACCTTTCGACAGAAGACGGCCCTCGGTTCCTTTTGCTACTGTTAAGACGGGACTCCATTTCGGGAAGGTTCTGTAGACTCTGGCTTAAGGGGTAGACCGAGTGGACCTTTCCCCGTTTCTCCGGTGACGAGTCGTGGGTTCCACTATTCACGTCTCAAGATAGGGCGACCACTCGAATTACCTTCGGGTCCCGAAAGCCCAGATCCGACTGAGAAGTGTTCCGTCAGGGGGGTAGTCCCTCAAGAGACGGTCAAATGGTACTCTTGTATTTTCGCGAAGTGTTTGTCCCCCGGCACAGGAACTATCTAGGGTTACAGTGGATCACCTGTCGACCGTGAATGTTCTCTCTGCCTTGTTTCCTTCAGAGTGAGAAGATGAGTACCTGGGAGTGGTCTGAGTCAGGGAGACTCCGGATTTTCGTGTGTTGTGTTAGGTCAGGTCGACCGAGTGGGCTAGAGGAGAGTTTAGACGAATTGCATGTCGCGTCGAATAGTGAGGACGGTTCTACGGTAGTACTCCTGCCCGGTGTAACGTCACGTGTGGGGTGTGGTTCCCTACTCCCGTCTCGGGTCCCTTTTGCGGAAGTCAGGTGGAGGTTGATGACCAAAGTAGGACACCAAGAGGATCCGCACTTGTTCCGACATGGTTCTACAGAACCGACACTCACACCTCGTGTGGTTCCATCCTGGTCGCTATGGTATCTTTTCGGTCGTCTGCTGACGCCCGTGATTTTCCTCGAGCTACTTATTATTCCGCCCACGGCCGTCGGTTTCGGAAAAATTCTACGATTAATTCGTTCTTTTATGTGGACACACATGAAGCCACGGAGGAAATTGAGGAAGGCCGACCGAATCCCTACACACCAATCTTATGTTCCGACTTCTCCCTCTGTCGACTTCGGTTCGTGGATCTAGTAAATTGGCGTAATTGAGTTGGGACCTTTTATTAATCATTACGCTAACAATTATGATAGTGGAAAACAAATACGTCCTGGAAGGAAGGACTCTCAAGTTTCTCAAAGTCGTCTATCTAAAATAGACGAAATCAGATTCTTCCCTGATCTGACCCTTGTCCTGACGAGTCGTGGAGGTTACATCCCCGATTGATTTGCGAGTCGGAAGTTATTTACTGGAACGGGGATTCTTCGAAAGTCTCTTTCTAGGGATCCACCCCTCTCTGTCCAATTGTCGGGGGGACGTAGTGTCACACCACTCACGAGAGTCTCGTTTGTCCTCTCCGTAGACCGACCCCGTCCCTCAATTTGTGGTCTGTCTTTCTAACGGGAGGGTTCTTGGTCTGCTTAGAAGGACACTAACGTTTGAGGGTAACCTCACGCCGGGCCATAATATGTTAATTCTCCAGATCTGAAGACCTTTGTTTGAAGAGACCGCGAACAAGTCTTGACCACGACTTCTTAATAAGGGTAGTCGATATGACTTTTGTTTTTCAGTTTCTTACCTGTCGTTGGGAGTCGGAGGGTGGGGTAAAGACCCCTCGTGAACTCAAGTAGTCGGACAAGACACTGAGTTCTAGTAGTTTCGGGTGGGGGGGTTATTTGTTTGTTTTTTTTTTGACCCTGTTCTTCAGACCGAAAGAGTTTCGGATCTGGTGGTCGAAATGGGTTGTAAAAAAGTCAGGTGTTTTGTGGTCCCTTGTACCTAGGAATTTGTCGGGTAGGTTATGTACGTGTACATACCGACTCAGGGAAACGACAGGTGTACTTTGATAGTATTGTAAAATTGACCGGTATGAGGTTATCTTCAAATTATTTTCTTGTTGTTGTCGTTTTTGGGTGGGGTAAATCAGTAGAGGCCGGAATTGATGTATTGTTTAGGCGGTGGATGAGTGAGGGTACACATAGGTGGTTTCAGTAACGATTAAAGTGTACGAACAGTGTTAGGTAGTTTCCTTCGTAAAGTTGCATTTTCTACCCTTCTTCGTAGTTGTTTGAAGGAAACGTGTGACTGTGACAAGGGGTCAGAGTGGACGAATACAACGAGTCACTTTCTCTGTCTGTCCATTTGTCCATCTATTCACAGTCTTGTCTCCAAGTTTCACGACATCCCTGGTTCTCCTTCTTTCCTTTTGTCTCTTCAGAAGAGTAGGTCCCACTGTCTCTTCGACCCAGAGTCCTCCAGTCGTCTCAAAGTCTCTGTTTCCACTCGTACTACGTCTCTCATTTTACGTGTTCATTCTTTTTTTTTCATTTGTTTACAAGTCTTTTCCAAGGCCTCGTCATCCTTTGAGTCCTCGTTCCTCTGTGTCCTGTCTACTTTGTGTCACCGTCATTGAGTCCGATCTCTCACCTCAAACCCGGAGGCCCGTGTGTTCCGACTTCCAACACCTGAGATAGGGTTTGTTCTCTCTTTGGTACCGGAGTTCCCTTTTCTATTATATAAAAAATATCCTTTCATTTAAAAATGTCGTCGTACCTTCTATCTCATCCCTCTCTGACGGGTAGTGTAAAGAAAGTGAGATATACGTCGTGTCGTAATATTTCGTGGAGAATGCATGGGACGTGATTGAGTTTGCGATCTTATGTTGTCATTCTGTCACAGACAAGAGTCCCGTGAACGTCAGAGTACTCTCGGTCTGTTTATTTGTCCGTTAATGTTATATCGGGTTCACAATTTTGTCTTCATTCGTGTCCTGTCATTTCCCGTCACCCTAGGGTTTCCTTCACTGTAAATTTTACTCTGGTGCTCTCGTTATTCCTTCCATTTCCCTCAGACCTTACGTCGTGTTGGTCGCACATGTTTCTGGGTCTTCGATCTCTCGCTCCTCAAATTTCTCGACAATTCCCTAAAGGGACCACCATGTCACCTATTCTTAGACGGATGGTTACGTCCCCTGTACCCTAGTTAGGGACTAGACTCTTCTAAGGTGTACGGTGTCCCGTTGATTCGGGCACAGGGTGTTGTTGTCTTCGGTGGAGTTACTCTTCGGGTACGTGGTTTTGCTTCGCATCGGGGGTGAGGGACGTTGATCTCTTTCGGGAACGTTTCGTTGTTTCTGGGGCACGTTGGTTTTGATTATTATGTTAAATTTTTATTTAAAAAAAAAAATTTCTCGACAATTCTCCGACTTAGGATGACCTCTTTACTTCCGGGTCAAATGAGTGTCCTGAACCGTGAGTTTTATACTATCGCTTTTCCTCCACTTCCTTAAACTAAGTTTCTATTGTTTACTTATGTCCCACAATACTTTTGTTCGACTAATTCTGTTGTTGTTTTTCTCTTACCATTGTCCCCTCTTGACCGAGTTTTAGGTAGTCGGAAGTGGGACTTCAAGTTAGCAAAGGATTTTACACTGGACTTAGATCCTTCAGTCCCTTGAAGATGGTTTTGTGTTTGTGCATGAGATACCTCTATTGTGCAAAGTCGTACGACTGACGTCGTGTTCAGTTCTATTTCGTGTGGTAGGACTCCGGACACCGCGGAGACAACTACCTCCTCCCCTCGTCTCTGACTATCTACGAGAGTCTTCGTGTACGCGATACGTTGTTGTCTGCCTTTTAAAGTAGTGCCCCGTTCAGGATCCAGGACTCAGGGACTGTGGTACTCGGGTCCGCACACGGACGGGACTACCGTCTCACTTCTCAGTAAATGATTTCTTTTTCTACCCGGGACTCCCGTACATAATTTATCTGTCCCGTACTGAGTCTACCTTCCTTTCCCACTCAGAACTTATGACCCGTTTCCTTTCGGTCAGCAGTCAGTTAGGAATGTGCATGAGACGGAGGACGGACCGAATTTCCTTTCTCTGGACCCGCACCGTGGTCCCGGAAGGAGATGTTGTGTTCGAAGTCGTCTTCGTGTAAATAAAAGGTTGAAGGAGAGTACAATTATGGTGTCAAAAAGGGGAGGACATCAAACGACAAAAATTTCTTTCTGCGTACATTTGACGGATACTCAAATTGTGATACCAAGGAAGTTGCCAAGTACAGTCATTGGTATCAGTCTTTACTCGGATATAAATGTAGATGTAATTGATTGTGTTTGTGGCTGTGTAAGTTACGTGTGATTCTTACCTCGAGATACAGGAAGACAGACGAGTGGGGTGGGTCGAGTTTCAAGAGGTTTCTCGTCAGTGGTTCAACTTAGTACTACTGTCTCAAATCTAACCCGCTTGTACCGTGTCCCGTGAGGGTGTGGTCAGGGGCACACACACGATTCCGTGAACTCAGCACAGACTGAAAAAAGTTGGGATACCTGATATCGGGCGGTCTGAGGAGATAGGTACCCTAAGAGGTCTGTTCTTATGACCTCACCCAACGGTACGGGAGGAGGTCCCAAGAAGGGCTGGGTCCCTAGCTTGGGTCCAGAGAAGGTAACGTCCGTCTAAGAAATGGTGACTCGGTGGTCCCTTCAGGGTGGTCACGGACGTTGCCAATAATTGAGACTCTCCTTCCCCTCTCGACTCTATTCTCGAGTTGAAGATTTTGTAAAAAATTTGTTAGTTTTTTTGCAAGTGATGTTATACCCAAGTGTAGATTGGCAGTACTGTTCGTTTGTTCTCTGTGTTTAACGGTCATCCGTATAAATTTTCAATTGAAGTATGGTTTACGTTTTTTTTTTTTCGAGTTGACGAATTCGGACTGACGGATCGAAGTTTAGGGTCGAGACGGTGATAGACCCACTATGACTCGTCTAATGAATTGTTACGACGTGGAGATAAATGAGAAGACATTCTACCCCTATGATTGTCATAATTTGATGATTAGGTGAATGTTTTCACGGTTCGTATGTCTTGCACGAGTCATTCGTGATAATAATAGAAGTAGTGAACTACCATTTAACTATTAAGATGTCGGAGTGTCAAAGTTTGTCCTTTAGTGACCGTAAAATTATAGTGAAATTTATTAAATTACTCCTATAAGAGTGATATACATTTTAGGTATGACAGGAGAAGAGTGTGGTCCTCTCGTCGAGTTTGGTCATGTCCAGACGGTGTCTCTCTGTGGTTCAAGTTAGTACTTAGTCTTTAATCCCGACTCTAGACCGATCGTATTGTTGTTGTTTATATACATGACTTACAGTCCGTGACAAGATTTATTTGATTACATGATGGAATAAACTGGAAGCGTGGTGAGACACTCTGTCCATGAGGTTGGTAGAGGTAAACTGACTACTCTTTCGACTCCGTCTCTCGACACGTCATAGATTTCCAGTGTCTCAGTGTTTGCCGTTCCAGATCCAAACCTGTCCGTTAGATCGAGGTCTCAGTCACGAGAATTAGAGATACGACTGAGTGGTGTGACAGGAACGACCAATGTTAGAGGATCTCCGTAGGTGTTTAACAAGAGTCTTTCTCTTCAAAAAGTTGGAAGATCCTTACTTCAGTGTCGAGTTATTGTGGTCAAGAAGTCTGTGGACTCCCATGACTTCGATCAGATCACTGCCACTGAATCCGACCAGACGGACCTCATTCTAAAAACCCCCGTGCCTACCCAACTGTCATCCCTCGTCTTCTACCAATCATTCCTCAGGATCTAGTTTAGTCTGAACGACTAGGTTGGTACCTCGTCTACAAAGTCGTCTACGCCTTTGTCCAAGGTCATTCTTCGTACGAGGATTAAGACCGAATCCGTATTGGTTTCCCGTAGTTTCTTCACCCTTGGTGTGAGTGACGCGAGAGACGGAGGTTTGGGGAAGAGAAAGGAGGTTTGGGTTTAGGTGATAGAGATTTCAGTACCAATCAAAACGATTATTTTGATTAAAAAAAAGAAAAAAAAACGGTGTGGTGTATCGGACACCCAGGATTCAAGGGGCTGGTCCCTAACTTGGGTACTGGGGACGTAACCTTCGTGCCTCAGAATTGGTGACGTAGTGGTCCCTTTAGGGGTTTTGAATTTTTTTTTTAAAAAAAATTACACCAAACTATCCTTCTATATTTCCTTCTCCTTTTTTGATGGTCTTCTCTTTTTCCGTTCAAGATGTTCGGAAAGGAACGTAGTGTGACGAGGTCCAACATTTCGTTGAGAGTTTATAGTCCCCAGAGTCCCTGTCTTACTACACTTTTTGTACACGTCTCGAAACGTGGTCAGTCGGACTGGAGAATGGTATTTGACTAGACCCAAAGAGGAGGGAGTAGGGTTGAACGGACGGAGTGAGGAGACTGGGTTGGAGCCGTGGTTTAGGTGTAGGGGTTTATTGTCCCCGGGTTTATTTACTCGGGAAGAATGGTTTTCTTTTCTAGTTTTCTCCGTCTGTACACCGTTCTTACTTAAGTCCTTAGTCGCTGTCGTCCACGGATTTACCAATTACCTGTGGTTGGTCTTCAAACAAAGGAATCCGACGGGTGGTAGACAGTGGGTGTTTAGAGGTGAAACCCGTCCTCTGGTTTGACTTCTACACTACCCCTCTAGTTTCTTTTATGTCACTGGCACTTCCTTTGACGAACACTGCCCCTACACAATTTTGTAAAAGTCAGACTAGAGATCCGAGAACGGGTGCAAGCGGACGTGTCCACTTCCGTATGTTCCGAGTCATGATGTGGGTTGAGAATTGTTTAGTCGCACTCTAGATTCGTCTTCTGATTGAATCCCTGGTGTCCGTTTTCCGTCGGAGATCTCTTCTCGTGGGAAGAGTCTTATTTGCTAAAAGTCGTAGTGAGCCTCGGGTACGTAGGACGAAGGTCCCTCGTGCGGTCGGACAGTTGCCTCCGGTGGAATGGGCGAGACCCCAACTCGACCCCGTTCAGCGATGGAGAAGAAGAAAGGTTCGTCCGTGACACTAAAGAAGGTTAGGGACCCCGGGGACTCAGAAGTCGACTTTAACCCCGTCTACGACGATATTCTTGACACCTTTCCGACTAGATTCAGATCTTCTCCCAGTAAACAAACCGAAATCAAGAGAGAAAGGAAGTCCAGAGAGAAGGAGGCAAGGGATGATAAGAGGAGGTACCTTTTCTGGGGAAAAGGAGAGAGTGGTCGGACGCGATCCCGGAGGTAAGGTGCGAGGCCCGAAAAATGAGAACCGATTATTCAAGGCGAGGTTAAGCACTGAGACGAAGAAAGAGGGACGTGTGGATGAAGACCGAGGGGCGGACCTTAGGGGAGGGGGGTTCCGATGGTGACCTTAGATCCGGGGGAGGCGAGGTAGGGATAGAGTAAAAAAAGAGACGGAGGTTGGAAGGTGGTGAGGTGAAGGAGAAGAGTTGGGGTCTCGATGAGGGAGGCGGGGTTGAGGGGCAACCGTAGGAGTGCTAGGGGATGTTCATATCTGAGGGTCGGGCTGATTAGGTTAGGGTGTTGTTTGAAAGACGGCGACGGGTGACGGAAGTCTGGCGGTAGAACGGCGCCCCGTCCGGCCCATCACCGGTGCCGGCGCCCTTAGGGGTGCGTGGTCCGCGGCGCGCAGTAGCCCCCCGCACCGGTACCCCCACACCGGAGGCTGACCCCGTGTCCCCACGCCCTGGGCCTCCTTTCGGCGCCTAGAACATTTTCGTCCTAAAACACCCGACCGACGTCTTCTTCCTTCCACCACAGAACAGTCCTGATCCCTCTATCGCTCTTCCCACTCCTTTCTCAGACCATACGTTTTTCTTTTTGTTTTTTCTTACCCTCCTTTTGTCGTGTTTTTACATCACTATCAACATCGTTACCAAGGGGTAGTGAGTTTCCTATTTTCCGTCGAAGAGTCGAACAGTGCACCTTTAGCCATTCTGGATCGAAGAAGCGGGGAAGTGGTCGGAGTAGAAGGTGGAGACGGCCCCTGAAGGACAAGCGGTAACGTTCAGGAGAGGAGGCGAACGTAACACTTAAGGACGAGGAGTTCAGTCTAATAGTGGAGGAGGTCCTTCGGAAGGGGTTAAAGGATCTAACCTAAACCACGAGAAAACGACCAATAGAGATCGGTGAATGTGAAGTAACGTCGATGGGATACGACATTAATAAAACCTCTTCCGTTAACGTGGGGTGAGGTCATGAGAACGGACCTTTTAGGGTATCTGCCTCCTCGGACCATCCGACGTCAGGTATCCCAGTGATTCTCAGCCTGTGCTGACTCGCTGAAGTGAAACTGAAAAGTGAAAGTACGTAACCTCTTCCTTTACCGTTGGGTGAGGTCATAAGAACGGATCTCTTAGGGTCCCTACCCCCTCGGTCCACCCGACGGCAGATACCTCAGCGTGTCTCAACCTTTGCTGACTTCGTTGAATCGTCATCGTCATTGTCGTCGACATTAATAAATAAACGTGAAACACAGGGAACGATTTGAATGACGAGGAAGTCCCGTTTCGGACTTAGACTAATATAGAAGTATGGGATCGTCCACACACCGAGTGTTGTTTACACATTGTTTATTTATCGTATTGTAGGGTACTCGATTCGTATATAGACGGAGTCCTGAAGATCCAAATGACAAGGGACACGGACACTGCCCGATGAAGGTCTGTCAGGGTGGGTAAACACAGAGACGAGTTTAAATGGTGGAGTCTCTTCGGAAGGGACCGGTGAGACAGATTCTGTTGTAGGGGTTAGTGAGGGGGGAACCCCGAAGGGACATCGAGTCTACCATTTCTTAGACGGACGTCACGTTCTCTGACCCCAAGTTAGGAACCCAACCCTTCTAGGGGACCTCTTCTCGTACCGTTGTGTGAGGTCATAAGAACGGACCTCTTAGGATACCTGTCTCCTCGGACCGCCCGATGTCAGGTACCCCAACGTTTCTCAGTCTGTATTAACTCACTGATTGTGATGAGACTAAATACCCCAACGTTTCTCAACCTGTGCTGACTCACTGACTTGACTTGTGATGTGGTGTGATGATGTGGTGTGGTGTGATGATGTGGTGTGGAGTGGTGATGATGATGACGAGGGAATGGGACGAATGATAATACTGTATAAAAAGAAACAAACAACTAGTAGAGGGTGATATGACGTTTGAGGTCTCGAGATCCTGAAATAGAGTAAGTAATGACATAGGGGTCCTAGATTTTATTACGGACCGTATCATCTATGAGTTATTCACAGATGAAATAAATAAAATAAACCGATGTGACGTACCGTACGTCGTAAAATCAAGGGACTGGTCCTTAGCTTGGACACGGGGGATGTAACCTTGGTACCTCGGGATTGGTGACCTGATGGTCCTTTGAGGAGTGTTATTTACAAACACCTTACGTATTTATCGTACCTTTCTTCACTACCTCCTTAAAGCCTTACATCACTGCCCCTCTTCTCCAACTTTTATGACATTTTATCTCTTTACGTATTTATCTTCCATGTCCAGGGGTTCCGGTCTGAACCGGTGTAGTCCATACCCTCACTTCTGTCTTAGGTCTGATTCCTTCCTTCCCTCCCTCGTCCTACTCTCGGTCCATCTTGAAACCTCGTCCCAGGAGTCCCTCATCTCGAGAGGACCCTTTCGAGGTCAAATCCAGCTCCTTTATCCTACCCGACCTTCGACTCCGCAAATGAGTCTAGATTTCTATTATAGGTCGGGTTCGGGTCCGGAGAAAACCGGTCTACCACGATCTCCTCGGATCCGTAGACAAGGAGACATTTAATAGGTACGACGGAGGACAGAGAGAAGAGACCACTGTCGGCCTTGTTAACAGGTCCTTAAGGTAGACGAGGGGACAGGAAGAGGGGAGGTGTCGAGTAGTTGTAAAGTCTCACCTCTCCACAGGAGAAAGGGACTCGAGCTCCCCACCCTCAGCCCAAACAGGGAACCACCTTGACCGGAGTTCGTGAGTGAGGAGCTTGTTGTGTTGTTTATTTTGAAGTCGTTTCTAAGGGTCCGGGGACCTTCCTCTCCAGTCGGTAGAAATAAAGAGTAAGCCAGTTACAAAAAGTTAGGGTACGTTGAAACATAACAATAATTAAATTATTTGAATATGAGTTACTTAGTTAATATAACCAAGAACGTCTCGAAAAGTTTATTCCCAAGGGTTAGTAACGTGTAAAGAAAAAAATAATAAAAAAAATTAACCTCCGATTAATGAAATGTTATAACACCACCAAAAACGGTATGTAGTGACATGTCAGGACGTACACACACAGGAGTCAGTGAGTCAGTACAGACTGAGATACTCTGGGATACCCGGTATCGAGAGACCCGAGGGGACAGGTACCCTAAAAGGTCCGTTCTTATGACCTCACCCAACGGTAAAGGAAGAGGTCCCCTAGAAGGACTGGGTCTCAAGTTTAGGTGCAGAGGACGTAACGTCCATCTAAGAAATGGTGATTCGGTGGACCCTTCGGTGTAAAGACGTACAAAGGGAAATTTAACGGGAATGTCCCTGAAGGAACACCAAGTCACCGATTCCGAGGAAGGAGAGTTACGTCCCCCGGACCCAAACTAGGGACTAGTTCCTGGATTTAGGGTGTACGGTGTTGATTCTCAAACGTGAGGTGTCCTTTCTACCTTCTAGGGTGTCCGACGTTGTTTCTGGGTCGTGTCGGTTTATTTATTTATAAAGAAATTTTTATTAAAAATTTAATGGGTATGTCATGAAAGTTTTACACTGTAAACAACACTATATTCTTCTGGTGTTGTCTAATAAAACTTTACTGAAAATGATAAAAGACTTTCCTTAGACGGACTTCCTTCTTTCTCTTTTCTTTCTAGTAGAGAGATGGAAAGGGTTTTAACAGAACCCTAGGATCCCTCTCCTTTCAGGTACTTGACAGTCCATTTGTTTAAATCACATTTATTTAGACTTTTTGATAAATTCAAATATAAAACATTCGTCCCTTTCACCGTCATTTGTATTTGTATAGAAACTTTTCTTTCCTTCAGTCAGGAGGTCTCAAAAATTGAAAATCGTATACGTTCTATTTGAATAAAAATGATACTTCCTCGACCAACTGTAGTAGTGAGGAGAAGAACACCTACACGTTTACATGTTCACACACACCGAAAAAATTTTACAAATAAATAAACCGACGTGGCTCAGAATCAACCGCCGAACGTTCTAGAAGGTAGAAGCGACACCGTACGTTTGAGAATCAACCCCATACACCCTAGACCAGGGGACTGGTTCCAAGTTTGGGTCTCGGCGATGTAACCCTCGTACCCCAGAATCGGTGACCCGGTGGTAGTACCCTTCAGGGATAATACAATCGAACGTCCTGGAATTTGGTATAAGTCAGTAAACTCAACGTCGACAGAAATAGATGATTATCAAATCCTCCGACAGAAGAACAAACACTAGACTAATCTGGACGACTTGAGGTAAATGTACAAAAAAGACTGTTACGAAAGTTTTGGAGTTCTCCACTATTGAATCAGACGAAGGGATCTAAATTCAATATGTGTAAAGTATTAAGAAGATAGATAATTATCTTATGGTGTCGACGGTGGGACCACCTATTCGAAAATAATGTAAATTTACAGAAAAAAGGATAGAGCCCTACAACTTAAACCACATTCCGATTCTTTACATTAAAATTTCTGGAACCTTGACCTATCCTAGAACGTAAGAAATTATAAGAATTTCGGAGAATTGACAATTTCTATCCTAATACTGTTGTCGGTTTTCCACCTTCGTTGGGTTAACATTTCCTATTTACCTAATTGTTTTACACCGTATATGTATGTTACCTTATGAAAAATCGGTAATTTTCCTTTAAGACTGTGTGCGATGTTGTGCCTACGTGGAACTTCTGTGACGTTATACACGTTATTTGGTCAGTGTTTTCCTGCTTATGAGGTACTAAGGTGAGAATACTCTCCGGATCTCATAAGTCCAAGAATCTCTGTCTTTTATCTTGCCACCAACGGTCCACGACCCCTTACCTCCTCAATCACAAATCACCCATATCTCAAAGTCAAACCCTTCTACTTTTTAAGACCTCGACCTATCACCACTAACATGTTGTTCCACTTACAACCGTTAGTCACAATTACGGTGACTTGACATGTGAATTTTAATCGATTTCCCTGGAGGGACCACCAGGTCACCGATTCTGAGACTCGAGGGTTACGTTCCCCGGGTCCAAGTTACGGACCAGTCCCTTGATCTAGGGTACACGGTATTGATTCTCGAGTATACGTGCTGATTTCCAGGACACACAACGTTGATTCTGGACCGTGTCGGTTTATTTATATATGTGTCAAAATTTATTTAAAGACACGAGACAAATAAGTAGAGGGGGTGAGGGTGAAGATGGTCGTTGGTTAGAGATTAGAAATTTTTATGTCAACCGATTTTACCTTTTACAGTATATATAAGATGGTGTTATTTTTGTAAAGGTCATTTTTCAATAAAAATTTATGTGTTGGGTATGTAAAAATATACTATGACTCAAAACACAAGACTGAAGACCACCTCAGGGTGGTGTCAGTCGAGATTCCGACCCTGAGGAATTCCCGTCCTCAATAGAGGGTGGAAGTCTGAAGGCCGTTTACGAAGGGAAGAGTTTGAAGTCAAAACTCAGGACCCCTTCGAGTTTTTCCACGTCTTCATTGTCGAATAGAGGGAAAGACCTGGTGTGACCCCGGGTAAGTAATCCGGGATGAAGTGAGACTGGGTAATAGTCGACCCATCAAGACGGTGGGGGACAGAGAAACGGTTTAGTGTTCCCGAAGGTAGGTAGGGTCCACACGTAACTGTGAGCCGGAGCTTACATACGACAGGATGTCTAGTCCACTGACCCCGAACATGTACTTTACACTTTTCTCCCCGGGTCGAGGGTCTCCGAAGTTCCTTTTGAGACCCCTACCGAGGAAATCGTCGACGACCTCCCCGATCTCGTCCTGGACGGACCCGATACCGGAGGGGGTGGGGGAGTACCCGTGACCCACGACACACTTGTGAACCATGGTGACTCGAAACGTGAGTCTCAAGACCTACATCCACTCGGAGAACAGGAAGGCCCGAACACGTGTCCTTGACGTGTGAGAGTACCGAGGTTTATCTCCGTGGGGGAGAGAACTGTACACCTGTACTCGGTACACTGACGTGAGTCGAGTAGTCGTCCGTTTCGTAGAGCGAGACGGTGAAGAGTTGATTGGGGCTCCGGGTGTCAGTCGTAGTTGGGATCAGGTCGAAGGAGGGAAAGGGACTCGTCCATAGGGTCAATGGGGTTCGTACCGTAGACCCCGGACTCAGAACCGTGAGGTAGGGGACTCCGTGTATTATTCGGGAGGGGGGGAGGGGGTGTCAGTTTGTTTCGGTTTTCCTCCCCGTGTTATCGACCAAATCAAAAGTCCGGAACTCGTCGACGGAGGTGAGGACGAGACTCCCTCTCGATCCCCACCTCCTGTCCTTCGTTGGTCTCGCCCTCCCGTAAACACGTCCCGGAACCCGACCGTCTTTCGGGGTCGCTTCCCACCCTGTTGTGTTTGTGCGGACTGAGGGACGGACGTGTTGAGTCGAAGGTGGATGTCGGGGGTGAGCCACCTGACCGGTCTTGACCGAACCCCTTCGTCATCGTCCTTCCTTGTTCGGTCCGTCTACTAACAGGGAATGGACCACTCCTGTTCCCAGTCCGGACGTACGGGGACCCAGAGGTACTCCAGAATTGGGATATCCACATGGACCTGGGGACAAATGTGCCTCGCACACCCACCACTCACCCACACGGACGGGATGATCTGACAGTCGATGAACTCCAGTTCCGGGTCATAGACAAAAGTAAGCATAATTAAGTACGTATGTAAACTGACTACGAATGACTCACACACCCCAGGAAAGGGTCGAGGACTGGTGTACGATCCGAGACTGTCCCTCTTTCTCTTTATAGACACCCACCCAGGTACTTACACGTTTATTTACTCCGAGAGGAGAACAAGGGGTAAGAGAACAGAGACGTAGGAGTAAACCACAACCATTATATGTTTTGAAAACCAAACTTTCCTCCAATCCCTCTCTCCTTCCCCTGAACCTCTGGACGGGGGTTCCACTATCCACCCTTCCGGTTCTTTCTACTTAGGTGTACCAACCCCGGGGACCTCCTCTCCAATTGACCGACCATGAGTCTTTCCTTTACGAGTCCTTTCACCCCTTAGGTCTTCCAACCTTCTGACCCCACAAGATTTCGTCATCAATGACCATCCCAGACCCTAGTTTCGGTCTTTACTTGGAATCTACAGATGACCGTGGAAAGATTTTGTCCGGTGAGTGATTAGTCCGTCCGAATCCTCTTGGGGTTTCAGTAGTGCAAAAATCGGATTGACAAGGGTTTCAGAAGGTTTCTCATCGGTGATTCAACATAACACTTCGTCTTTAGTTTCGGTTCTCAACTAATCGTGGTCTATCGGGTATGGTCAGTCAAAAGTGTTCCTATTCTCGTCCCGACACTACCTGAAGGGACCACCAGGTTACTCTCGAGTCAGGGACCAACCCCTTGATTCTAAGGTATACAGTGTTCCACGTCCGTTTTTTCTTTTTTCTTTTAGTTTCAGGAACGGGAGTGTCACAAATATTAGATTACCTTCCTCGGTCGGTTATATGTTTACACGATTATCTACATATCCGGTCCACCCCTATTCTTAATACCTCTTTTTAATTCATCCCCTTACCCTTATACGGACCCCATCTTTACCCCAATAAGATATCACATTGACCCCTCCCGGAGAAATGATTTTACTTTAAACTTGTCTCCTGACTTACTTTACTTCCTCACTTGATACTTTTATAGACTCATTCTCGTAAGGTCCGTCTTCCTTGTCGATCACGTTTCCAGGACTCCGTCTCTTGTACGAATTACACAAGTTTATGGTTGTGTCTCCGGTTAAATCGACCTCGTCTCGTTCCTACCCCTTCCATCCCCTGTTCCAGTTTGCTCTAGGTGACCTTCCCAAACTCGTCTCTACACTGTTAGACTGGAGATGGAAAATTTATTTGAAAAATTCCTGAAGGGACCGTCAGGTCTCCAATTCTGAAGTGTGAAGGTGACGTCCCCTACACCCAAGTTACAGACCAACCCCTTGATTCTAGGGTGTACGAAGTCCTGTACTGGTTTTTTTGGGTTTGAAAAATAAAACTCATTAAACGTTAAATGTCCTGTAACATTTCACTCAAGGGTATATCGTAAGTGGGTCAAATAGGATCATAATTGTATGTAAGTCAAGTCAAGTCAGCGAGTCAGTACAGACTGAGAAACACTCGGGTACTTAGCGTCATACGGTCCGGAGGGACAGGTAGTGGTAGAGGGCCTCAAGTGAGTCTGAGTGCAGGTAGCTCAGGCACTACGGTAGGTTGGTAGAGTAGGAGACAGCAAGGGAAGAGGAGGACGGGGGTTGGGGAGGATCGTAGTCTCAGAAAAGGTTACTCAGTTGAGAAGCGTACTCCACCGGTTTCAGGACCTCAAAGTCGAAATCGTAGTAAGGAAGGTTTCTTTAGGGTCCCAACTAGAGGAAGTCTTACCTGACCAACCTAGAGGAACGTCAGGTTCCCTGAGAGTTCTCAGAACAGGTTGTGGTGTCAAGTTTTGTAGTTAAGAAGCTGCGAGTCGGAAGAAGTGTCAGGTTGAGAGTGTAGGTATGTACTGGTGTCCTTTTTGGTATCGGAACTGATCTGCCTGGAATCAGCCGTTTCATTACAGAGACGAAAACTTATACGATAGATCCAACCAGTATTGAAAAGAAGGTTCCTCATTCACAGAAAATTAAAGTACCGACGTCAGTGGTAGACGTCACTAAAACCTCGGGGCTTTTTATTTCAGACTGTGACAAAGGTGAAAAGGGAAGATAAAGGGTACCTCACTACCCTGACCTACGGTACTAGGTAATGACACCATGTAAACAAGGGTACCTCACTACCCTGGCCTGTGGCACTGGGTAATGACACCACGTAAACAGTTTTGGTACTTCAGTCCCGACAGGGTCACCGAGTCACCGTTTCTTAGGGGGACCGTCACGTCCTTTGTGCCCAAACTAGGGACCAGGTCCTTCTAGGGTGTCCGACGCCCCGTTGATTCGGACATATGGTGTCGATAACTCGGTCACGAGATCTCGGGCCCTCGGTGTTGATGACTCTGGTGTTCGGGGTCGACGACTTCGGACGTTGGAGATGTCGAACACGAGACTTTGTTTTCTTCGGTGCTGTTACTCTTCGGACGAGTGGTGTCGATCTCTTATCGGGGGTGACCGACGTTGTTCTCTTTTCGGACACGTCGTTACTTCTGGGTTTTATTTATTTATTTTAATAGCAAATTTTTAATCCTTTGGTCGTGACCATGAAACACGTTTGATTTGAGGTCGGAAATAGGTCCGAAGTGGTCAAAAAGGTGATTACTAAACAAAAAGATAAAGTTCTAAGTTAAATCTTTGGTGTACCGCAAATCGGCCGAAAGTGAAATAGTCCTAGTGGTGCCGACGATGTGCTATTATCTTCTGGGTAATCCTTCGACAACGCCAGTAGGTCCGTCATTTATCACCACGAACTGGGTTCACAATCTCCAGTCTAACACCTTTCGCTTGTTTAAGAGTCAACTTCCGTCTCAGTTGTCCTAAACGTCCTGTACCCTACACTCTCTTTCTCCTCTCAATTATACTACGGTTCCTAAAATCGGATTTTGTGAACCGGTAAGTGACTATCTCCACTCTGACTGTATCCTTCGGTAGACCCTGACTTTAGTCCTGAGGCAGAAACCCGTACGATTGAGACTCAGCGGATAACCTCTTAGGGTCGACCTCTACAGTTAGCTCATCCGTCAACCTATGTACTCGGACCTAAAATTCCTATGTAGAATTCAACCTTTATATTTGAACCCTTACTAATCGAATGTCGATCATAAATTTCAGTAATCCGACCTTTCCTCACCCACGTCGACCTTTTCTCTTCTCCAGACTCGTACCTCGGGACCCCGACACCTTCTTTAATCTTTCTACTTCGTTTCCCCTGATTCCTCCCCGTCGGCAACGCCATCCATCCTTTCGAACGCTCTAGCTGGGATCTCTGGACCCCTCGGTGGTACAGGTTCCGTCGAGTGTCTCGGTGGTTCTACTCCTGACTCTTCGTTGGGAACCGTTACCGCTATCTTAGCCACTGGAACTGTTCCCCTTAAGACCACCTCACCACCCCGCTCACACCCAGGTTCTCTAGTACCCCCCTTTACTCTACTTCTGTCCACAACTGTTTACAAAAACTTCTTAAAAGTCATTTCTCCTCGGTTTTTTGTATCGACCTTCTCTTATGCCTTAACCTCTCTCCAACGACTGAGAAACTTTTTCTGGGACTACGACCCTCTCTATCTTTTGTCCTCTTCTCCCGTTGTCTCCTACTCTGCCGACCTACCGTGGTGACTAAGTTACCTGCACTTGAACCGGTTTGAAACCTTCTACCACTCCCTGCCCCTTTGGGTCTCATGACGTCAGGTACCCCAGCTTTTCTCATCCTGAACTGAACCAGTGACTTGTTGGTGTAAATAAAATTCTACCCTCTGTCCTACTACTTTTACTCAAGTGTCTCTCGTCTGACTACTACGTCTCCCCTACTCTTGACGACACCGGGGACTCCCTGTGTCCATTCTTCCCTACCCCTTGATCACGGGTCCACCCCCCTCCCCAAGTGGACCCATTCTCTTGACCGTAGCGTAGTTACCATTGTCTACGCTCATATACCTCTGTCTACGTCCATCCGCCTCCTTCGTGCGCCTTTAAGAGAAGTCCGACGAAGATAAAAGAAGCACTTCAACCTTCGCTCTGGTGGTCGTCCCCCTCCTCCTTGGTTCCCCGACCGTCAACCCTCCTCTTTCCTCGTTTTTATTGGTGCTCCTCCGACTCTCACGTGTTGTGACGCCTTTTCGTCTTCGTGCTCACAAGTTGTGTTTCTCACGAACTCCCATACTTTAATTCACTGTGGTCTGTCGGATCTATACACAATAAAAGTCGGTGTAAGTCGACGAACCCACAACCGACATCTTGTATGGTACCACCCCAAAATGGTCTACTTATACTACCCTGTCTCCCCGGTCCCTCAACCCTCAACCATATCTATTCCGCGACTAATAGTACTATCTAGCACCTTAGTTTCGACCCATTCCTCCCTTCCCACCTACACTACCCCCATCCCCGACGACTTTTCTTCCACTCTAGTTACCAACTCTCTGTCCCGGTCGAATAGGTGTCCTCCGTGTCACGGTTTCCGGACGTTATGAAAATCCCCGGTTTTTTATAAAATTAAAAAGAAGACATTTTAGTCTTCTTTTTTCACTTATATTATTTTTACTTTTATATTATTACTTAGGTCGGACCTAATTTAAATAGAACTATGGTTCCGTTAGTATTTTATATTGTAAATTATAAGAAAGTACCTCCTTCTCCGGGTACGTCCGCTTCACAGATCCCGGGTGATTCCAACATTACATCGGGAATACTCACTAGGGACATCTAGGTTTAAGTTATAAACAACTTACGTACATAAAATTTTTATAATTAAATACATAAACCCCGACGTGACCCAGAAACAACGACACTCACCCGAAAGAGATCGACGTCGCTCATCCCCGATGAGAAGTAAAGCCACGAGCTTGAAGAGTACCGTCTCGTGTCCGAGATCTCGTGTTTCCGAAGTCATCGACACCGAGGACCCGAATCAACGCCTTAGAAGGATCTGGTCCCTGACTTGGGTACAAGGGACGTGACCATCCACCTAAGAATTGGTGACCTGGTGGTCCCTTCAGGGACAGCTTACGTAAATATTACCGTTTTTCTCATTTGTGTTGGGTTCATAGTTTTCATGGACAAACTCAGGTCCATGATACCCGACTTTTCTCTCCTAGACCAATATCCTTTCACATTATGAATTTTAATACCTGACACACTTTGTTGGCCATCATTGTTCTAAGCCCACCCTTGTAGGAAGAGTAACCACCTCTCCTTCTTTAGTTCCCTTACCCTTCGACCAAAATAGTCAAACCGGTGGACAACACTTCTCAGCTGAGTAATCTTTTCTGGGACTACGACCCTTTCTAACTTCCGTCCTCCTCTTCCCCTACTGTCTTCTGTTTCACCAACCTACCGTAGTGTCTGAGTCACCTGTACTCAAACTCGTTCGAGACCCTCTACCACTTCCTGTCCCTTCGGACCGCACGACGTCAGATACCCCAGTGTTTCTCAACCTGTACTGACTCGCTGACTTGTCGTCGTAACGATATCATTGTTGTAGGATTTTGTCTCACCGAATTTTGTGGGTGGTAAATTGACGAGTAGGTGACAAATAGGCCATTATACCGACCTGAGACGACTCGTCAAGAACAATCGGAACGGTCCCGAGTAAGTACTCGATCTCAGTAGACCTTCGAACTGACTCCGTCAATTGTCCTGGAGGATATAACACCTATAACTGGTCCCGTAGAGTCCAGAGGAAGTACCCCGAAGAACAGAAGGTCGCACGGTCTAGTTTGAAGAAATGTACTATAACCTTCAAAAGACTCCCTCGTTTGTCTTCGACGTTGCCAAAAACCCTGGGTCTGACCCCTGAGTGTATTACAGTGAAGGTGGTATAAGATAATCAGTTTTGTTCAGGATTCTGGTCAGGTCTAAGTTCTCGGATTCTTTATCCAAAGGTAGAAAGCGACCCTCTTCGTCGTTTTGGTAACGATTTCCAGTACACCCTGTCCTCCTTCACATCACCGGTAGAAACGTTTGTCTGATAGTGCGAATAACCTTTTAAACGGATACACCATGACTTAGTTCTTAGTGGTTCTCCCTGACGGGATCACCAGGTCACCAATTCTGAAGCAGAAGGTTACGTCCCCCATGTCCGAACTAGGGACCAACCCTTCGATTCTAGGGTATACGGAGTTCCGGTTTTTTTGGTTTTGTACTTTGTCTTCGTCATAACATTGTTTAAGTTATTTCTGAAATTTATACTAGGTGTAAAATTTTTCAGAAAATTTTTTTAGTGGTTCTTAAACCGTCTTCCTTCCCACTTCTCTCACTGTACGGTCCACGATTTTAGAAGTTTTGTACTTCATTCACTATGTTAGACTACGGTAGTTGAAGGTTTCGAAGTTCATAGAAATAACAAAGTAGTCGCTAACGGTCACTTAAAGTAAGTACCTTTCGTTGATAAATAAAAAGTGTTTAAGAAACTCCGTCAGTGAGTAGTTAAGTCTGAGGTAGAATTCCTTCCTTAGATTTTCTACCCTTTTTTTGACATACTTTTAGACATCGTGATGATAAATAGAACCTCAACATCGAGTCACAGATCCTACTACAGACCGTACCTCATCATCGTGTATGCACGACGTACTCACGACACACGATTCAGCGAAGTCAACACAGACTGAGAAACGGCGGAATACCTGACATCGGGTGGTCCGAGGAGACAGGTACCCTAAGAGATCGTCGTCTCTCCACGAGTCATTTTTAAACAACTTACTTAAATATTACTACTTTTCGTTTATGTCGGATTCATAGATCATTACTTCCGACCCAATTTATTTAACACACACGAGTCAGTGAGTCAACTCAGACTGAGAAACGCTGGAGTACCTGACATCAGGTATTTCGAGGAGACAGGTACCTTAAAAGGTCCGTTCTTATGACCTCGTCCAACGGTAAAGGATGAGGTCCCCTAGAAGGACTGGGTCCCTAACTTGGACACAGAGAACACAGAGGACGTAACCGTCCGTCTAAACAATGGTGACGCGGTCCAATTTATTTAATCCCACCCTTAGGGTCCAATTTATTTAATCCCATATAGATAAATTGTCCGATAGTACGTCAGTATTTTTAATACGAAAATTAATTAAACAAAATTTTTAAAAGTAACCACATATCAACGGAATTTTACAACGCAAACAAAGATGACATGTAGTTTCACTTAGTCGATGTGTATTATAAGGGAGAAAAAGCCTAAAGGAAAGGTAAATCAGTGGTCTCTCGTGACTCATCTCAAAGGACACGACATTTCATCCAAGAGTAATCAACATAAAAATATGTAACATAGGTAGCACATCGAAAACTTTTGATAACTATATACTACGTCACTTTCTTTTTTTTTTGTGTGGTCCTATATTGTAATGTCCAAGACCTATTTTTGTCGACCTATCCTTTTCCGCAGTTTGTTGTTGTCACCAAAATAGTTCGTTTATCCTAGTACCCACTAAAATTTTAAAAATAAAATAAGTAAATAAAGAACCAACGTGTCTCTTCGAACACCCTAGAATCAAGGAGTTGGTCCCTAACTTGAACCCTGTCCTGCCACTTTCACGGCTCAGGATTGGTGTCCTGGTGGTCCTTTAAGGGGGTTAAAAATGAAATAAGATTTTCAAGAAATTACAATAACTTAAAGAAAATGTTATTCTTTTTCAATTTGTACGAGTAAGACCCTTTTGCTCTTTACAACTTTTCGTAGTTATTCTTTTTTATTGGACATTAAGGTAGTAGACCCCCTTTTTTAGTGACGGTTGTAACTCTGTGTAAGACAAAGAACAAAAAAAGGGAGGTGGATTATATAAGAATCGAAATTTTTTTTAGAAATCTGAAGGGTTTCCACTGAAAGTCATTAGTGTATCACGCAACCATATGGTATTAAACAAATGTTAGTAAAACCTGTCATATCCAACAAACGTTAAAAAGTCATTTTTTTTTTTTTTCATTTTGTATACCAGTCTCGATACCGTAACAAGTTGAGTTTAAATCTTTCGAGACCTCCTTTCTCCCCTAGTCACAAAACCCCTTCTACCGATCCGTCTACCCCACCCACACCGATGCAAATTACTTCTTACGTTCTTTTTGATCAAGTCCCGAGGCTGGACACCCCCAACAGACATCTTTCGACGAGACGTGTCAGATCCCTGATGAAGAATGGTGCTTAGATTCCTACCACTTTGGTTTAGAACTAAACTTCCTGATCTCTACCCCGTCCACCAGGACTAAAGACGAGAGAACGGAACCCGTTTGTTCTTAGCCAAAGGACAGGCAAGGACCCTGTCTTCAGAGACTCGGTAATCGGACCTCCGTGTCTCGAAGGAGTGTTGTGAGTCAGATCGAGACCCAAACCTGTCATCTGCTAATCGGACTCCAGTTCTTACCTCCACTAGGCCCCATGTCTCCTCCCTTGAACCCCACGTGTAAATGTCTCGGCCCCCGCAAGGGTCACGTGCCTTGGAAGGGTCATCACCATCGCCTTGCGTCTCTATCCTTTCTGTCTCCACCGCCCTCCTCCCTACCTCCCCACCCACTCACCCGGTGCGATTATGGATCCGTCCCTAGCTGGGACCTTCCGACAACTACCGGCGCTCCCCTCTTTCTTCGCCTGCCGCCCCTTCTCCTCTCATCGCCTGTCTAATTCGTCCACTACATCCTAAATGTTTACCTCCTCCGCACCCGACCACTGTCCTCCTCCCGGCCCTCGCAGTTCACACGGGACTCGCACGCGCTCTAAATAGACTCTCCGCACTACCCGCCGCCTGACCCCTCTCGTCTCCACCCCGCGCCCCACTCGCCGAGCCCAGCGCTTCCGCCTCTACGCTCTACCTCTTACTGCCGACGCGTGTGAACCGGCTGGGAAATGTCAGCCGAGGGTGAATCGGAGGGCATTAAAGGAGGAACGTCGCCTCTTCCGCTCCAAGCCTCTCCAGCCCACTGACGCCGCCCGCCCCCGGGTCCCCTCGCGCTCCGGCGCTCCTTCCTCACTGGCGACCCCCACCCTCGCGGCCCGCGCCCGCCCACCCCCCGCCCGGCCGCCGCCGTCGGACCCTCGCCTCCCCCCTCCGCCCGAGGCGGCCGTGTGCGGCGGGGACCGTCCGCCGGACTCGCGCACGCTCCTCGGCGGCGTCGGCGAGCCCCAGCGGAGCTCCGGGTCTAAGGGGTCGCGAGCCGAGCGTACCGTCGGCGGACCCACGGGCCGGGGCGCTGGGCGATCCCCGCCGGGGCGAGGCACCAGACCGGGAAGCCGCCTCAGGCAGCCTAGGGCGGAGCGAGACGCGGGGCGCCGCGCGGCGGAGGGTCGGTCTCCACTCCTGGCGCCCTGTCTCGGCCCGACCCCCGCGCGACCCATAGGCTTCGGGGCGCGGCGCCGGCTCGGGTCGCGCCGCCTCTGTCCTCCCCCTGCACGCCTCAGTCTCCGCCCCCGTCTCTGACGCGCGGCGGCCCGGGGGCACAGCGGAGAGCCGCCATAGGGTCATGGGGAGGCAGGGCTGACGCAAGGGTCGGGGCCGGGACGGGCGCAGGACTGGAGAGAGCGCGACAGGTAGGAAGTGGAGGAAAGGTGCCTCGGCCGAGGCGCAAAGACAGAGGTTAGGGGAGCGGACGAGTGTGGAAGGAGCGGGGGCGGGAGAGCGACGTGGTGAGGNGGGGGTGGGGGGGGGGGGAAAAAAAAAGAGACCTGCGGGGAGA
Source organism: Capra ibex (assembly GCA_006410555.1). Taxonomy (NCBI): domain Eukaryota; kingdom Metazoa; phylum Chordata; class Mammalia; order Artiodactyla; family Bovidae; genus Capra; species Capra ibex. Next base: position 27,811,658 of record SJYO01000647.1, read on the forward strand.
GGGGGAGCTGAGGACAGTGAGCCTTGGCTTGGCCTTAGGAGCGGCGATAGAGGTGCAGACCGGCGGAGAGTCGGGTACAGTAGGGTGTCCACAGACGTGCAGGCCGCTAGGTAGGCAGACAGGCAGGGCCCCGGCCGCGACTGGTACGGGTCGCCGACGGCGACGGATGTAGAGCAAACGGACAACACGTAGGACCCCCGTGGGCATTTCGGACGGTCTCCACTCGCGAGGGGGCCCCCCGACACCAGCGCCGGGACAGGCCGGCAGGGAGCGAGCGTGCAACTGGAGACGGCCGGCCTCTACCGTGACGTTCGGCGAGGCTGGCGCCCGAACCGCTGTGGGTCATGAAGGGAAACCTTACGTTAATCAGACAAGATGGAACGGGGTCTCGACCCGGGGAGGTCAATGGCCCTGGGACGCAGGAAAGGGACCGGGCCGTAGAGTCCGTCGGCTTGGGACTGGAGGCCCGAGTGGGGAGGGTGTAGTTAGAGAACGTCCGTTACTGACGTCGAGGGAGACACTGGACCGAGTGCCGACGACGCGCGGACTGCCGAGAACGTCCATGGAGAGCCATCTCGAGCCACGAGGGTTTGGGAAACGAGGCGTAAAGGGTCCGGAGGTATGGGTGTTGGCTCAGTTCGGGGTCCGAACTAGGTCTTGCAGATCCCGAGGGGCGTAGGGGAGTTTCGGCACCGTGTGTCCCGTCTACCCGCCGGGTCGTGGTACGGGTTGGGGGGAAGGTGAAACGGAACGGAGAGGAAACGGACAAGATTGATGCCGAAGGGTGAAATGAGAGGGTTGAGACCAGGTCCTTGAGATTTTGAAAGGAGAAGTTCTATGGTCCTCTTTCTAGACTTCGAACTCCCTCACACCTCTCACCCTCGGTACTTCGTTCCCCCTCCTCTATTTCTATTCTGTCTGCCGAATCGGACCTTTTCTCCGAAACGGTCCCAAGAACCCCTCTACGAGAATGAGTTCCCCCAGAAAGAAACTACTTAAATTCATTGACTGTGTGACCCCATCCCCAGTCCATTTAAGACGTCGTCCTCCTCACACAGACCTACACTTTTGTACTCGACTGTCCGTTCGACGACCTCCCCGACCCCCACAACCCCTGAGAGATTTCGTCCGGAACGGGACCTTAGTCTCATCCTTCTATCAGGACTACTGGAAAGTTCCAGTGAGAAGAAAGTTTTTACAAAGATTCGTGGAGTCTATATGGTCTTTACCACGATCCCCGTGAATTGTCTGTAGTAGAATTACAGAAAAGAAAAATTTTTAATAGAAACAACAACCGACACGTCCGAGAAGTCCGACGTGTACCTGAAAGAGATCAACGGAGTTCATCCCCGATGAGAAGTAGCGTCAGGAGTCCGAAGAGTAACTCCCCAGAAGAGTAACTCCCCAGAAGAGAATGATCCCTCGTGTCTGAGATCCCACGTGCCCGAGTCAAACGCCGTGTACCCAAATCAACGAGGAGTAGTACACCCTAGAAGGACCCGGTCGCTAACTTGGACACAGGGGAAGTACCCGTCCACCTAAGAATTGGTGACCTGGTGATCCCTTCGGGGAGTAGAAGTAAAGAAGGAGTTGTGTAGGGACGGTCTACAGTGGGGTCCAATGTCTACTCTTTTGACTCCGAACCTTTCCAACCTGTCTCACGTCTTGGTCTTGCGGTTGCGACCACGGACCACCGGACCGCCGGACCGCGTCGAGAGATAGGTGGGCCCTATCCGGACGAAAGGGAATCCCCGACAGGACAAACAGAGGACAAAGGACCTTCGAGACTCGAACGGAGGAGGGACAGAAGTGGAGGAGGATGGCTCGGGACTGGGACACGAAGGGGGGCAGTCCACACTGGGGCCGACCCTCCCCGACGTGACACTCGCCACACACTCTTACGGACCGACGGTCGTGCCGCGGACGGTGGTCGGGACCGTCACGTAGACAGTGGGGCCGACCCGTCCGTTCAAGACACTGTTTCCATCCCTCATCCTTCCCATCGACAACCTGACCCCCGGGGTGCACAGAACCCTCTTTGTACGTAGGAATAAATAACTCACGGAGAACACAGACCGAGTTTGGGAGTTTATGCATCATAAAATATATGTCAGGTATCTTAAGAGGTCCGGTCTTATGACCTTACCCATCGGAAAGGGAAGAGGTCCCCTAGAAGGGTTGGGTCCTTAGCTTGGGTCCAGAGGGTGTAACGTCCGTCTAAGAAATGGTCGACTCGGTGTTCCCTTCGGACATCATAAAATATCAACATCTGAAATATGGATAGACAATAGACTTGACCAGGAGTTGTGTAGGGAGACACCATCCATTCTGTGGACGCCCTTTGACAGGAGTATAGTGTCTACTCCTTTGACTCTATGTGTTTACTCTATGTTGAATGGGTTTCCGTGCAACTCTGTCTGACTGTCCCGATCCTGATCCGCGGAGGACTGAGGTTTAAGTCACAACAAAAGGTAGGTTCAGCCCTGATATCATACTCGGTCGGGGTGTCTCAAGACCCACCCCGGACCCGTCCAGACCCACGGTACACGCTCCCCGACAGGATCTTGGGAGGGCCAGAGGAGACGTCTACTTGTGTAGACATGGTGCGTCAGGGGGACGGCCTTGCCTCCGGTCACGCACATACTGCCCCCGCCACTCATGGTGACACACACGGGTGGTCCGAAGGTGCCCGCACTAACACTCGCGTTCCGGCCTGGGACACTCGTCCGTCCCACTCACGACCGGGGCCCCAATCCACTCTTAGACGACTGTCTCCTCTCTCCTGACACCTCCCCCCACCGCCCCGTCACAATCCCGACTCCCAGATTTCAGGGTGTACCCCTGTGAGTTCCTATTTTGGGGTCAGACGCCCTCATAGGATCCCCGAAGAGTCGAAAAAAAATGTGGTAGACTTGGTAAAAAGGTTACTGTTTTTAACTGTCCCCGACCTCCATATTGAGTAGTGACGCACTAAAGGGACCAACCCCTCCGACACCCGGATCCTGGGGGGAGTAGGAGGGTCCTTTCGACCGCACGTCGGGGACTTCAACAGGGTACGCCGTCGGATCCGGAGTACCACTTTCCTCTGTCGGACACCCCGACCTGAACAGGAGTAAGGGCGGACTCTCAGATTCTCCTGTGCTTGTCATGCGAGCGGAACGAGAACTGGGACCCCGTCCGGGAGACGATGGACGAACTGGAGCTAGTAGAGTAAATTGGGAGTGTTGGACCCTTCGGCCCATGACGAGACTAGGGTAAAAATTTCTTCCGTAAACTCCGAGTCTCTCTCACCGAGCTCCCCTGTCTCGATCTCTCCCCACCACCATCGTCCCTAGGCCTACAGCTGGACCAGATGGGACGTCCACCGTCAACTATTTTGTGGGAGGGACGGAGGGGGTGGTCGAGGGGCACGGCCTTGCCACCCGTCACGGTCCTGCTGGTTCCGAAACGGGAGTTGAAGTGGACGGCGACGGACCGCCCGAAGCACCCACGGGCGACACTCCACTTGCACCTACTGACAGACTACGCCGGAACACGATTGCCGCGGTGTACGGACCTGCCGTAGTTGGCGAAGAGGACGGAGACGGGGCTTCCGAAGTGACCCGCAAAGACGTGGTAGTTGGACCTGCTGACACGGTCGGCGGGGACGGTCTCTCCCCGGGCGACAGCCCTGGCCCAGGTGCTGAAACTGACAGAGACGGGGTCGCCGATACCACCGTTCTGAACACTCGATCACAACGGGTAGGACTCAGGACGGCGGTGTCACCTGTCGGGGGGTCCCGGGTGGAACCGACACGACCATGGGCGGTGTCCCGGGTAGGGAGTGTCGCACCCACGGCCGGACGACGCGTAGAGACACTTCCTCCACCACGCCGCCGTTCTCCGGCCCGACCCGCTCGGGTCGGACCACCGGCACCACCACAAACCCCGGCAGTGACGGCGGGACCAGGATAGGTGCCACAACGACTGGGACTCCCGGACCGCGGCCCCGAAGACGGGGGGACCTGGGACGACGATGGGACGGGGTGTGATGCGGGGTCGTGCGGTCCTGGTCCTCACAGTCCAATCGTACGACGGTCGTCCCAAGGGAGACGACGGACTGGACGGGGGGCTCGGACCCTTCTGGTGACGAGACACTACCTCCACCCCCGAAAGACCCGGGGAGGAAGTGAAGGATCCCGCGTACCTGACCTCACCGGGAAAGAGCGGTGGGGAGTCGACCCCATGTGTGTGACTCCCTGGAGTCGGAGTACGGTGTTTATAATAAAAAAATTATGTGTCTTACATTTTTACCCTTAAAATAGTTTATTTTGATGCCTTCACGTGCACCCGAGGAAACGGTCTTTTTCAGGTGAACCTCAGGGTCTACGGCCTCGCGGTCTCGTCTCCGGACGGAGACCCCTTCGGTGCCCTGAGACGGGTGTGTGTCTCACCGAACACTTCTCCTCGGGTCCCGCGGGAAAGGGGAGACACCTCCTCCCCCTCTCCATCTCTGTGCCTCCTCACATTTGGTAGCCGTCACCCCCGACCCGGGAGTGCCTCTCCTCGCACGAGGGGCGCCCGACGAGACGTCGTCGACGACCTTGTCGCTCACCCCGACCCACGCCTCCCGCCGTCCCCTCGGGTCGAGACGGTGAGAGGGGCGTACGTCGTGGTCGTGGGCCAGCCTCAAGTCCTAGCACAACTCGGACGTGCCCTTCCCCACCAGTTACACCCCTACCTTCTGTCGTGGGATCTCTTCCGACTGGAGGAAAAGGAGGAGAAGGGAGGACCTGTCGCCGGGGGACGGGGTGTCCGAAGTCGGGGACCCGAGACTCGATCCCTTCCCCGACGTACAAGGGACTCTGGCGCGGGAGGTTCCTCGGACCACTCTCGGATCTCTTACTCCTCGACTCTCAGTGTCCCCAATCTTAAAGGTCTCGGGACTGAGGTCCCAGGGACTTTCCTTCGCTCCGAGACCCAGGTACTGTGGGGCTAAATCTAAGAGTGAGACCTACGGTGTGTGGGCACCCGCTACCAGTCGTGACAGAACAACCGTTTGGCAAACGACTACCAAACGACCTCGTCGACCAGACAGAAGACCAGGTGCGAACGACACCGGAGTAGTTACGTGTTCTAGACCTTGTACAACCCTCCCAATCCTCCTCTCCCCTCTTCTCCCAATCGACTCCGACGATGGGTTCGGAGGTTCGGGGGTGGAGGACCAGACCGGGTCCGGTCGGGTGTCGAGGGGTGGAGATCGAGATTTTCCTTTTACTTGAGCCAGGGAACTCTGGAGAGGGGTCAGAAGAAGGGGTCGGGAGTGGACAGGGGACGGAAGAAGGACCGGGAGAGCTTACCGGGAGGGAGAACAGAATGGAACCGTAGACACTCCTCTCGGGACCGGTCTGTGTCGTCGACGGAGACGGGGTCTCTATTCGCGGCCGGGGGGAGCGGGTCGAGTGGTAGGTCTGGTGGACGTTTCGTGTCGTAGAAGTGGGACCCCAAGGTTCGGAGAAGGTCGGGAAGAGACGAACGGGGGGGACGGTGGTGCGTCCTGTCCTGTGAGTGGGTATCTGAGCTAGTGGAGTGAGTCCACCGTGACGAGGTCGCGGACGGTATCCCGGGGTAGGAGTATGTCCGGGGCCCCTAGGTCCAAAAGGGCTTGTCAGGGCGACTTGTTTTTCCCGAGGACCCCCTACTAGCGGTCGACCCTAGACCCCCCTGTCCCCAACTCCGAGCTCTACACTGGTGAAGACGAGGGTCGTGTCCAGAGTCAATATCCAGATCGGGAAGTCCTCTCGTACCCCATTCTGAACTAGTGTCAGGGGTAGGACGAGGGACGAACCAGTCGGTACGTGGATCTTAACACGACCACGATACTCCTTGTGGTTCCTTTGGTTTCCGGACTCCCCGCTTTTGTCTTGTTCGTATTCGGTTTGACACACCGTGCCTGCGGTCCCAGTACCCCGTCGTCACCTACCGTTCCTTGCCGGTCTCTCACACTGACCCATCCCGTGCGAAGGTGTAACTTTCGTCCGGACTTTAGGCCAGGACTCCTCGAGAGACCAGTTCGGTATTCCCCTCCGGTCGTGTCCAATGTTCTCTTCCGTCCTTCCTGTCCCGGTCCCGGACGCCAGTCATTACCGAAATCCTGTCGTGAAGGGGGATGGAAAAGGGTATAGTACCTTGATTCTCTTTTAATATTGTCTCATTGCACCAACCCCCTTACAAACCGAGGTCTACTTCGGTGAACACCGGTCCCCGATGACCGGGTCCAGTGGTCGACAGGGTTCGGGGTCCCGTGCCGTGGACCCTCCGAGACTAAGTCCTCTGTCACTGGCCACCAGATCTCACCTTCCGTAGTACACGACCCTTCAGGTTCTACTTCGACCCTTCCACTTTCTGAATTCCGGCGTCGAAACTTAGGTCCGGACTCACGTCTCTCAAGTGATAAGATCGGACGAACAGGGTGGGAGACAGAGTGGAGGACTAGGTGGGACCGACGAGACACAAATATATTTCGGAAGGACCGACCCGGAAGGAGAGAGATGGTCGTCGGCACAGGGGAGAAGAGTGAGGGGGTGTGGACTCGAGCCGGTCGAGGTCGACCGACCACAGGTGCGGCAGGTCGTCGTGAGCGGGTCTTGACCCGAGGTCGTCGGCCTTCTCGTGGTTGTTGTCCCTTCTGAACGGCCTCGGGCACGCCGGGTGCTACGGGTCGAAGAGAGGTCCGACGTGCGCCTTCCAGTGGGGTAGGTCCCGCAACCCGTCGGGTCCGGCCATGTGGTCGTGGTGTAGGACCTTGAGGTGCGAGGGGACCGAGTTGGTCGGCTACGGGTCGACCACCCCAGGTACGTACCCTCTCCCGCCCTCTGCCCACTCTGCCGCCCCTTCCCACCTCCTTGCCCAACTTCTCACCTTCCCTTCCTGCCTACCACACTCTCCTCTCCACCCCTCTCAATCCTCCCTACCCCCTGTCCGTTCATCTTACCCCTCTAGTGTTCCCTGTGATGTCCTCACCTCTTTGCAACCACTCCCCGTGTTCCTCTCCTTGACCCCCACGGAAGTCCCACGGTCGCGGGTCCGACCGCGATGGACACCGACGACCGGGGCCCCGAGGACCCCGTCCAGTGTCCTCATGAGGAGGTCGGCGAGCTGCGAGTGGTCGTACCGAAGACAGACGCACTTCGACGAGTGATTGGGACTCTCGTCCGGACAGTCCCTGTCCCGTATCCTGTCGCTGTCCGGGTGGTCAGGACCCCCTCCTCTGTCTCCTGTCTCACGATCCCGTCCGAACCTGTGACCCTACGTACATCCCTCCCCCACCCGTCTTACCGGCTTGGGATTCGACACCTGGCACCCGTAAATTTCCTTCGATCGTGACTTCGCCCTTCTACGTCCGCGGTCCGGTCCGGGTGCCCTCCGACCTACGTTCCCTCTCCCACCCGGACCTTTCCGATGCGTCCCCCTGTCCCTCTTCCGTCCACCTGACCCCACCCCATCATCCGTGACTCCTGCCCCACTCGTCCGCGTCCACCACTAGTCTTCTGGACAAATCGGGGTCTGGGTGGTGATGGGCCGTTCCCTGAGGAGCTCTGAGTCGTAGGGGTTGAGACTTTGCCCCCAGAACTCTTACTGTTGTAGGAGTGTCCCTTAGGACCAGTTCTCCACTTTTAGGAACCGCCATTTCCCTCTGCAGTACCATCAGCTCCACCCCCCCCTACTCCTTATTGTCCGAAGACTCCACTCTGACTTCCCGGGGCCCCACCGTGGACCCAACCGCTCCGGGACGACCACGACGTGGTCTCGCTACGGGCGCTACCGCGACTGGTGACGCCGGGGGTACTCGACATCGGCCTACAGGTCGGTGACGTAGCACCGTGACCGTCGTTTGACCGTGGAGACCAACTCGAGGTCCTCAGAGACCAAGAGGAGGAGTTTGGACCTCCTCCGGTACGACACCGACGTAACCGGGCGGGTCTGAAGGAGGGACGTCTTGTGGGGGAGGAACCGCGACCGGGCGGACGGGTGTCCGGCGTGGAGTCTCGATGCCTCCTTAGTCACGCGAGAAAATGTCCCCCCGAAGAGCCGGAGTGATTGGACAAAAAAGGCAAAGGAAGGAGAGAGGGGATCACGGTAGTAGGTGGAAAGAGAAGAGTCCCCTGGACTCTAGGTGGTGGTTAGGGGAGGTGGTTGAAGTGGGGCTGGTAGGGTCGTAGAGTGCGGACACCGAGACCGACCTTCTCCGTGAGTGTGTGGACATCCACCGGGGCCGCCGGGCCTCGTGTCCCTCCGGCCGGTTCCACAGCCGGTCCACCCATATCTCCCCTCTGTCCGACTCCGACGGCTCCGCGGCGTCGAGGGCGCTCCTCCGGGACATCACCGAGACGTGCGCTATCATCTACTGCGAGTCTCCGCCGTCGTCGTCGTCGTCGGTCCCGTCCGACTTCGGGTCGTGTCGGTCCTCGGGGTCGTCCGGACGACGCAACCGGTCGTCCTACAACTCCTACTTCCCGTCCGACAGTAGGCGTGTCCGGTGCAGTCTCCTCTTCGCCAACTCCTGGGCCGGGCACCCACACCTCAGCTTCTTTCAGTGGCCTCGGACCCTCTTCTCTACACCAACCCGGTCCCATCCTGTTCCGTCTTTTCGGCGCCTCCGGCGGGGGCCCCTCCACCCGACCCCCCTTTCCGGGTTCCGTCTCCTGTCCTTTCGTCATTTCACAAGGGTCTCAAGTCCCGTGGCTCCTCCCCGACTTTCTCGAATCTTGTTATGGGGTCCCACCCGTTCTCTCCCCGAGAGACAGGGAGACCGACCACCCCTGGGACTCTCCGGTCCGACCGGTGGGGAGATGGGGATACGATGCGCACGGATGAGTCGAAAACTCCCGTCCCTCGATTAGGGTAAGGTCTTCCACCTCTGGAGTCCGGTACAACTCATGTTAAAGTTGCAGTCCTCCTTGTGGGACGGACGGACACCGACCTGTCTCACCACTCCTGTCGCCAGTTCAGTTATGACAGAGTACCAGTTCCCGAGTCCGAGACCTTAGTCTGACGGGGAACCTAAGGTCGGGACTACGAATAGTCTACACTCTGGGGTCGGTTCCCCCGAAAGAAAGGAGTTCCGGGGGTAGGAAGTAGAGGTTTTCACCATTACCTACACACCATTACCTTGGTGTGTAGGACCTCGACTAACGTATCTGTCGTCGGTCCCCGAGTCGCCTCGGACGGACGGTGTCTCGTCCCCGAGTCCTCGATAAATCTGATGAGTAATGACCCTCCATGGCAGAGTTTCTGTTGGGAAAAGGAAAGGGGTGGAAGGGACAGAGGGTTGAGAGACGGAAATGACCCTCTTGTCAGGAAGAATTCCGTCCCTTGATCCAGTTTCCCTGAACGCTTACAGTGGGGATTACAGTCGAATACTATTTTAGTTAAGGAAGTGTCGGACTTCTACACTCGTCTGTCACCCGTCGACGAGGGACTCTCCGTTCCCTTTCTGGGTGTGTCAGGACCCAAGTACCGGTGTCCTGATCGAACGGGTCCAGTGTACGTGAGAGTCTCGGACAAAGGAGTAGACATTTTTCTCCTATTGTCATGAGTGAAGTGTCCCAATATTCCTTCGGGATTATTCTATGGTCTGTTTTTTCTCGAGACATTATTATTGTAACAATTATTATTAACGATTAACTCGTGCGTCATATACGGTCCGTGATACGATTCACGAAAGGTACATGACTACTTAGGAGTATTACATGATATCCCATGCGTTGTCTGTTGTATGTGTGTGTCGTTGTCCGTACCTAGAATTTTACTCGAGATTTATTTTGGCCTTTCTTGTCTTACAGTAAATATTTTGACGACAACGACGACGATTCAGTGTGGTCAGCACAGGTTGAGATACACTGGGGTATCTGTCGTCGGGTGGTCCGAGGGGGCAGGGACCCTAAGAGGTCCGTTCTGGTAACCTCACCCAACGGTAGAGAAAGAGGTCACGTGCTTTCACTTTTCCCTTTCACTTCAGCGAGTCAACACAGACTGAGAATCGCTGGGGTACTTGACGTCGGGTGGTCCGAGGAGGTAGGCACCCTAAAAGGTCCGTTCTCATGACCTCACTCCACGGTAACGGAAGAGACGTGTACTTGATTCCCCACCAATTGAGTCAGGAGACTCGAACTTCAGGTTGACCTTTACTGAGTCCTTCTCAGAGAAGAGGAGTGCAATGTCTGCTCTTTGGGTATCCGAATTCATTGACCTAAACTTGGGTTCGTCGACGTGACGAGAGTCAGAGAGGTCCAGAGTTCCACAGTTCACGACGTGGGTAGACTCTCCTCGACTAAAGAGGACTCCTGACCCCCTACACTGCCCGGGGGGTCACCTTGGGTCCATGACCCTCCCCGGGGACTCCGGTGGAGGTGGGAGGGCAGGGGAGTGGTACTCCTGAGCTGGGTCCTCCGCCGCTACGTCGCACCGCCGACGAGCCTCCCACGGGCGACGCTTCTCATATCGGGCCTCTTCCCACGTCTCCCTCAACTGTGGTCGCTACCAGCGCATGTGCCACTCCATCTTTGCCTCCAGACTCCTCGGCAACCCCCGTCGAAACCCGTCACCCTTGTGACTCCACGACCCACCACCCCTCCCCCGACACCCATTGGTTTTCACCCCGGTGAGTCCCAAGGGAAGGGGCGGGGGTGCGGTGGAGAGGGGTGGAAGGTCTTCTGTGTCGGGGACATTGCCGTCGGGGGTCGAGTGAGGGACGGGTCCTTGGTTACTCTCGGGGTCTGGACACGGGGCCGGTGAGTGATCTCCGAGGGCCCCCTCTTCTCCTCGTCGACCCGTCTGTCGCCGGGGCGTCTCGGGTCGGACCACCCCCGACCGCGGAGGACCCTCGATAAGAACCGACGGAAGTCGAGTCTCTAGGTCACCCTCTCGGTGGTCAGCCGGCGCAAGGACCACCGACCCCCCTACCCTCTCTCTTTCGACGGTCTGTCTGAGTGGAAGGAGTAAGGTAAGTCTGTGGGAGAAGACGGGAACTGAGACCAAAGATGGGAGGAACCGGGGGTCGGGAGGGATGGAACGGTGGTGGGGCACAGGAGGGATCACGTGTACAGAAAGGGCCCGGTCAGTGGGAAGCCGAGATCCCTCTCACACTAGAATTTAGACGTCTTACCCTTCAGTCGGAACGCCCGTTCAGTCTTCTACCGATGCCTCGGGTCGGAGGGATGGGGAGCGGTCAGTGCCCTGAGAGTCTTAATCCCTACACGGAGACCAGGGTCGACGACGGGTGCGGACCACCCAGAGACCCGAAACAGTACTAATCGTGTTCCACTCCGCTCACTGTCCCTGGATCCGTTGTCCCGCTCACCCCCTTACTTCCGGACGTCTCTAACGAGGATGGAACGTACTCTTCGTCTCTCTTCTCCTACCGCTCTCGGTACGGGGTCGGGTGCCGGGAGGTCATCCGTGCCATGTGTACCTTCCGGTGCCGCGGGAGGAAGAACGAAAGGAGGACGGCGTCGACCGGTCTACGCGAGAGGAGGTGGAGGTCGGGGAGGAAACAGAAGAAACCCAAGAGGTACCTGGTCCGACACCGACGCTCCTAGTCTCTCCACCGCCCCACCCCTTAAGTCGAATATCTTACTATCGGCTTTTGGAGTCACAAAAGTCCCCGTCCGTTCGAAGGATCTTTGGACAGAGATGTTCGTACCACCCCTTCTCGTCCGGGAAAGGAGAGTGGGGGTCTGGCATGGACCCAGTCTGAGAACAGGTAGGAGTCGGGTCCGAGACCCCCGTCGAACATGGTTACCGTCCTAGAGTCTCCCTCCGGGACCTTCCGTCGTCCTCTCTAATCCTCCCCCGAGAAACCCCACGTCAGATACACAAAGATTTGCACAGTCGGTCAGGTGGAAGGTACGAGAAACCTTGGGGATGGACTGAAGGGGATCGTCCGGAGACGGGACCTGGGGGTCTGGGACTCGTCTTGGTAGTTCAAGCCGGGAGGAAGACACAGACCTCGGACTAGTCGTCTCTGTCTTTTCCAGGTGGGGACCCTCCTCTCAATACCGGTGCACACTCGTGGGTCAGGACAGTGATGGCGACCCGAAAGAGGAGTATGAAGGACGTTGAGGATTGTGACGACCTCGAAGTAAAGGAGGACGAAGATAGATCACTTGGACGTCTACCAGTAAAGGGAGACCTATTATTAGGTAGTCTCAAAGACACATAGATAAACATTTATTTTACTGCCAAGATTTGGACTGAGAGAGAAGAGACTCCTGTAGTCTGACGAGAGTCTCTAGGACCATGAGATCCAAAGGGGTTCGGGGCTCAGGGTCCAGGTGCCGAGGAAAGGGAGGACAAGAGGTAGGAAGTACGGTCAAGACACTGCCGTCCTCTCCCGGAGGGTAGTCTGTCTTCCTACTCCCCCTGGGTCCTGTGTGTGTTCCGTCCACCGGCTCAGAGGGGAACTACTAAGTAGACAGCGTGGGTCGTCCACTGAGGGAGTGAGTCGGACCGAGGGCGGGCCGGACCACCGGGTACAATGGCCGGGCCTGCTCCGCGGGCCGGAGGTCGTCGTCGTGGTACAGTCGGACGAGGTCCATGAGTCACGCCACCCACGTGTCGTCGGCGCACCACACCGAGTCGTGAGGGTCCTACGTGGACACGTCGTCCACCCACCGGTGTAGACGTAGGTGCCGTCGGTCTCCCAGTAGTTCCTCCATGTCGAGGAAAAGGACCCCTCCCCCCACCCCTGTGGTACCCTCGGTCCAGGAGACCGGTCTTGGGTCTGGAGAGGTTCGTGCACTAGAACTCCGGCAGTACGTCCTCCCAACTCTCCTTGCGACCCCCGATAGGGATATCGTCATTTCTTCCTTCACTCTGGTCTCCCACCTGAACGGAGGTCATTTCACTCCGGTCACGAGTTGACACGACCAAGATCACGGAGTCCGGTGTATTACAAAAAAGGTTTCCCAGAAATTACGACGGAACTTAGTCGTTTTCCTCCTACCCTACCGGTTTCCTGGCTGTGGAATCGTCGTGTCTCCTCCCTCCCTTCTTTGGCCTACGCCTACCTTTATAGGGGTGTGGTGGGGGAGTGGGGAGTCGGTTCGAAGACTCAGGGCTCCGAGGTCTGTGGAGAACAGAAGTTGAATGGACCATCTGTCGTGCTCGGTCCCGTTAGGCCCGGGCGACAGGGGGCGACTCCCAGTGCGGAAAGAGGGGGTGGAGGCAGACCAGGGGTCGTCCGTCCTAGACTGTTCTGTCCGGAGGGCCACAACCAGTCGCTCGAGGGTCATGGAAGACGGGGTAAAGGGTAGGGAGGTAACCCTTCTTTACCGCCCCCACTCTCTCGGTCCCTCAAACTCCTCTGACTTGAATTTAAACCCCACAGCCTCGGTCTCCCCCGTTTGGTGTTGAGGTCGTCGTTGTTCGTACACAACCTGTGAAAGATAAAAGGATAAAACCGGTAGGGAACACCGTACTCTCTAGAATCAAGGGGTTGGTACCTAGTTTGGACACAGAGGACGTCACCTTCGTGTCTCGCAATTTGTGACCTGCCGGTCCCTTGGGGCAACTTGTGGAAGATACACGACTCGTCAAATGTACGTAGGAGAGTGGGTTGGGGTCTCGTCGGAAGACTACAACTATGATAGAGTAAAGTGTCCATTCTGGTTTCGAGTCCCATGTATGCGACAGGTTCCAGTAAGGTATCGTTCATTTCCCGCCCTGTGCTTACGTCTAAGAATTGGTGTGAGTGGTGGGACTGATGTCCATCAGTGTGAGTGATGGGACGGAAAAGTGTCCGTTCCTACTTCTACCCGTTTAAGCTTCACTTTGAAGGGATCCGAAAATCTCCTCCTTCCATGGACTCGGAGGGACACCGGACCCCTCACCAGAGGAAACGATTCCCCAGGAGTACGGTCTCCTTCGTGAACACCAGGTGGTCTGTCACCGAGGGGACTCCCTTTTCGAAACACACTAAGTGGAGAAAAAGAATCACGAGTCTCGTCAAGGGACGTGGGTACACCCTTGACAGAGGCTCCATCTTCGTTTACTCTTCACCTGTCTCCTACAGGGCACCAGTCAGTCTCCAGAAGGAAAGGTCCCTACACGGTGTAGATGGACCTGTCCCATCACGACTGGTGTCAGGACGGCCCCTTTTCAGTCCCCTGTTTCGACCTGAGAGTGAGGGGGATTTAAGTCGTAAGACCTACACCCCTAAGATCACCGAACGGTCTGAAGAGATCTTACTGGTACTGAGAAGGTCCCCCTCCACCGCCTTCCGGAGAACTTAGTCTTGGTAATCGGTCTAGACGTCTCTCGATTTGGAGTACCCTTTGGGCGGGGATCAGAGTCTCTGGGTGTCTCAGGGGGCCGACGACACACCTCATGGACCAGTGGTCGGAGATGTGAACGGTCCACGACGCGTCTGCGCCCTGTGAGACACTCCTGGTATCGGACCGCCGGTCAGGACCTATTTACTGCGGGCTCATGTTCGTTGGGGAAGGGTCTCTTCGTTCAGAGACTGGACGCCACAGTCCCTGTTTCCCTTCGTCCTCCGGTCCGTGAGTGTGACTCCAGGAGTAACTCCCGCGTCCGGAGGTCGTGAAGGAACATGTCGACCCGCAGTTTACAGAAGGGTTTCTCTTACAACAGAGCCTACCACCGTTTGACCTAGGTCCCGAGGACCCACCGGTCCGGCTTCGGAAACCTGTCGGGGGTGTGACGGTGGACGGGTGTCTCGGACGTCTCTGGTTCCGGTCGTCACACCCCGGCCGAGGGACGACCAGGGGAGGGCCGAGTCGGGGACGGAGAGTCTTCGGAGAGGACTACCGACAGAAAACGTGCCCCCGGGGAAAGTACAGTGTACCGAGAGACCTAACCGTCGGTGACTCCGGTTCCCCAGGATTCCTCCGACCTCCGGGGGACACCTGGCCATCCCGTCTTTGACGAGAAACTGACGTCAGTTTGTCGACAGTTCCAGTTCCACGAGTCTTTTCTCACACCGGTCGTGGGGCGTGTGTAAGTGAGAGTGTCACTTTGTTCGTCCGGGAGGGAGTGAAGACAAGGAGAGACCTAGGGAAGGCTGTGAGAGACTCTCGTCGACTACGGTCCACAAAGGTAAATAAAGAAGTGAGTAACAATGTCATGAAGATTGTGAGACGTCACTACCAATACGACGACGACGATTCAGCGAAGTCAGCACAGGCTGAGAGACGACGGGGTATCTACCGTCGGGTGGTCCGAGGAGGCAGGGACCCTAAGAGGTCCGTTCTTGTGACCTTACCCAACGGTAAAGGAAGAGGTCACTACCAATACTCTTAGGTGAAGGAACTGACGGAAAGGGAAAGGTCTGACTTTTGATAGGGTTCTTTCCCTGGTCCAGAACGAGTAGACCCGTAGAGACCGGGGATTTTGTCACAGATGGTGCATCGCCCCCGGTCCCTCCGCGACCGCTTCCCGTCTTGATTCCTACCCCCACGGCCGTTCAACGAATGGACACGTCGAGGGGCCACTACCGCCGGTCGTCGCTCGAGAAGGGCGTCGGGTGGAAGGGGTGCTACGGGTGGTCGTAAGGGACGCTCCTTCGGTGTTCGTACTCACAGTCCGGAGGGAGGTCTCCGGGACCCGACGGTCAGTGGGGTGTCGAAGAGAGATCCGGGGTCAATTCGGACTTCCCTTTCTAAAGGGGTCGGGTGTCTGATTCCACACGAAGTCACTGACTACGCTACGACCGGGGTCCCCTCGTCACAAAATAAGAGGTGAGTCTCTTCGTAGTCAAAGTGACACACTTCTCGGAGACCTCTCCTTGTCACACGGTCTCTCTACCCTCCTTTTGACAGGAACTTGAAAGGTCCTTTCGTGACTCCGTCCGTTGAGTCCTACCCCTGTCCCCTTCCTTCCTGACGTCCGAAACCCCGGACGTATCACCCGACCGATTCAGGTGGACGTCGGTCTGAAGATTTCTGAGTCCTGTTTTTCGTTACAAATGTGTTTACGAGTAAAGACACTGGACGTCAAATTTTAAAAGACACGAGGGAAGGAACGAACCGACGTTGTATGTAAGTGCCTCGATAGACACACATACACACACACAAGTCAGCACAGGGGGAGAAACCCTAGGGTACCTGACATCGAGTGGTCCGAAGAGACAGGTGCCCTAAAAGGTCCGTTCTTATGACCTCACCCAAGTGTTTCCTTTTGTTAAGGAAGAGATCTTTTTCCACCCTAGGATCGTCGACAGACACCACGGGTGGGACCGTCGGTCCCACTCGGACAGAAACTCACCCATGGTCTGGTTAGACTCTGGATCGGGACCCTTGGGGGGAGGAAGACAGGTCCCGGACATTCACCTTCCCGAGAGACGTCCGGATGAAGACAAATCCCCTCTCGTCTAGGTCTCTCCTTTCCTCCGTCTAGATCTTCCTCGCTTGTCTTCCTGGTCGAGCCGTTCAGCTCCGGACCGAGGCTCGATGCCGGCTCTAGACGGGTCCACGAACTGACACCTAAGACGTTAAGTAGGGATATAGGCAGAATGCTTCAGAACAACCGAATTCTCTCGAGGTCGCCGAAAGATACTGAATTTAGGTTTTTTTGGGGTTGACTGTGCAATCATTTTAAGGAAACTTTTTAAGGTCGGAACAGAACGGACTTGATTCTGCTTTTCGTTTTGTACATCGGGTTCGGTCTTTACACTCGGTTTACACCAACTCCGCCAAGTCCTTGTCGATCTCTTGTGGCCCAACTCGACACCCCGTTTCCCAACCTGTGCCCAGTCCCCTCTCACTTTTGAATCCTGAACCACTCGTCCTCAACGGTAGAACGGTCCTTGCAAGAATGTTCACGAGGAAACTGCTACATACGGGACCACACTCAGTGTCCCACACTACGGAAAAGTGGTCCGATTTATCTCCTAATAGATTTGGTAAACGTTATAGGAAGACTCTTCCCCGACGACCCCGAGGGGTCGGACCCCTTCTACGACCTGTTCAATACCCCAGACAAGACTTGAGCTGTCGGGGGAGTCCTGTCTCTCTCTGTTTACGTTAACGACCAGACCTGATCCGCCTGTACTCGCCAGACCGCTGGTCCCTACCTACACTGACGAGACTTCGTCGATCCACAATCTTTTTACGGTAGGACTCTATTTTAGAGTAGTGGAGAGGTTAAGTTCGGACGGGTGGTTTTGGAGAGACAAGAAGGAGAGCCATTATTCTCGGTGTCCCTGGCGACGATACTGACCGAGACAGGACCAGATAGTCAGTGACTCGAGGGTACAGAAAGAAATCAGACCTCTGAGAGGATCCCGCAAACTGGTTGCTTGGAAAAAGTGAAGCTCCACTGACTACTTCCAAAGGACCGACCAAGGTTGACCCAGGGTCCTCTTGTCTCGAAGCACATCGAGGTCCCGACGTCTACCGAGACAGCCCCCTAGACATGTTCCTTCTCCGGTGAGTGGAACCCGAAGATCAGGTGTTGGATGGACGGGTCCCTATCAGACCGGAGTCAGAACCAGACTCCTAAGAGGGACCCCTTTACTGGTGGACGGGGTGGATCTGAGACGAGGAGACCGAAGAGAACCGTCGTAGACACATGACGTTGACTTCCTGATGTCTAGAGACGAGGGGACACGGTCCAAGAAGGGTGGTCGAAGGGTAATGGACCCGACATCATCCGGACCCCCAGTACCAACCCTTCCAGCTCCTTTACGACCTAGGCCAGGTCCCTGTGAAACCGGAGTTCCTCCGGCAACTAGTGGGTTCCCTTCAACAACTCCCCTTCTTACTCGTACGCGTGGTCACGGTCCCGTCACTTGTGGATTCACCCCAGTCTCCACCCCCCCTCCCCAACTTCGTAGTGGATTTCGAATCCTTAATAGACTTCCGGACGAGATACCCACCGGGACGTTTGTGCAGACACCTCCCCTCTTGTCCGTCGTCGTCTTGACTCCCGAATCGACCAACTATAAACCCAATGTCTACCATCTCCACCGGTGAGATTCTTATAGTCTTTAGGGTCTATGGGAGGTCCCTGAGTCCAGTGAGGGACTATTTGTGTGTACGGGTTGAGTGCGACTCTGGAAGAGTCTTAAAGATTCCCCGTTGTAGAGGACCGATCTGGGTCGTGAGCTAGGTAGGACGTGATCTAGTACTTAAAAAGGGGGTCCCGGTAGTCTTACTCCGATTCCCCTGGGTTGGTCTTCAACCTCTCCTTCTCCACCCCTTTTCTTCATTAAGGAAGCGTCTCCCTTCCCAGTATATAGGCTCCGAGGTCTACTTTCCAGGGAAGTCTCTTGAAGGGGAGTCATCCCCTTCCTCTTCCGTCTGTCCCCGGGAGGTGAGGAAGGGTCGTCGTGCTCTGGGGGCCGGGTGCGGGGTGAGGTAACGCCAGAGACACGACGACGAAGGCAGAGTGTAGAGGGACGTCGGTGCGGGGGCCGAGGACGGAAGGACCAGGAGTGGAACCACCGTCACTCGACCACGGGGCACTCCTGTATCCACTATTTCTACTGCTACCTCTACTGCTGACCGTCCCGTCGGGTGTCCATGTGTGTCCGGCGTAGGTCCATGAACTACTGGGCCTCAGCGGGGTCGAGAACTCGAGCCGTCCGGAGGTGCGCCCGGGGGTCGCGGACGAGGGTGGGCTTCTTGAACTACTGTGCGTACGGTGAGTTGTCGAGACAGTGCTCGATCCCTGTCCCTGTTCTCTCGTCCCGCTTCACCTCTGTGACGAGTGCACAAGAGGAGACGGGTCGGAGGGGGTCCGAGGGCCGTACCCCACAGTTCCTGAACCTCGAGGGGATACGGGGTCGACCCCCGTCCGACCTCGACCTTAGGGGGGTGGAAGAGTCGTCTACTTCACCACCTTTCATGCTCCCGTCACCCCCCTCCAGTGGTGTGACCCCATTTCCGTGAGGAAGGTAATCTACTCCCTGATTCTTGGTAAGGGTTTCGGTCTTCTACACCCGAAGTCCCCGACCAGTGGTCAGACCGGGGTGTCGCCCCATATCTTTGGTAAGGACATCCTCATGTGTGGTGTCGGGTCCCAACCCGTCCGACTATCTGGGTCCATTCTACCCGTTCCCGGTCTCTTCGAGGAACCTAGGATTGTAAGTTTGTAGAGGGCGGACGTTCGGTCCCTCCGTGACCCTCGGAAGGGTCCTCCGGGATCTCTGACCAGTCATCGACAGTACCCATCCCCTTTTCCGGTACGGTATTGGTCGATAGTCCCTGTGGGGGAGTGGTAATCGTGAGCCTCGATACGGTCACTCTCTACCTGTTGACACGATATACCTGGGCTTCGGGTGGTAGGGGAGACTTTTCCATGGTGTTAGTGACATGTAACGTCTTGACTGAGTCGGTCTGGGAGTGTGGATCTCAACCGGGTCCGTCCCCTCTACCGACGAGGAAAGGGGTATCGGGTAGGGTTTCTCCGTCGACCCCAAGAGGATCCGGAGGTGTACACCGATGCCCCGGGAGGTACGGACTCTACTCCTCCTCCGACCTCTGAACCTAGGACCGAGATTGTGATTTTAGGGTAAACCGGGGTCTGTCGAGTCAAGGGTGGAGAGAGTCCCAACGTTAATCCCAACGCCTTCGACTAAGATATTGTAATGATTTCCGGTGTAATTGAATCACGAATGAAACATCGACCGTGGCACTATTCGTCGCAGAACGTGCTAGGAGGGTTGACACGATACTCCGTTCGATACTAATGGGAGTAAAGTGTCTACTCCTTTGTCCTCAGAGTTGCTCCACTTCACTGAACAGACTTCACTAACTTGATCATTCACCATCTTAGTTCTACACTTGGGGTAGACAGAAAGAGACCAGACTCGAGGATTGAAAATCTCGTGTGTGAGTGAGAGAGTCCATAACACGTACCCTCTGGACCCGTGGTCTTCCGACCCACCCCAGAGACCTTCCGACTCCCTGGGGTCCGTCGGGGAGTGGAATTGGGCACGCAGAAACACGACATCGTAGAGGACCAACGACCGGTACTACGCCCACCGTTAGTGAAACAACTGCCCATGGTCGTCGTCGCGGTCCTAGTCTGGTGGGTGCTTCCGGTGTGGGTGGACGACCATGTCGTCTATCTCCCACTACCGGTCAACGTCCCCGTCCGGGGTCCGGAGTACTTTCGAGGGTCGTTTCAACTCGTCGGCGAGTCTCAGCCACGGATCATTCAAGTCCTGGAGGGGTCGTCCTCCCGCAGACCCGGGGTCGACATTTCGGAAAGCCATGTCCTACAAGTCGTGTCTGGGGGCACGGACTTCTCGGTGGAAGGCTTGAAGTATGGGTATGACTAAGACGTCGTGCCGAGGGTCTTACCGAGGAGGCCATTCGGGGTCCCGTATATCGTCCGGCACCAAATCACCGAGAACGGGGAGGAGGTCCTTCGGGTGGTCCTCCCTGTCGTTGTTCCCGGGACTCTTAGGGTCGTACCAGGGGTGGTCGAACTCGTCAGGTTCTCGGTCCATCGTCACGGGTTTCCGGGGTATGTCCCAGGAGGTGTCGGCCCGGGGGAGGACGGTGACGCGGACCTTCTGTGCCCGATCCATCCAGCCCACGTCGGACGCCCCCTCCACCGTTCACAGGACCCCGACGGCCTCGAGAGGGGCCCGGGGCGCCCGGTCGTTGCCACGGTCGGTCCGTATCCTTTTCGCCCTGTCGGTCGAGAGGGGTAGAAGTCGGTGGAGCCCGAGGACCGGGAGTCTCTCCTCCCCGAGTACCCGGGTCCCAAGGGCACCGGCGGGCCCCTGACGGGTCGGGTCAGGTATCCGGTTCTCTCGTCGGTCAACGTCCTACTCCTCTGTGTCCGCCCTCTCCCCGGGACGCTCTTCGCCACCGTCCTCACACGGAGCGACCGTCACGGTGTCGTCCCAGTCGTGGTCCCGACCCCGGCCGTCCTTCCGTCGGTCTCGGTTCCGGTCCCCGGGGGCCCTCGCCGGTATACCCCGTACTCGGTTGTGGGTGTCCCGGTCCGACACCGACTAGGTCCGGTGCCGGCGGTGCGGGGGACGGTCGTGGAGTTCGGGACACCCGGGACCCGGACGGGGACCACCGTTTTACTGACCTTCGTCCAGCTCGTCACCTTTCTGCCGCTCGTCTTGTCTCCGACGCTCAGCCTCCGCGGTCGGCCCTGACGTCACACCCCGCATTAGACCTAAGGACCCCTGTTGTCCCCCTTTCTCTTTTCTTCCGTCCGTGTAGTGTCGACTGAGTCCCGGGTCTCTCTGAAGGTCGTTGAGTGAGTGCCTCCCTCAGTTAAGGGAAAGGACGAAACATATGGAAAAGTGGGGTAAAATAGGACCTTGAGTACCAGAAAAGAGGGTCCTTTAGAAGGACCTAATTGGATTAGGTAAAAGAGTAAAGATATGGTAAAGACTAGTAAGAAAGTGGTGTCTTTATGTTTGTTAAGACTCTATTCCACCATGACTTGTACTTCTGGGATTAATGTTTTGTTTGTTTATTTTGTGTGTGTGTACAGTGGAGTTGGATTTAAAGGATGTCTATTAGAGATACCCCACTCAAAAGTGAAAATGGTTTCATAGATGAGTTTTCTCGGGAAAACGTCGGTACTTTAATTTTCTACGAACGAGGAACCTTCTTTTTGATACTGTTTGGATCTGTTGCATATTTTTTCGTCTCTGTAGTGAAACGGCTGTTTCCAGACAGGTCAGTTTCGATACCAAAAAGGTCATCAGTACATACCTACATTCTCAACCTGACACTTCTTTCGACTCACGGCGTCTTAATTACGAAAACTTGACGCCACAACCTTTTCTGAGAACTCTCAGGGAACCTGTCCTTCCTCTAGTTTGGTTAGGTAGGATTCCTTTAGTCAGGACTTATAAGTAACCTTCCTGACTACGACTGCGACTTCGAGGTTATGAAACCGGTGGACTACGCTTCTCGACTGAGTGACCTTTTCTGGGACTACGACCCTTTCTGACTTCCGTCCTCCTCTTCCCCTGCTGTCTCCTACTCTACCAACCTACCGTAGTGGTTGAACTACCTGTACTCCAACTCTTTCGAGGTCCTCAACCACTGCCTGTCCCTTCGGACCGTACGACGTCAGGTACCCAGCGTCTCAGTCTGAACTGACTCGTTGAGTTAAATTGACTTTTTCTCGGGAATTTAAGTGGACTTCGTGATAATCTACTTATTTTTAAACTAAATGTGTGTCGAAGACATGAGATAATCATATCCAATTTGAACGACTTCGGAGTCCTATAAGGTGAGAGACAGAGAGAATACCAACATCTTTTGCCACACCTAGTAAAAACGTCGAGGTAATCGACTTCTTTTTATAGAAAACTCAAAACAGACATAGAAGATCCGAACGTTTTGTACAAAAATTCTTTGTTCTCACTTGATGAACGTAATTTTTTGTGAGGGAAACAACAACCGTCCCGACCCACTGACTTTTAAAATTAACATCTCATTTTACGAACCTCAAAGGAAATTTTTCAAGTTACTAGTGTCAATATGTTTTCCCAAATATAGACTCATTTTCAGTCAGAAAGTATTAAGATAAAGAATTCTACGTCCCGTCTTATTCTTTGTAACACTTGGGAACCTCCGACCATGTGACCGAGGTTCGGACCAGTAATTGGTCCAAATGCTTGTACCCGCTCGGCGAAGAAGAGACGTAGAGTAAAAAGAATAGTCGTGTCACTTGTCACTCCTCAGACCTGGGTTTCGGGAGACTCTAAGAAAAGACAGACTCTAAGACCTAGAGAGAATGGGCAAACTTGTTGAACGTTTCTCAGACAATTCACTTCACTCTCTTTGTATGAAAGATACCTAATGTACAACCAGAAAGAACGGAAAAGGAATGTGACACTCAAGACTTCCCCGATACGGGTAAAATTTTTCTATGAACAGAGTCGTGTCAACCAGAGGGAAACACGGTAGAGGTCTGAACACAGAGACGTATTCCCTGTTTCGTCCTAAGGAGGTTCTGGTTCGTCTAGACTTCGAAGATGAGTTCCTTCCCTAAACGGTAGAGACATTGAGTAGAATTCATTCCTGCGCAAACAGGCAATCTGATCTGTTCAATCTGAAAGGAGGACGGAATAGTCATCGGTTTCACTCTAATTAAAATGGTATAGGTCGATATGTCCCTGATTCGTGTTTTAGTTCCACTCAAGCCGTGGACGTAGAATATCGGGGTTTACCTCCGTCCTAATTCCAAGATTAAATCGAGAAGAGAAGATGGATGGCGAAGGACAGGTCTACTCATGGATACGAAAAGAACCGGATCTTTGTGACTTCGAAGGATCTACCGTCCCCACTCTTTGACCAGGTTATCGAAGTCGTGTGTAATTGGAAAAACAGAATTTTTGTGACAAGTGGGTGAAAGCAGAGGTTAAGTACTGTTTACGCCAACCCGTAGACTATTAGATGTTTTCACTACTAACGATGGTACGTAACCCGCAAATTTTTACACGGTCTGAGACGTAATATACGAATTTACGTAATAGATTAAATTCAAAGAGTTGTCACGATACTCCGCGTTCCTTTTGTCCAATTGAACGGGAGTTTGTCTGTGTTACGACGTTTCACCATTACCGGTGTAAAATAAGAGGAAAAAGGGATCTCTGGAGTGATAAATCCCATGTGAAGGCGCCTCTGCATCCAAAGCTCACTTCAGACGTCCGTATGTGCCTGTCTACAGACGTGGACAGAGATGAGTGGAGCCTACCGGGGTCACCGTTCGTGACTCGTGCCGGTCCTCGCACACCCCTTCCCGCGACTCGTGGTCGACGCACTTCGTCACCGGCCACCACAGGGGGAGGGTGTGGCCCTCGCCGACGTTGAGCGACCACGGCGTGTTGGCCCGGTCCTTGGAGAGGTAGCTCCGGAGTGGACGCCCCTCTCGGCTCCCACCTCCCTCCCTTCCAGAGAAGGTCTTTCTCCCTTTAGGCGCAAGGGTTCCTGGGTCGAGTCGGACCCTTGGACGTGGGCTCGCCCGCCCTGCGGCTGGTCCTTCGCCCCACCTCGGTCTCACTGTCGCGCTTGGGACTGAGTGGAGCGGCGGAGGTTGGGGCGGGTGCTGGGGGTGCGGGTGGGGCGGGGCCCTGGAAGGGAACGAAGTCGGGCCTTAGACCTGGGCCGTCAAGAACGCAATGGAGTCGCCATCTTTCGCCCAACGAAACCGAGGGTCTTCGACCGCCGAAAGACATGACCAGGGGATCGGCCCAAGGCGAAAAGGGGTGAGGAACACAGGGGTAGGGGTCTCTAGGCCTTGCAAATTGAACTCCTTTTCATCAAAGGTGGCCTAGGACTTTAGGGCTTGTGACCACCTTCGCTTTCTCGGACGCCGGCTGCACCCTGGGACCGATCCGAGCGAACCGTGGGGGATCTCCGCCCTACTGGAGGGTTCACGCGTGGCTGGGAGGGTAAGAGTCCGGAAGACACGCGCACGCGGGGCGAGAGACACCCCCAAGAGATATTCCTCCGCGTGACTACGTCCAGAGTGCCAATATGACGACAAATGCACGCGAAGACGACGGAGCGAACGTTTACCTGACTAGAGTCGAGATCACGTCGCAGTCGGTATGAGAGAGTGAACCTCATGAGCGAGGGTAGACAAATGACAAATGATCGTCCGTGTACATAAAGTATCATTAAGACTGTCGAAGGTCGGTACGCGTCGATCTGCCCGCTCGATTCACGGCGAAAAACAACAAGAAATCAGGGATTCAGCACAGGCTGAGAAGCGCTGTGATACCAGACATCGGGAGGTCCGGGGAGTCAGGCACCCTAAAGGGTCCGTTCTTATGACCTCACCCAACGGTAAAGGAAGGGGTCCCCTAAAAGGTCTGTGTCCCTACCTTGGGCGCGGTGAATCCCTGTGAATTTGGTAAAGGAAGGAATGTGGTTCCGACTACCGGAAGCCCTTCAATGGATTGGAGACACTTGGAGTCGAAGAAATAGTAATTTTCCCCCGTTATTATAGTGATGGTTTTACGACAACTGTCTCAACTTATTAAATCTCACGATGACCCGTTCACAGAACGAATCTCATCATTGTGTTCTTTACTTAGAAAATTCCTTCGTCACCTTTTTGTTCAAAATATCAAGTTACCTGGACTCGAACTTAGGACTCGGGTGGTTGCAAATCAACCGGTAGGAAGGTGAGACATCTGACGTTTAGTAGATCACTGGTTACTAAAGGAGGAGAGGGAGAAGTCGAGAGGAGAACAATGGATCGACAATGAGGTTGTCAAGGGGTTTCACCTTCCTTCCTCTGTTTTAACATGGAAATCCGAGTAAAAATCTTTGGTACCACATTTTAAAGAGGTCTTTTGACCCACCTTGATTCCCCGACTTAAATATATATATATATATTAAAGAAAACCGACACGATCCAGAAGCAACGACGCACACCCGAAAGAGATCAACGTCGTTCGTCCCTGATAAGAGTTCAGCGCTACACGGTGGAAGAGTAACGCCACTGAAGAGAACACCTCGCACCCGAGATCCCCCGTGCCCGAGTCATCGACACCGTCTAAGAATTGGTGTCCTTCAGACGGTTTACTATAATTAACCTCCTTAATAACCAAAGTTTAATAGAAAGGAGGAGATAGACGACGACGACGACGATTCAGCGAAGTCAGCACAGACTGAGACACGTTGGGGTATCTACCGTCGGGTGGTCCGAGGAGACAGGGACCCTAAGAGGTCCGTTCTTGTGACCTCACCCAACGGTAAAGGAAGAGGTTACGTACTTTTACCTTCACTTTCACTTCAGCGAGTCAGTACAGGATGAGCATCACTGGGGTACCCGACGTCGGATGGTCCGAGGAGGTAGGTACCCTAAACTGGACTTACCGGTTTCTTTCTGAGATGTTGAAACGTTTGACTGAAGTCAAAACTCTGACTACATTCGACTCGTGCGGTCTGCGAGGACCTCGACCACCCTCACCACCACCCGTTTCCGTCGACTCACGGGCCCTCCCCCGTCCCTTTCCTCACGTCACCTCCTCGAGACTCCTCACTTCTTCTCAAGAGGATCCACAAGTAAAAGGTTCCGACATCCAAGACAACGCCCCCGAAGGGACCACCGAGTCAACCATTTCTTACGTGGACGTTATGTCCTCCGGGTCCAAGTTAGGGACAACCCTTCTAGGGGACCTCTTCCTTTACCGTTAGGCGACGTCATAAGACCGGACCCTTTGGGGTACCTGTCTCCTCGGACTACCCGAGGTCAGGCACCTCAGTGTTCTCAGCCTGTGCTGAATCACTGATTTGGTGGTGGTGGTGGTTCGAGCCAGAACGATCAAGTGAAAACCGAGTGAAAAAGAAAAGACGGACGTGAAACGAGGTACTAATAGTCGTTCTATTAAACGACCTCCCGTTCCCCCGTTCACACCAATCCTGACTTGGACCCGTTCCGGGGACTATGTGGGTCCGAAACAAGACGGGTGTAGTAGAGTGACGGTCCAGTGACACATTCACTAGCGGACCTCGCCAAGATCAGAGTTCCAACCCTTCCCTTGTCCTTGATCCGGACGGGTGTGGTGGACAGTAGACGAAAAGAAAGGGGTTTTGGCACAAAGTATATTTACCCCAGTATGTTGTTCACTGGAAAAAAACAGACTGAAGAAAGTGAATCGTGTTACGAAAAAGCAAAGCAAAACAAAAATTAAATAAATAAACCGACGGGACTCGGAATCAACACCGTGAACCCTAGAAGTTTGAAGAAATGAGACATCGTGCACCTTAGATTAAGGGACTGGTCCCAAGTTTGGGTCCGGGGGACGTAACCCTCGGGTCTCAGAATCGGTGACCTGGTGGTGCCTTCAGGGGTCTCCTTACAAAAACTCTAAGTGGTTACGACATCGTATATAGTTATCAAACAAGGAGAAAAAGCTTTTTGTCGAGATCACTCGCTATTAAGTGCATTTGTCAAGTGGGTGAAGTTGCCAGACATGACACATAAGTATCTATGTAAGTTGGTAGTAGTGTCAGTTGAAACCTTGTAAAAGTAGTGGAGTTTCACCGTGAAAGTGAGCCCACCACCGGGGTCCAAGTTAGGGACCAGTCCCTTGATTATGGGACGTTCGACAGGTCGTGTCAATTTTCTTTCTTTGGAAACATGGAATCGATAGCCCGAAGGGTTCACCACGAGCACCATTTCTTGGACGGACGGTCCTGTCCTCTACATTCTCGGAGTCGAACCTAGGGACCCACCTCTTCTGGGGAACCTCCTCCCGAACCGTTGGGTGAGGTCATAAGAACGGACCTCTTAGGGTACCTGTCTCCTCAGACTTCCCTGTCAGGTATCCCATCGTGTCGCGGCCTGTGTTGACTTCACTGAATCGTACACACGGGGAATCGATGGTCAGAAAATAAAGGGGAGGGGGGAAGTAAAGAGGGGATCAGACAGAGATATCTAAAGGAATAAAATCGGAAGGTACACTTACACACACACAATCAGTGAGTCGACACAAGCTGAAACGTTGGGGTACCTGACACAGGACGGTCCGTGGAGACAGGTACCTTAAGAGGTCCGTTCTTATGACCTCACCCAACGGTAAGGGAAGAGGTCCCGTAGAAGGTCCAGAGGACGTAAAGTCCGTCTAAGAAATGGTAGACTCAGTGGTCCCTTAAAAGTACACTTACGTCAGCATATTATACTCCTGAAACCCCAAAAAAACCGATACGTCAAGCACCCTAGAATCAAGGCACAGGTCCCTAACTGAGACCCCGGTGTCACTACTTTTGCGGCAGAATTGGCGACGTGGTGGCCCCTTGAAGGAGACACCTGAAGACACTAACCAAAGAAAGCGAATCGCATTACAAATGTTTAACAACATCGTACACAGACATGAAGTAAGCAAAAAATAAAAATAACACTATTTTATTTGTATTGTATTTTCAATGGTAAAATTTACACAATTCACATGCCAAGTCCCCATAATTTATGTAAGGGAATGTATTGGTGATAGGTCACTGTCATGTAAAAGGTAGAAGAGTTTGACTTTGAGATCTGGGTAATTTATGAATGAGAGGTAAGATGGGGGAGAGAGGTTTGGGAACGTTGGTGGTAAGAAAGACAAAGTTACGTAAATTGATCAGATCCATAAAGTATAATTCACCTTAGTATGTTATAAACAGAAAAACTCTGACCGGATAAAGTGAAAACATTTTGCAGACAGATGTTACTCCCTCTGGGCCCAAGTTAGGGACCCAGCCCTTCTAGGGGACCTCTTCCTTTACCGTTGGGTGAGGTCATGAGAACGGACCTTTTAGGGTGCCTACCTCTTCGGACCATCCGATATCGGGTACCCTAGCGTTTCTCAGTCTGTGCTGACTCGTTGAAGTGAATAAAGTGAAAAAGTATCTATAAATGAAAGTAGACCTAACAAGACATGTCCTCATATTTTTATTTTAACTAAAAAACATCACTAGAACACAGGATATTGGAACGACTTGAACAAATAATCAATACTATTAAGATCACCTAAAGAATATGTGTTCTACTACAGTAGACATTTATCTTTATCAAAATGAAAAAAGAAAAGGTTAACCCTACGGAAAAAAAGAAAATTTTTATGGAATAATCGAAATAAGTTGTTAAGTACTTAGTCCGTCGTATGTTGGATCGTCTGTCTTCGTGCGAGGCTCCCCGACATGTTTTACTCTGAAAATAACCGGTTTACTTCGCCTAGTTCCTTCAATACGATATGGTTTTTCGTCCAAACAATAGCGTGCCAGCGAAAAGGACATCTCCTACCACCCCCAGATAATCCGTTTTACTACAGTTTTAGAAAAGAGAGACACAAGGCTACGGTTTGTCTTTATACCTCTGTCTCAATACCTCCTCTTTATTTGTCACCAAAATAAAGAAACAGTCCGTCTCACCCTCATGTCCTCTGATCGTGGAGTTCTTGATACGGAGGGGGGAAAATAAAGAAAAAGAACGGATTTAGTCGGACCCATCTCGGAGGTAATGATACAATTGATCTTCACCACTCTAATCTATAGAACAGAAGAAGGACTAGAATCTTCCTTTCGTAAGTCAGAAAGTGGTAATTCATACTACAATCGACAAATAAAAAGTATCTACAGGGAATAGTCTAACTTCTTCAAAGATAAGGATTAAACAACTCAAAAAAAAAATAGTACTTTCCCACAACCCAAAACATTTTATGTAGAAAACAGATAACTCTACTAGTACATTTAAAACAAAAAATAAAATAACCATTTTACATAATGTAATTAACTAAAAGTCTATAACTTGGTTAGAACGTAGGGTCAAGAAAGGAAAACTAAGGACTTATCATAATGTAACTTACTTATATAGTGTAAAATGTGTAGACAAGTAGACGACCTTCTTTAGACCCGACAAAGGTCAAAACCGATAATACTTATTGTGATTATATTTATAAGAACATTTTCACAAACACACTTGTAACCAAAAGTGAAGAGATGAGACGTACGCACGATTCAGTGAAGTCAACACAGACTGACAAATGTTGGCATACTTACCATCATACAGTCCGAGGAGACAGGTACCCTAAGAGGTCCGTTCTTACGACTTCGCCCAACGGTACGGGACGAGGTCCCGTAGAAGGACTGGGTCCCTAGGTTGGGATCAGAGAATACAGAGGACGTGACCGTCCGTCCACAAAAATGGTGTCACCGTGGGGTGAGGTCATGAGAACGGACCTTTTAGGTACCTACCTCCTCGGACCATCCGGCGTCAGGTACCCCAGTGATTCTCAAACTGTGTTGACTCGCTGAAGTGAAAGTGAAAAATGAAAGTACGTAACCTCTTCCTTTACTGTTGGGTCAGGTCACAAGAACGGACCTCTTAGGGTCCCTGCCCCTTCGGACCACCCGACGGCAGATACCCCAGCGTGTCTCAACCTGTACTGACTTCGTTGAATCGTCGTCGTCGTCGTCGTCGTCGGTGGACCCTTCGGGGAAGTAAAGAGATCCCATTTATGGATTAATACTGTAACGATTCATAATACCATTTAAATACAAATAGAAAAAATTTTTGACTATTTGACAAAAGGTTTCAACGACATGGTAAAATGTAAGGATCACAGATTCTAAAGGATAAAGGAGTGTAGGACCTGTTGTAAACAATAAAAGAAAGAAAAAAATAAAATCGGTATGATTACCCACACTCTACCATAGAGTAAAACCAAAATTAAACGTAAAGGGACTACCTATTATTCCCCGAAGGGACCACCGAGATTACAACTTGTCCTCTCTCCCGGTTCGTATAGGTACCGGGAATATACCTAAAGGTACCCTTTCCGTTCCTTCTCGTTCTATTTGTCAAATTCTAACCGATCAAACTTATTAAAACCACACGCCATTCGACATCCTAATCAGAGGTCAATCGAACGTAAATCTGGACTGTACTAAATCCCATCCCCTTTATAACCAAACCACACACTCTCAATCTATTCTTCCATTGACTCCTATATTTGGGACCTAATTAACCAAACGTATACTTTCCGCACGAACATTCGTTCAATAAACAACAATAAGTCAACGGTTCAGTGCAGACTGAGAAAACGTTGGGGTACCTGACACACCGGACGGTCCAAGGAGACAGATACCTTAAAAGGTTCCGTTCTGAAGACCTCACCTAACGGTAAAGGAAGAGGTCACCTAGAAGGACTGGGTCCTTAGCTTGGGTCCAAAGGACGAAACTTCCACTTAAGAACTGGTGACTCGGTGGACCCTTGGGGTCCGTTCAATAATAGAACGACCCCGTCAAAGAGGGTCGTTCTATCAGATAAAATTTCTACATTTTGGTAGTATTATATGACTTGTTAAATTTATAAATGTAATGTTACACAAATAGAAATATATATATATATATATATATATATATATATATATATATGTGTGAACAGAAATATACACCCAGCAACCGTCACTTACGCACTTCAGGATTGGTGACCTGGCGACCCCTTAAGGGACTGTGTACAATTTGTATGTAAAAAAAAAACCAGGTCTAGAACATCACATGAAAATTTGAGTAAGTTATATGACCGTTTCCGTCAAGGGAAACAGCTTATCAAGTGGAAGGTTAATTTTATTCGTTCAATTAACCCGAAGGGACCACCGGGTCACCCATTTTTGGGTGGACAGTTACGTTCCTGTGCCCGACCCAGGGACTAGGCCCTTCTACGGTGTACGGCTTTCCCGTTGATTCGGAGACGCGGTGTTGATGACGCGGGAGTGAGAGATCTCGGGTGCTCGGTGTTGATCACTGCGGACCCGTAGGCCTCGAATACGAGGTGTCGTGCTCTTCGGTGGTACAACTCTTCAGGCGTGTGGCGTCGATCTCTCGTCGGGGTCGAGCGGCGTCGATCTCTTTCGGGTTCGTGTCGTTACTTCTAGGTCGTGTCGGTTATCGTCTTATTTGTTTTTAGTTACTTAGAATTTGTTTATTTTATGTGTCTAATCATTACCGGAACACTACTGTTGTGGAGTGAGACTTCAAATTACGACTTATCTAACTCTTATATACGGGAGAACGGTACTTAAATGAGAACTTACTTTACTCCACTGCAGTAGACGACACAAAGAACGGATGTAAGAGAAACAAGACAAGAGTGTCCTGGAGGTGAAACCTCCCAGAAACTACCATCAGTCCCTCGTCTTCTCCCCTCTACCCACCCATTTTTAATGGTAGGCACGTTGGTGTGAGGTGTTGTATAGACTTAAATCTTGTGGAGTGGTACCCGGTTTTATGGGACAAGCATTAGTACGAACGGGTGCTGTCTTTGTTTACGTAAGTAGGGAGAGTAGACGTCCCGTATCCAAGGTCCTAGCGGTACCTAAGATTTTGGGTTCCTCCGGGTTCAGGGACCATATTTTACCGTAACACGGGAGTCGGGAGACATAGACCCCAAACCGTCTACACCTATGTATCGCGGATGACATATTCAGTCTTTCTCCGTCGTTCAGGTTGGATCTTGGGACTCATTTGTCCTGTGAAAACAAGAACAAGGTGTTTCAAAATGTGTGATCCCTTAATTTAGTACAAAAAGACGACAAAAAAAAAAGTTAAAAAATAAAACTTTATTAATATCTAAGTGTTCTACAACGTTTCCTATATGTCTCTTTAGGGGACATAGGAAGTAAGTCAAGAGGGTGGGGGTGCCGATGTAAAAGGTATTGATATCATGTTATAGTTTTGGTCCTTTGTCCAACCATGATATACGTACATTTCAAAGTATAGTAAAATAGTTCACATCTAAACACATTGGTCGAAACGTTGGTTCTATGTTTTGGTGAATGAATAGTTTTTCTATAGAGAGGACTATGAGAAATATCAGTGACGTGGGGGTTAACGACAGGAATTAAAGACCATTAATTGAAAGATGGATACATTAAAACAGTAAAACTCTTACAAAATGTTTACTTCAGTACACTGTAAAACTCTAACAAAAGAAAAAGTAAGTCGTATTACGGGAACTCTAGGTGGGTTCGATAAAATACATAGTAAACAGGGAAAAATTACAACTCATCATGAGGTACGATACCTACATGGTGCCAAACAAAATGGTAAGTGGATGTCCCCCTGTAGACTCAACAAAAGTCAAAAACCGATAATGTTTACTTCGACGATACTTGCAAGTACGTAGTCAAAATGCACCCACTTTTAACGTTAAACCCTCCCTATTTGTATATCCTCACACTAACGACATAATATACCCCACACACACACACGCACACACACACACACAAGTCAGCGATCAGCATAGGGTGAGACGTTGGGGTACCTAACGTCGGACGATCTGAGGAGACAGGTACCTTAAAAGGTCCGTTCTTATGAAGTCACACAACGGTAAAAGATGAGGTCCCCTAGAAAGACTGGGTCCCTGGTTTGGGGACAGAGGACGCAGACGTCGAAACAGTCCACTTAAGAAATGGTGACGTGATGGACCCTTCGGACACAATATACCATTTATGTACGAAACAAAAAAACTTATTGACGGTTTGATAAAAGGTCTCACTGATATGGTAAAATAAAAGAGTAATTGTTACATACTCTGTAAACCTTTACGTCAAAAAGACGTAGTAGTGATCACAATCCTTAACAGTAATTTTTTTTTAATCGACAAGATTGTCCGGGTTAAAAAAAAAAAAAACCAGTGTAACACACCGAACCTCCTAGAATCAAGGGATTTGTTCCTTGGGGAACGGGGGACGTCGCCTTCCCACCTCAGGATTGGTGACTTGGTGGTCCCTAAAGGGAGAGGAGAGTACTCTCAGAATTAAACGTAAAGGAACAACCGATCACTACAACTTGTAAAAAAGACTATATGAACAGTGGACACATAGGAGAAACCACTTTGTCGACGAGTACGAAAGACGGGTGAAAGATCACCCAATAAACAAAAAATAACATGTCAAGTCAAGTCAGTGAGTGAGTACAGGCTGAGAAAGACTGGGGTACCTGACGTCGTACGGTCCGGAGGGACAGGCAGTGGTTGAGGGTCTCAAATGAGTTTGGGTACAGGTAACTCAGCCACTACGGTAGGTTGGTAGAGTAGGAGACAGCAGGGGAAGAGGAGGGCGGAAGTTAGAAAGGGTCGTAGTCCCAGAAAAGTTTACTCAGTCGATCAATATATAAAATCTATCATCATAAAAAACATTCTATACACCAAACGTTTATAAAGGAGGGTCGAACAAAAGAGTAAGAGAGCTGCCGAAAAGTGTCTCGTTTTCAAAAATTTAACTACTTAAGGTTAAATAGTTAGAAAACAGAAACGCCTCGTGCAAAAACCATAGTTCAAATTGTTGAGAAGAGGTCCGGGATCCTGGGTTTCTAAAAGAGGACACGAAAGAAGATCTTCAAATAATTAAAGTATAAGATGGAAATTTAGACACTATGTAAAACTCAGTTAAAACCAAATTTCACACTCTAAATATAACTCTAAGTTAAAAATGAAAAAAGGGATACATATAGGTCAGCGAGGTCGTAACAAACAACTTTTTGACAGGAAGACCTAAAGGGACCACCAGGTCACCAATTCTGAGACACTAAGGTGATGTCCCGCTGCACCCGAGTCAGGGACCAGTCCCTTGATTTCAGGACGTGCGACGAACCGTTCCGGTTTTGTATACGTATACATGGACATACATGCATACACACATATGTACATACATACACACACACAGTCGTGCGCACGCACGCGTACACGAGTCAGTACAGACTAAGAAACGTTGGAGTACTTGACATCGGGCGGTCCGGGGTTACAGGTACCTTAAGAGGTCCGTTCTTATGACCTCGTCCAACGGTAAAAGAAGAGGATATGTGTTTATATATCATTTTCTTTCGGAAATCTTTTTCTGACAGGACAACTATGGTGTGTAAGAACTATTGACACCGATATATTATACAGAACTTCATCTCACTAAGGAAGGTTAATAAGAGGAAAGAGTTTTAATAAAATTGATAAGATTAGGGAAACGGGAAGGTATACTCAAAATCTTATGAGAACATATGTAATTTTTTATAAACGAAAAACCACTCTTAATACAATTTGAACATATGGTCAAACCCTTCTTAACTGTAGAAATGATGCAATTCAGAAGATTGGGTACTTTTGTCATGTAGAGAGGTAAGTAAATCTAGAAGAAACTAGAGAAAGCAGTCACAAAATCTCATAAATCGTATGTTCAGGACATGTACAATACAATCTGAAGTCAAGTCAAATCAGCGAGTCAGCACAGGCTGAGAAACACTGGGGTACCTGACGTCGCGCGGTCCGGAGGGACAGGTAGTGGTTGAGGGCCTCAAGTGAGTTTGAGTGCAGGTAGCTCAGCCACTACGGTAGGTCGGTAGAATAGGAGACAACAGGAGAAGAGGAGGACGGGGGTTAGGGAGGGTCGTAATCTCAGAAAAGGTTACTCAGTTGAGAAGTGTACTCCACCGGTTTCATAACCTCAGAGTCGAAATCGTAGTCAGGAAGGTTTCTTGTGGGTCCTGACTAGAGGAAATCTTACCTGACCAACCTAGAGAAACGTCAGGTTCCCTGAGAGTTCTCAGAAGAGGTTGTGGTGTCAAGTTTTCGTAGTTAAGAGATCGCGAATCGAAAGAAGTGTCAGGTTGAGAGTGTAGGTATATACTGGTGACCTTTTTGGTATCGGAACTGATCTGCCTGGAAACAATCGTTCCATTACAGAGACGAAAACTTATACAATAGATCCAACCAGTTTTGAAAAGAAGGTTCCTCATTGTCAGAAAATTAAAGTACCGACGTCAGTGGCAGACGTCACTAAAACCTCGGGGAGCTTTATTTCAGACTGTGACAAAGGTGACAAAGGGGTAGATAAAGGGTACTGCACTATCCTGGTCTACGGTACTAGAAGCAAAAGACTTGCAACGCGAAATTCGGTTGAAAAAGTGAGAGGAGAAAGTGAAAGTAGTTCTCCGAAAAGTCAAGGAGAAGTGAAAGACGGTATTCCCACCACAGTAGACGTATAGACTCCAATAACTATAAAGAGGGCTGTTAGAACTAACGTCGAACACGAAGAAGGTCGGGTCGCAAAGAGTACTATATGAGACGTATCTTCAATTATTCGTCCCACTGTTATATGTCGGAACTACATGAGGAAAAGGATAAACCTTGGTCAGACAACAAGGTACAGGTCAAGATTGACAACGAAGGTTTGGACGTATATCCAAAGAGTTCTCCGTCCAGTCCACCAGACCATAAGGGTAGAGAAAGTCTTAAAAGTGTCAAAGAACACTAGGTGTGTCAGTTTCCGAAACCGTATCAGTTATTTCGTCTTTATCTACAAAAAGACCTTGAGAGAACGAAAAAGGTACTAGGTCACCTACAACCGTTAAACTAGAGACAAAGGAGACGGAAAAGATTTTGGTCGAAATTGTAGACCTTCAAGTGCCAAGTGCATAACGACTTCGGACCGAACCTCTTGAAACTCGTAATGAAATGATCGTACACTCTACTCACGTTAACACGTCATCAAACTCGTAAGAAACCGTAACGGAAAGAAACCCTAACCTTACTTTTGACTGGAAAAGGTCAGGACACCGGTGACGACTCAAAAGGTTTACACGACCGTGTAACTCACGTCGTGAAAGTGTCGTAGTAGAAAGTCCTAAACTTTATCGAGTCGACCCTAAGGTAGTGGAGGTGATCGAAACAAGTATCACTACGAAAGATTCCGGGTGAACTGAAGTGTAAGGTCCTACAGACCGAGATCCACTCACTAGTGTGGTAGTACTAATAGACCAAGCACTTCTAGAAAAAACATGTCAAGACACATAAGAACGGTGGAGAAGAATTATAGAAGCCGAAGACAATCCAGGTATGGTAAGGACAGGAAATAGCTCGGGTAGAAACGTGTTTTACAAGGGAACCATAGAGATTAAAAGAACTTCTCTAGAGATCAGAAAGGGTAAGACAACAAAAGGAGGTAAAGAAACGTAACTAGAGACTCCTTCCGAAAGAACAGAGAAGAACGATAAGAAACCTTGAGACGTAAGTCTACGAATATAGAAAAGAGAAGAGGAAACGAAAAGTGAAGAGAAGAAAAGTGTCGATAAACATTCCGGTTGGGTCTGTCGGTAAAACGAAAAAACGTAAAGAAAAGGTACCCCTACCAGAACTAGGGACAGAGGACATGTCACAGTGCTTGGAGTCAGGTATCAAGTAGTCCGTGAGACAGATAGTCTAGATCCGGGAATTTAGATAAAGAGTGAAGGTGACATATTAGTATTCCCTACACTGAATCTAGTATGGACTTACCAGATCACCAAAAGGGATGAAAGAAGTTAAATTTAGACTCAAACCGTTATTCCTCAAGTACTAGACTCGGTGTCAGTCGAGGGTCAGAACAAAAACGACTGACATATCTCGAAGAGGTAGAAACCGACGTTTCTTATATTAGTTAGACTAAAGCCACAACTCGTAGACCACTACAGGTGCACATCTCAGAAGAGAACACAACAACCTTCTCCCACAAACGATACTGGTCACGTAAGAGAACCGTTTAGAGATAATCGGAAACGGGACGAAGTAAGACATGAGGTTCCGATTTAAACGGCCAATGGGGTCCACAAAGAACTGAAGGATGAAAACGTAAGGTCAGGGGATATTACTTTTCCTGTAGAAAAAAACCCATAATCAGATTTTCCAGAACATCTAGAAGTATCTTGGTAAGTTGAAGTCGAAGAAATCGTAATGACCAGCCCCGTATCTGAACCAACCATCCACGGGTTATACGATGACCTCTAGTCACCTCTTTATTGAGGTCTTTCTTACTTCCCTACCTCGGTTTCGTTTTTGTTATGGTCTACACCTACACTGACCACTATCTTCGTTCCAGGCTACGACATTTCTTGTTATGACGTATCCTTGGACCTTACAATCCAAGTACTTAGTTCCGTTTAACCTTTACCAGTTTGTCCTCTACCGTTCTCACTTACAGCTGTAAGATCCTTAGTCGCTTGATTTTACCTGACCTTACCCACTTAAATTGAGTTTACTGGTAATATAGATGATGACACCCGTCCTTATGGAACCTTCTTTACCTCATCGGTAGTACCAGTTGTTTTCTCAGGTTTTACGTCATCAACCTCCGTTAGAGTTTTTACTGTCTTACTAGAGAGAAGCACAGGGTCCGTTTGGTATTAGTCATTAGGTTCAGATACGGGGTTGGTCATTACGACTTCTTCGACTTCAACTTACCAAGATACTTCTAGATGTTCTGGAAAATCTTGATTGTGGGTTTTTTCGACAATCTGAATATGGATGAAAAAACTCACTAACGTTTAACGCAATATAAATTTAAAAACAAAGATATACAAGTAACGATCTTATATTTTCACGTTGTCTTAAAACACGTTAATGGAATATAGAATTTTGAGGTGCCTTAAGTAAATAATCGAGATCCCCAAAAACATCTAAGGGACTCTAGAAGATACATCTATAACCCAGCAGACGTTTATCTTTCTCAAAATAAAGAAGGAAAGGACAGACATAGGGAAAATGAAGGAAAAGAACGGAATAACTTGATACATCTAGAAGGTCATAATCATGACACAACTTGTGTGATATATATCAAATTGAATTCTTTAGATATGTAAAATGTAAAAACAAAATTCGTCAAATGTTTATAATTGAGTAAATTGCGAGTATTGTTAGGACTTAGTCCAAGATAACACAATAGTAAGAATAAAGTGTGTACTCCTTTGACTCCGAGTTTCTCCAACTCATTAGACGGGATGTCAATAGACACTATTCAACGAGTCAATAGAGACTGAGAAACGCTGGGGTACCTGACATCGGGCGGTTCAAGGAGGCAGGTACCCTAAGAGGTCCGTTCTTATGAGTTTACCCAACGGTAAAGGAAGAGGTTGTCAATAGATGTCGACACATTTTTAATCAGGAACGTCAACTCACCAATTTGATTTACGGTCAAGGGAGGGATCCACGCGGTTTCGTTGTTGATGTTGTTGTTGTTGGGGGGAGGGGTGTTTTTTAGGTCTTTCTCCCTTTTTTGATGGGAGTTTACATCACTGAATTTTGTTGTTCTTTATAAATAATAGAAAGTGTCAAAGACACTCAGTCCTTAAGTTCTTACCGAACTCACCCTCTAAGACGGATCCCTCAGTAAATAAGCTAAAGTCCGTCTACAATAGACCCCAAGAACATCGATTTACGAGATAACCTTACTCCCTTAGACAAACGGCCCGTCAAGTGAGTGTAGCACCCACTCACCCACGACGGACAATCTGTCTCCAGAGTCAAAGAGAGGTGTACCTGGAGAGGATCCCGACGAACTCACAGGAATATTAGGGGAGTAACCGAAGTGGTTCTCGTTTGGTAAGTTTTCTTGTTCCATCTTCTGCGTTACGGGAAAATACTGGATCGGAGTCATCAGTATTGTAATCAGTGTACCTGGTCTGGACTTAGTGACTCTATGTCCTGTTGAGTTCCCATCCTTATAGTCCTTAGTTCGACAGAACCTCTGACCGATGGTGTCAACTATTCCTCGTCTAAACTCTAACTTAAGTTCCTTTAGACTAAGGTCTCAACCTCCAGTATTAGTGACACAGTGTGACGGATTGATACCCCTCTAAACCCGGCCACTCTTCATACTTAAGACATTTTACCCACTTCCCGTCAACTCCTTCCCGTCTTTCTTTCTTTCACTTCAGTGAGTCAACACAGACTGAGAAACGCTGGGGTACCTGACATCGGATGGTCCTAGGAGGTAGGTACCCCAAAAGGTCGTTTTTATGACCTCACCCAACGATGTAGGAAGAGGTTCTCTGGAAGGACTGGGTCCCTAACTTGGGTCCAGAAGACGTAATATCTGTCTACGAAATGGTAGACTCGGTGGTCCCTTCGGGTAACCGTCCAACCATATTTGGGGACTGTCCCAAAGACGGTATTCGGCATACTCCAGTGGCACCTTGACGTTTCGTCCCGAGGAAGTGAAAGAAGAGTGTCCCACACAGTAAGTAAGTGTGTTCGTGTGACATCTCAATCATTTCATGTCGTCTTTTGTACAAGTGATCCCCTTGTTTCTTGATCTCAAGGTTCGTAGGAATGGAACAAGATTTCTTGGGACCTGTTCGGGGGTTCTACTTTCCAACGGCGACTTGGCGTTTTCTGCGACCCTAAGAACCCGAGGTCCCCTCTTCTTAAGTTAGACCCCGGTCACTGCTCCGAACTAGCAAGTCTCGAAAACACATTATTTCAAAATAATTTCATATTTTCTCTATCTCTTTCGAAGACTGTGTCTGTAGTCTTCCACCGTCTTTCTTCCCGTCCACCGTAGAATAACAACAACAAGTCAGTGATTCAACACAGACTGACAAACGTTGGGATACCTGACGTCGTGCGGTCCGAAGGGACAGGAAGTGATAGAGGGTCTCAAACGAGTTTGAGTTCAGGTAACTCAGTCACTACGGTAGGTTAGCAGAGTAGGAGACAACGGGGGAAGAGGAAGACGGGAGTCAGAAAGAGTCGTAGTTCCAATTCTTTTGTCTAGTTAAAATC
Source organism: Capra ibex (assembly GCA_006410555.1). Taxonomy (NCBI): domain Eukaryota; kingdom Metazoa; phylum Chordata; class Mammalia; order Artiodactyla; family Bovidae; genus Capra; species Capra ibex. The sequence goes on from SJYO01000647.1 coordinate 27,851,667, forward strand.
CTTCTCTTGTAAACATTTGACTTGTAGACCTTTGACTCAGAGAATTTTAATAGGTATGACACTTGGAGAACTCTCCAACGGAATAAGGGGTCTGACGTTAGGACTTGCTGTCAGGACACTGAAGAGGTTGGAGGATGTGAAAGAGGGGAAGAGAAAGAGACGACTACTGTGACGAAGGATTAGATGTCTCTTTTACTTCCGTTGGTGGTTGGTGGTTGGTAGATGTGACTGTCGTAGATATGGGTATGTGAGACGAACGGGAGGAGGAGACGAGGGTTCCGGTTGAGGAACTGAGCTCGATAACAACAAATCAACGATTCAGTACAGGTTGAGAAAACGCTGGGGTACCTGACATCGGGTGGTCCGAGGAAACAGGCACCCTAAAGGGTCCCTTTTTATGACCTCATCCAACGATAAAGGAAGAGGTCTCCTAGAAGGGCTGGGTCCCTAGTTTGGGAACTGAACTCATGATCTAGAGTAAAACCCTTAAGGGACCACCAGGACACCAACCCTGAGGAACGAAAGTAACGACTCCCGGGACCAAGTTAGTGACCAGCCCCTTGATTCTAGGGTGTCTTTTTACCACACCAGGTTTTTTATTTTTTTCTTTCTTTCTAGAGAAAAGGAAAGTTGATGAGTTCCTGAAACCCGGACAGTCGGTAAGTGGTAAGATAGAAGTCAAACAGGGTAAGGGTAGTCGTTTATACATTCCGATGTCGGAATAAGTGGAAATTAACAAGAGTACAAAGTACTACACCAACCTCTCTGAATTAAATTTCCGAGTTGTTCCAAATATTTATATGTGTTTGTTGTATACTTTTACTTTTAAAATTCATATCGTTTACTATTACACGATTTAGCGTGTCTAAGAAATTATTACGTTATCTTTGTCTTTTATATCTCTTTTCACACCAAAATCCATCCCATCTTTTTCTCTCTTGACTCCTGTCGGAAGATTTTTCGATATAAACAGTCTCAAGATACAACGTTCGTTGCCTTTATCTGAGACTAAAATTCAATTCGATTTTATCGAGTATCTTAGTGACCCTTTCGACCTTTTGGTCCGAGTCTCGGATTTGTCGATAGTGGTGTCGGTTTTGGTGAGGTATTTACCACAGACCACTCCTGTGGTGACAGGCGATCTACAGTGTGGAGTGTGACAACTGTGGTAGTCCGTCCCTGGACTCGAACCGTAACAACGGTGTCGACGGTATCTTTGTCCTTCGACGACGACGGTCCTTGCGACAAGGTAACTGAGACGGCGAAAAGTGGTTATTGAGGTCTCAGTTTCCGATTTTATCGACACAGACAAACTGGGTCGGATCCAGTTCCGGTCGTGAGTCGAAGGTCTCCCCTGACCCTCTCGTTCATAGACCGTAAAAGTCGAAGACATCACTTTTCATCCCAGACGAAGTATCTTCTAAGAAATCTAACCTGTAAGAGTCTAGGACTCGTCGGAAGTGGGTGGGTGGTCGGGGTTATCTTCACAGGTGAATGTCAACCGACTTCTATCTCCCGTCTTTTTCTTTCCCCTATCAATCACTTCTCTACTTCTTCACCAGGTCCCGTCGTCCTTACTGTGAACTCCTTCGAACCCTCCTCGCGAACTCCTTCCTTTCCGATCTCCGGTTCTCGAAACCTTTCAAGATCCCTCTCATTATCACATATCATAAGTCTATCTCTCTCTGTATAACCCTGGTTCCCGTAAAGGTCAGTTCACATCTCCATCTTCGGTTAATATCCCTTAATACCTCTTTTACTCATATCTCTGTCCTTCCTTAGACCATAACTTTTACGAACAGAGAAAATTACTTCCGTTTCGGTGTTAGGTTACACACAACTACTAGTAGAAAATCACCAAAATAAGTAAAACCCCCGTTAATATAAAGAGAAAACACTTGACGGGTAAGTATATAAAACGAATAAAAAGATGACTCCAGAAATAAAAAGAGGGTTGTTTAACATCCACCAAAAAAATTATCTAATTTCCCGATCTAACTCCCATATTTAAAACTCCTTTCCTTGAAAAAAAGGACGAATCGTCATTCTCAAATTTGTTCGTCAAAAGGAATGTTAGAGGACACTTTTTCCCGTCTAAATGAAATAAAAAGTTTTATTGTTGAAATACTTTTATATTAAGTGTATGGTATTTTAAGTGGCTAAAATTTCAAATGTTAAGTTACCACAATCATATAGGTGTCTCAACACGTTTGTAGTCGTGATTAAGGTCTCTGAAAGTAGGGGGATTTTTCTTCGGTATTGGGATTATCATCAGTGAGGGGCAAAGAGGAAGAGGGGTCAGAGACTACTAGACATTAGAACTACAACGATAACTAGTCGGATGAGACCTGTAAATTTCATTTACCCTAGTATATTATGTACAGGAAAACACAGACCCAATAAAGTATTTTATTATAAAAATTTCAAATAGGTACGACACCGTACATAGTTTTGAAGTAAGGAAAAATAACGGTTTATTGTAAAATAACATACACATATGATGTAAAACAAATTAGTAAGTACCGAATTACCTCTATTACTATCATTGTCTGATAACAAGTACCTGATCTTATCCTTTGGTGTTCAGATATCACTACATTTACTTAACTTACATGTTACTCCTTATCCTATAAATGTTAAAGTTTATGGAGAGGTGTTTTATGAATAATTAATGATTTTTTTTTATTGAAGTGTCACCTCCAAGGACCATCTGTGATAGAATTAGTTCGTTGTCTTCGTCTGTAATAGTCATGACCCTCCCTTACAAACTTTAGAACGTGGTGGACTCTCCTACGTTACTCTCTTTACGAAGCAGAGAAAATATGGTAAGGTTGGTTTCTACGTATTAGACTTGGGTCAGTGCTCCTTTGAAGTCGTTTGGGTTTAACTACCTATACTTTATTGTCTGAACATTAGAAAATTTTACAGTTCCAATCCTTACAGTTCGTTTCTCACTTCTTGACAAGAACTACTTATTCTGATTTCTCTATCCTGTTGTTTTATGTTACATATTAACTCTAGACCTAGAAACCCCCTATTGATCTCTGAGACCTTTCCTCGGACTCTTAATTTACCATAAATACATAGTTACGATTAAACAAAACTTAACCTCAATACATTCTCTTACAGGAATAAAACCTTTTGTAGACGATTTCATAAGTCCTCGCCACCCATTGTCGTTAAATGAGAGTCTAATGAGTTTTTGTCCTTTTCGAGATGTTAAACATGTTAAAAGTGAAAAAAGGTTTTATTTTTACACATTCTTTATGTTTTATTCTTTTTTTTTTTGTTGTTGTTGTTCTTCTTTTCGTCGTGCACGGAATTAGTAGAAACCTAGTTCTCCTTTATTTTTAACTTTACTCCTAATTAATCCTTTGTGCCGATCGGAGTCCTTTAACAACAACAAATCAGCGATTCAGCACAGATTGAGAGAACGCTGGGGTACCTGACATCGCGTGTTCCGAGGAGACAGCCACCCTAAAGGGTTCGGTCTTGTGACCTCACCCGACGACAAAGGAAGAGGTCCCCTAAAAGGACTGGATCCCTACCTTGGACGCAGAGGACGTAGACGTTCCGTCAAAGGAAATGGCGACTCGGTGCTTCCTTCGGAGTCCCTTGTGGATAGACAATAATCCGATTTGTCGATCAGACAATGACCCTATCTATGGTTCACACGATTTTTATTCGATCTAATTGAGTCCAAGTGTCAGGATTTAGTTCTAAATAAATTTAGTGTCTTATTGTGAAATAAATAAATAAATCTTATTGTGAAATTTAACCTTAAAGATATCCTTTTGAGAAGCAATAACGTTCCCACTTTAGGAAGTCCGGACAAAAGGGGACACATATGTTAATCAAACGACAACGATAAGAATTATGTAGTACGAAAGACTCCACAATGTCTTTTCTGTCCAGATCTCTTACAAACACACACACACATACACATACATATTTAGTTTAATTATTAAAATCCTTTCTCGATTTAATAATCACTAATTAAACAAAGTAGAACTTTATGTTAATACAGATCTGATATTGATGAATCTTAATTCCTGGAACTAAGAAAGATTAAATTATTAATAAAATAAACATTTTAAAAATTTTTGTTTCACTATTAGATCTTTTGTTACTTTTTTTAATATATATTTTAGGATATCCTGTGTCGTCTCCTTTAGTCAAGTCAGTGAGTCGGCACAAGTTGAGACGTTGAGGTACTTAGTGTCTTGCAGTCGGGAGGGACAGGTAGTGGTTACGAACCTCAAATGGGTTTGAGTACGGGTAGTTCAACCACTACGGTAGGTCGGTAGAGTAGGAGACAGCAGGGGAAGAGGAGGACGGGGGTTAGGGAGGTCGTAGTCTCAGAAAAGGTTACTCAGTTGAGAAGTGTACTCCACCGGTTTCATGACCTCAAAGTCGAAATCGTAGTAAGGAAGGTTACTTGTGGGTCCTGACTAGAGGAAATCTTACCTGACCAACCTAGAGAAACGTTAGGTTCCCTGAGAGTTATCAGAAGAGGTTGTGGTGTCAAGTTTTTGTAGTTAAGAAGCCACGAGTCGAAAGAAGTCTCAGGTTGAGAGTGTAGGTATGCACTGGTGACCTTTTTGGTATCGGAACTGATCTGCCTGGAAACAACCGTTCCATTACAGAGACGAAAACTTATACAATAGATCCAACCAGTATTGAAAGGAAAGTTCCTCATTCACAGAAAATTAAAGTACCGACGTTAGTGGTAGATGTCACTAAAACTTTCACTTTCACTTCAGCAAGTCAGTGCAGGTTGAGAAACGGTGGGCCACCTGACATTGGAGGTCCGAGGAGACAGGTACCCTAAGAGGTCCGTTCTTATGATGTCACCCAACGGTAAAGGAAGAGGTCCCCTAGAAGGGCTGGGTCCCTAACTTGGGGCCAGAGGGTGGAACGTCCGTCTACGAAATTGGAGAAACCTTGGGGGGGTTTTATTTCAGACTGTGACAAAGGTGACAAAGGGGTAGATAAAGGGTACTTCACTACCCTGATCTACGGTACTAGAAGTAAAAGACTTACGACTCGAAATTCGGTTGAAAAAGAGAGAGGAGAAAGTGAAAGTAGTTCTCCGAAAACTCAAGGAGAAGTGAAAGACGGTATTCCCACCACAGTAGACGTATAGACTCCAATAACTATAAAGAGGGCCGTTAGAACTAACGTCGAACACTAAGAAGGTCAGGTCGTAAAGAGTACTATATGAGACGTATATTCAATTTATTCGTCCCACTGTTATATGTCGGAACTACATGAGGAAAAGGATAAACAAGGTACAGGTCAAGATTGACAACGAAGGACTGGACGTATATCCAAAGAGTTCTCCGTCCAGTCCATCAGACCATAAGGGTAGAGAAAGTCCTAAAAGGTGTCAACTAACACTAGGTGTGTCAGTCTCCGAAACCGTATCAGTTATTTCGTCTTTATCTACAAAAAAGACCTTGAGAGAACGAAAAAGGTAATAGGTCGTCTACAACTGTTAAACTAGAGACCAAGGAGACGGAAAAGATTTTGGTCGAACTTGTAGACCTTCAAGTGCCAAGTACATAACGACTTCAGACCGAACCTCTTGAAACTCGTAATGAAATGATCGCACACTCTACTCACGTTAACACACCATCGAGCTCGTAAGAAACCGTAACGGAAAGAAACCCTAACCTTACTTTTGACTGGAAAAGGTCAGGACACCGGTGACGACTCAAAAGGTTTACACGACCGTATAACTCACGTCGTGAAAGTGTCGTAGTAGAAAGTCCTAAACTTTATCGAGTTGACCCTAAGGTAGTGGAGGTGATCGAAACAAGCATCACTACGAAAGATTCCGGGTGAACTGAAGTGTAAGGTCCTACAGACCGAGATCCACTCACTAGTGTGGTAGCACTAATAGACCCAGCACTACTAGAAAAAACATGTCAAGAAGACACCTAAGAACGGTGGAGAAGAATTATAGAAGACGAAGACAATCCAGGTATTGTAAGGACAGGAAATAGCTCGGGTAGAAACGTACTTTACAAGGGAACCATAGAGATTAAAAGGACTTCTCTAGAGATCAGAAAGGGTAAGACAACAAAAGGAGGTAAAGAAACGTAACCAGCGACTCCTTCTGAAAGAATAGAGAGGAACGATAAGAAACCTTGAGACGTAAGTCTACAAAGGAAAAGAGGAAACGAAAAGTGAAGAGAAGAAAAGTGTCGATAAACATTCCGGAGGAGTCTGTCGGTAAAACGAAAAAAACGTAAAGAAAAAGAACCTCTACTAGAACTAGGGACAGAGGACAGACTGTCTTACACCAGGTGACCTCTTCCCTTACCGTTTGGTGAAGTCATAAGAACGGAACTCTTGGGGTACTTGTCATATTTTTCCGTTTTACTATCCTATGACTTTCTCCTTGAGGGGTCCAGCCATCCACGGGTTATACGATGACCTCTAGTCACCTCTTTATTGAGGTCTTTCTTACTTCCCTATCTCGGTTTCGTTTTTGTTATGGGTCAACACCTACACTGACCACTATCTTCGTTCCAGGCTACGACATTTCTCGTTATAACGTATCCTTGGACCTTGCAGTCCAGGTACTTAGTTCCGTTTAACCTTCACCAGTTTGTCCTCTACCGTTCTCACTTGTAGTTGTAAGATCCTTAGTCGTTTGATTTTACCCTTACCCACTTAAATTGACCTACTGGTAATATAAATGATGACACCCGTCCTTAGGGAATCTTCTTTACCTCATCGGTGGTACCAGTTGTTTTCTCAGGCTTTACGTCATGAACCTCCGTTAGAGTTTTTACTGTCTTACTAGAGACAAGCAAAGGTTCCGTTTGGTAAGTTATGGTGTCATTAGGTTCGGATACGAGGTTGGTCATTGTGACTTCTTCGACTTCAACTTACCAAGATACTTCTGGATGTTCTGGAAAATCTTGATTATGGGTTTTTTCTACAGGAAAAGTTATGTCCCCTGACCTTACGTTTTCATCCTTCAGTTCTTTGTGGACCTCATTGTCCGTTTAAACCGGAACCTCATGTCTTACTTCGTCCCGTTTCCGATTATCTCAAAACGGTTCTCTTACGTGACCAGTATCGTTTGTGGGAGAAGGTTGTTGTGTTCTCTTCTGAGATGTGTACCTGTAGTGGTCTACGAGTTGTGGCTTTAGTCTAACTAATATAAGAAACGTCGGTTTCTACCTCTTCGAGATATGTCAGTCACTTTTGTTCTGGCCCTCGACTGACACCGAATCTAGTACTTGAGGGATAACGTCTTCCTTTACGTATCAGAATTTATAAAGTGATACTTTCTAAAAAAATTTTTTGAAGTAACGGTGATATAATTTGATCTTTTTCTTACTGTTTTATCTGGGTTTCACCTCCCTTTGTTATTTCTGTTATTGTTTTTTTATTACTTAATCTTTTGTTTTTCATATCATCTCTCCTTTTTTTATTCAAGTTCACAATTAATAAACTTTTCTGATCATTTTGTACTTATAGCGTATTTAGACCAATCCCCCTTTCTTTCTCTCGTTTTTATAGTACCAATCCTTTTTCTTTTCTCTATGTAAGTGTTTGTGTTTTCTCAAACTTTCGAAACAAGTTGATATACCGTTGTTTACACTTGTTGATCTCCTTTACCTATAAAGTTTCTTTTTTTCAATGACTTTGACTGGATACTTCTTTGTCTTTTCTTTTTCTCCTCAATAGTGTTTTCTCTAGTCCTACTAACAATGCCTAAATGAGAATTTCACTCGTGGTCTTGGTGTACCAAAGTGTCGACGTAGTGTAGATAGAAAATCGTTTCTCTACTAAGGTTACTACAAATTAATACGACCTGATATCCCCGCCTCTTCCGTACCGTGGGGTAATGTCATGAGAACGGACCTTTTAGGGTACCTGCCTCCTCGGACCATCCGATGTCGGGTACCCTAACGATTCTCAGCCGTGCTGACTCGCTGAAATGAAAGTGAAAAGTGAAAGTACATGACCTCTCCCTTTACCGTTGGGTGAGGTCACAAGAACGGACCTCTTAGGGTCCCTGTCCCCTCGGACCACCCGACGGCAGATACCCCAGCGTGTCTCAGCCTGTGTTGACTTCACTGAATCGTCGTCGTCGTCGTCGTCGTCGTCTTATATCCTCCCTTTTCAAAGTGAGAAAAATATTCGTGTAGAACATTGATGACGAAATTAAAGAAATTACCAATATCCAAATAAGTCCAACAGATACAGAGGAACTATATTAACCCATTTAACGTAAAAATTACCCTTGATTAGTAAACACATTTACCAGTCTAATTAACCGTGTTTCAAGAAGTATAACAGAGTGTCGAAAAATTTGACTAGGTCATGCCTGTTATACCAACACATCCACCAAAAGAGGTACTCGAATAGACCTGTTTCTCAATCACCCTCGTCGAAAGGTTCACCGTTCGGGATCCAATCCCAACGTCGGTGGGTGTTCGTTTCACTTTCAGCGAGTCAGTACAGGCTAAGAAACGCTGGGGTACTTGATATGTCAGGTACCTCAAGAGACCCGGTCTTATGACCTCACCCATAGGAAAGGGAAGAGGTCCCCTAGAAGGGTTGGGTCCAGGGACTCCTAAGAAATGGCTGACTCGCTAGTCTCTTCGGGGGGGCGTCCGCTTTGGAAAAGGATTAAGAGTGTTTCCGTGACATTCCCAATCACTATCGGTCCGATATTGAATTAGGTAGAAGGGACCACCGAGTCTGTTATTTCTTAGACGAACGTTTCGTCCTTTGACCCCAAGTTAAAGACCCACCCCCTCTAGGGGACCTCTTCCCTTACCGACGGGTGAGGACATAAAAACGGATCATTTAGGGTACCTACCTCTCTTTGGATTGTCCGATATATCAGGTACCCCAGCGTTCCTCAACCTGAGCTGACTCGTTGACTTGACTTGACTCGATGAGAAAGGTAAAAAAAATTAGGGAGAAAAAATTCTAACAAAAGAACGGGAGAGAGAAAAAAGAGAACTAGTTAGTTAAGACGATCAAAACGAACAAAATAATCAAATAAAGTTTCTTGAAAGAAAACAGAAAATTTTTTAAAAATTGAACAACAAAACATAACCCCATATCTGCTAATCGGGACCCTAAAGAAACCTTCCTTACTACGATTTCGACTTTGAGGTCATGAAACCGGTGGAGTACGTTTTTCAACTGAGTAACCTTTTCTGAGACTACGACCCTCCCTAACCCCCGTCCTCCTCTTCCCCTGTTGTCTCCTACTCTACCGACCTACCGTACTGACCGAGCTACCTGGACTCAGACTCACTTGAGGTCCTCAACCACTATCTGTCCCTCCGGACTGCACGATACTAAGTACCCCAGCGTTTCTCAACCTGTGCTGACTCGCTGACTTGACTTGACTTATCTGCTAATTGCCTCTTCCGCTACCGTGGGGTGAGGTCATGAGAACGGACCTTTTAGGGTACCTGCCTCCTCGGACCATCCGATATCGGGTACCCCAACATTTCTCAGTCTGTGCTGACTCACTGAAGTGAAAATGAAAAGTGAAAGTACGTAACCTCTTCCTTTACCGTTGGGTGAGGCCACAAGAACGGACCTCTTAGGGTCCCTGTCCCCTCGGACCACCCGACGGCAGATACCCCAACGTGTCTCAGCCTGTGTTGACTTCGCTGAATCGTCGTATCTGCTAATTTCTTTGCAGAAAACAGAAAAATGGTAGAGACAACATAAGTTAATTAAAGAGGGAGGTAAAAATAATGACGGTGAGAAAGAGAAAGAAGTTCCAATAGCACAAACAAAAAAAGAAATCAAAAACTTGACCTTTGAATCGACTCGTTAAAAAATTTGAAAAGAAAACAGTATATTTATAAATTCTGATATGTAAAAAGAGATATTTAGTGAAATAGACGTAGATTACTTCAAAACCTACCTCCTTAACAAAGATATGAGTAATAAATGACTTCATATCAACTACATGTTATATTCATGTTATATCACTAAGTGTTAGACCACTCCGAAAATGAATTAAGACTTCTACAAGTGTGAACTTTCAAATTTCTTAACATGTCACTATGGGTTTACAAGTTGTGGATTAAAGATGTCAATTCTAAAATGAAATAGACGGAATAGTACGTTAAAAGGTAAATAAGTAGGAAAGACGATAACTAAAGTTCCCAGAATAAAAAATAAGTGAACCTTCCTTTACTGTCTATATTCGTGTAAAGTGAGAATTTATAAAGTCGTACGTATAGTAATGGACCTCAAGTAATAAAAATGACTAACCAACTTTAAAATTCCAGTCAAATAATTCGAGTTACTATTTTCGACAGTCTTCTAAAAAAAGGACTTTTAATAAAAAAGAATACTTTTTTTCTTTTCTTTTGGTTATGTGTGGGAGTCGTATCTGTGTCTACGACACCGTCAGTTCGGAGAAATTCTACTCCTATCAAACGATCAACCAGTTCAGTGAGAGTCCAGTCGTCCTAACATCAGACCTAGTAGGGGGAATAGAAGACCGAGGTTCAGTAAATTAAAGACCTGTTCACTGAGTAGTTGGAGGTGCGACATAGGTCGTAGGAGGTTCTTGACCCATAATCGACACAGTTCTAATACTAGACAAAGCCTGTTGACAAAGGGTGAATTAAATGAAAAAGGACGAACAAGAAAATGAAAGTGAGTAAATTTTTTTTTAAGGTTCTCAAGACATAGTTTCAACCGGAAGGTTGAATTCTTTAAAACCTATCATTATCCTCATGGTATTTTATTAACAAAAAGTCGAAGACGAGAAGAAGAACAGAAGTTCAAAGATAAACTAGATGGTAAAGTGAATTAAAATAACCTGGTGATAACGATTTCTAGTATGATATCTTTTCGAAAGAAGACGGACATTACGACGACGACGACGACGACGATTCAGCGAAGTCAGCACAAGTTGATGCACGCTGGAGCATCTGCCTTCGGGTGGTCTAAGGGGGCAGGGACCCTAAGAGGTCCGCTCTTGTGACCTCACCCAACGGTAAAGGAAGAGGTTGGGTACTTTCACTTTGCACTTTCCCTTCAGAGAGTCAACACAGTCTGAGAAGCTCTGGGGTACCTGACGTCGGATGGTCCGAGGAGGTAGGCACCTTAAAAGATCCGTTCTCATGATCTCAACCCACGGTAACGGAAGAGGGGACATTACGATCATTGAAACTTTTATAGACTCTGAAGTAATGGAAGATCCAAAAAGACCCTCTCATAAAGGATCTCTCCTCGAAGTAGACCCACGAAAAGGGATATACATTTGAACTCCTCCCTCCCGTCCTGTCAAAGTAACAAAAGAGGTCGGAATACACAGTGTCCTTATCACTTGGACCGACCTAAAAAGGTTATGAACCGACTTTATGATGGTTTCCTCTTATACCACAATCCTTTTAAGTAAACATAAAACCTTCTGGTCGACAATTCTCCCAACCTAGTTGTAAGTTAGTTCGAGACTTCCTCAGTCCCATCTTCCTGAGGTCTCTAAGGACAAATATATATGTGTATATATATATAAGAAAAGGTAGTACCAAATAGTGTCTTATAACTTATATCAAGGGACACGATATGTAATCCTGAACAACAAATAGGTAAGGTTTATGTTGTCAAACGTAGATGGTTGGAGTTTGTAGGTTAGATAGGGAGAGGGATTGTATGTCTTTTCACGTTTTTAGGATTCACATATCGAATTACTTAATACTGTTTTACTTATGTAGATTTAGTTCTTTATCTTTTCCTAAGGTCTTTGAGGGGAGTACATTGGTGATGGACTTGAAGTTTGTGACATAAAACAAATCAAAAACTTGAACCATATTTTTTTTAGTATATTAAACAAAAAAACACGCACACCGAAAGAAATCATGTTATGACATAGACACTTTAGGTATATCGACGTAGATCACTATCAGAAGAAAAAGTAGCCATATATCATAAGGTAACATACTTAGATGATGTCAACTTTAAGATGTCATAAGTAAGATGTCGACTTTATAAATGACGATATTTATTACGGTACTCTTGTGAAGGCACACAGTAAAAATAACACCATTTTGTATGTATAAAGGGGAAAATAAGTAAAAATTTATATATTAGGTCACCGTAATTCATGTAAGTGTTATAAGATGTTGATAGTGGTGTTAAGTAAAGGTCTTGAAAAAGAATAGAAAAACTACGTGTCTACACCTATAAAGAATACCCATAAATGAATCCTTTACGACCTAGTGTGACATATACAAGTTGAAATTTTTTATAACGGTCCGAAGGGACCACCGAGTCACCATTTCTTAGATGGACGGTTACGTCCTCTGTGTCCAAACTAGGGACTAGGTCCTTCTAGGGTGTACGACGTCTAGGGTGTCCGACGTCGATAACTCGGACACCAGATCTCGGGTCCTCGGTGTCGACGACTTCGAACTCTCGGGTCTCGGGTACGAGACGTTGTTCTCTTCGGCAGTGTTACTCTTTGGGTACGCCGCGTTGATCTCTCATCGGGGGTGAGGGGTGATCTCTTTCCGGTACGTCGTTACTTCTGGGTCGTGCCGTCCTTTTTTTTTCTTTCTTTTTTAATAACGGTTACAAAGTTTCACGGTTATCATTGAATGTACGGGTGGCTGGGACATGCTATCGAGGGTACCGATATACGGGGAATTTAAAATTAAAATTAATAAAATTCAAAATTAATAAAATCTTTAAACAAAACATAGAAAAGAGTGAAGAGACTATTGACAAATCGTGGAAAAGTATACCGGTAAATCTATTATTTTTCCCGATTTCTTTGTCTCTTGTGTTTTGATATAGAATACTTTAAACTTCGAGTTCAACATAATAAACACACAATCGCTCGTCAAATGTAAAGATCATTATACAGAGGGTAACTGATTTTAGTTGGGGTGTCCCGTTATAGAGAGTGTGAAGGTGTGACGTATATACTCTAATATAGAATTTTTCCTTTTAGGAAATGTCAGTGAACTCACCACAAATCCCTGAATTATCACTGTTTCCGTACTTAACTTAGGTGGTACAAATTGTCTTATAGTACGAAAGATTAATATTAATAATGGTTTTTCACCCCAGATCGACGAGGGACGAGTTTTTGGTTATTTGTCGGGTTCGACCACCTTCCCTTCCAAACGAAATAAAGTCTGCAGTCGTTGACACCCCCTTCCCGTCTGTAGACAGTTTCCGTTTGACGGGGCAGGGGCGGTGGTGTTCGGCCCCCATTCTCGAACATATCAGTCCCTCTCCCCCGAGGCATGGGTTTCGTCAGTCGTGTCAGTCGAGTAGAAGCTTGACCAGTAACCACCAGAATGGTCGTAGTAGAACCAATAAAATCCATGTCAATTAGGAGTCAAGGTCCCAGGTAAACAAGGGTAAAGAATTTCGGTCAAGAATCTTAACATCGTCGAATACAGTACCCATGTCGGATTAGTAGTACGTTAATCGAAGAAGGTGGACGGCAAAAAATTTTTAATTAATTAATTAAAATTAACCTCCGATTAATGAAATGTTATAACACCACAAAAAACAAAATTATTCTGTCGAGTAGATATTCGGTATATCTATACCGAGTCTCGTAATAGATATCGGGAACCACGACGATGACGACGATTCAGTGAAGTCAGTACAGGCTGAGAATCGCTGGGGCACCTGACGTCCGAGGAGGTAGGTACCCTAAAAGGTCCGTTCTCATGACCTCACCCAACGGTAACGAAAGAGGTGATATCGGGAACTCCTCCTTGATTTCCAGGAATTGATACGAGTTAATCATGTAATAATAATAAACCAGAAAAAACTGACAAAAGGAAACAAAGACGTACAAGAGTAAAGAGACTAATTTGAATGAGAAACGGATTCAAAAAGGTGTCTGTTTTCCGTCCGTCTCCTGTACTCCCCGTTTCTGGTATCCCAGGACGAGACAAAGTAATAATGACTATGCATCCCATAGTGTGATAACGGTAAGGTGAGTGTCCCTTACGGATCCGAGGCAAGAGTAGATTTCTGACAGTTGTAAAAACAGGGTAAGAGTCGTATGCCGAAAAGTATTCCGATATCGGGATTCGTCTTTCAACTGTTATCAAAACAAGTCGAACGTACATCCCCATTCCCACAGGAACCGAAGTTCGACTTTTAGGTAGGGTCCAGGGGGTGGAGGACCCTCCGTGTTTAGAGACTGACGATGGGAACGAAGGTCTGAATAAAGTCTCGGGTACCCGAGACACCGAAATCGTTTAAGTGTCTCCACAACTACAAAATTTCGAATCTAGAGAAATGAGAAAAGTTCAAGATAGATAGTAACGATATACAGACGATGTCCTACACACACACACACACACACACACACATTTTCGACATTCGACAAAAGTAGACAGATTATTCTCAAATCATTCTCAAAGAGAGAGAAAAAAAAAAAAAAGGTCGGTGCGGTACGTTGTACGCCTAGAATCAAAGGGTTGGTCCCTAACTTTGACATGGGGGACGTAACCTTCACGTCTCAGAATTGGTGACCTGGTAGTCCCTTCAGGATTATTCTCAAAGAACTTAACTACTGTCTGTCCTCAACACTGTCCTACAATCAATCCACGAGGGACAGCAGAGACCTCAAAGTCATTTCCAGAGTTTCCGTCTTTCGTTGTGTTATCTACGGTCCGTTGGAGAAGAGGGTAGGTGAAGTTTCCCTCTACCCTACTCTAACACTTGGTCAGACGGTCGTAATGATAATGATTAATAGGTGTGACTTAGTTATGTTCCCTTACTCTTAACACAACCCCTCAAGGGACACTCGAGAGATAAAGGAGAGGGTGTTAAGACCCTCCCTCTCCCCCAAAAAGGGGAAACGGATTTCGGTTCACCCCTGAAGGGACCACCGAGTCTGACACTTCTTAGACGGGCATTACACCCTCTGGACCCAAACTGGGGACCCAGTCCTTCTAGGGTACCTCTTCCCTTACCGATGGGTGAGGTCATTAGAACGGACCTCTTAAGGTTCCTGTCTCCTCGGATTATCCGATACCAGGTACCCCAGTGTTTCTCAACCTGTACTGACTCGCTGATTGTGTGTGTGTGTGTGTCTCGGTTAACTCTATCTCTGGAGGTGATTGTGGAGCGTCTTACAAACCGAATCTAGAGGACCTAAACCTTTCAGGTGTCCCTGAGTACAGGATTGAGGGTGGACTCCTTCAGGTATACGTTTTACGACCGACTGGTCGAAAGGACCCTACCACTCGTTCCACCCAACGTACCTCTCACTCGACGTGACGAGAACGGTCATCCCGTTTCTACGTACTCAACAGGACACCCTGTTCATATGGATCTTCCTTTACTGAACCTCAGTAATTTTTCCAGGAAGGGTACGTCCTACGAGACCCTCCTTTCCTTGAAGTCCTATCAAATAAAATGTCTTGGACGTCTTCCGGTACTTGAACCCCCGCCCCTCTCTCCTCAGTATCCGTCAATTGGTCTCCTCTCCGTAACGGATCCAGGGTCATTCTCTCGATTTTTTTCAGGTTTTGTCACTGTGTGTGTTCTCTCTTTCTCGGTTGAAAACACTCAGGAGGTTCAGGTGTCTCTTGGTTGAAAACTTCTATTGTCGTAGGACGGGGTTGACCCTTTTCGACACCGGGAAAGGGGATTCGAGAAGAGAATATGGTTTGGGACCCCCTCCCCAAGTCTTTATCGTCGACTGGTCGTTCTGTCCTCCTCATTTGAGACTACTCATTTCGGGTCCTTACACCTCTTTGAACCGTGTTGAAGGAAATAGTGTCGTTCTGAGTGTAGACTTCGTCCTTTTTCGATCTCCTCCCCGTTTGGAAATCGAACTTACTTCAACTCTCAACTTAATACAAATCCCGTCCACACTTCTGCTTCGTTCCCTCAAAAAGTTAATATATTGGACCCCCGGTCGAGGGGACTATTTTTATTAATAAGTCATAACCTCTTCCTAACTTCTCCTTTTCAACTATGTCACATGGATAGGGTCTAAATCGTCTATAGCTGAGGTTACTCGACATTTGTGGATAAGTGTAAAAGAAGTATAAACGAATCTAGTGTGGTTTTCGTTACCCATTGGTTTTAAGTATGTGTCTTATTATTTCTGGCGCACATGTGGAGACCGTCTCAAAATTAACCATGAGACGAGGTGTATCAGTGAATCCTGGGTCCGACTGTCCGACAGGGCAGACCTCGTGCATCGAAGAAGTCAAGGTGTCGTTCCTTTCTTTTTCGTATAATATTAAGGAGAAAGGACTAAAGGGTCTCCGCTATGTTCCACGAACGTAAGTGTCGACATCACTGATCTTTATCAGTATTCTGAGGGGAAAATCTTTACCCCTTCCTTCGTAAGAAAAAAACCACGATTCGTACTCTCCTCGGAGTCTATGCCACGTACTCGCGTGTCAGTGGGTCAACGTAGGCTGACAAACGTTGGGTTGTTTGACATCCCGTTCCTATATGACCTCACCCAACGGTAAAGGAGGAGGTCCCCTATAAGGGTTGAGTCCCTAGTTTGACCGCAAAGGTCGTAGAGGACGTAATCGTCCAAGAAATGGTAAGTGTCTACTTTCACTTTCACTTCAGCGACTCAGCACAGGCTGAGAAACTCTGGGGTACCTGACATCGGATAGTCCGAGGAGACAGGTACCCTAAAAGGTCCGTTCTCACGACCTCACCTAACGGGAAAGGAAGAGGTCCCCTAGAAGGGTTGTGTCCTTAGTTTGGACCCAGAGGGCGTAACGTCCGTCTTCGAAATGGCAGACTCGGTGGTCCCCTCGGGTTAAGTGTCTACTGATTGTGGTTAAAGGTCCTGTAAAATGTACTGTCGGAGTGAATGTCTCCGACAGTGGGAAGACACTATCCTGAAAATGGACGACTCGATCACATGGATTTAGAAACTAACATCCAGAGACAGCGTGCACAATACTTTGTACAAAAATCTGACGAGTCTTTGGAACATGTATTGAGTATAAAAGACGAATTCTCGGTAGTGAAAGAGTCTAACGAAATGAAATGAAGAAAATGATGGTAGTTAGGACCATCAAAACAAAAGTGTCTCTTTAGTGTAATTTCTTTCGAGAAATGACAGTGTAATGTGTCAATTTTCTTTTGTTGTCTTGACCTAACTCTACACCTATTGAGTGTAAACTGTCGCAAGTAAGTAATCGACTATTGAGTAAGGAAGTATGTCTCTTCCGTGACCACTGGGTGAGGTCATGAGAACGGATCTTTTAGGGTACCTGTCTCCTCGGACCATCCGACGTCAGGTGTCCCAGGGATTCTCAGCCCGTGATGACTCGCTGAAGTGAAAGTGAAAAGTGAAAGTACGTAACCTCTTCCTTTACCGTTGGGTGAGGTCATAAGAACGGACCTCTTAGGGTCCCTTCCCCCTTGGACCACCCGACGGTAGATATCCCAGCGTGTCTCAGCCTGTTCTGACTACACTGGATCGTCGTCGTCGTCGTCGTAAGGGAGTACTACTGAAGGGTCATATGTCTATTAGGGTTGAGTACAAAGTTTTTTTTGTCCGATAGGTAGACACTTTTTATTAGAGGCTAAATTAAATTACCTGATACGTTCCCAAGTATATTTTTTAAGGTACATTTGACTTAGACCCTTTGTTTTAGTAATTTTCACAATTATTTATACCTTCTTATATAATTCTTAGAACTGTACTACTTCCGGTAAAATCCGGTGTTTTAGGTTTCAGTCGTTGACCTTTAAGTTTACGGATATCCCTCGTTCGTTCATTACAACTCACTTCTTTCTACCCACACTCTCTTTAGTTAATCATTTTTAAATAAAATTAAAATGACTCGATACTCCATTCGTTTACGGTAATATATTTATACACTTTAACCTATCTGAGATTTAAATTATACTTTTTATATTTGATCTTTTACCCTTAGAATCCCTTACGGGACCGTCAGGTCACCAATCCCGAATCGGGAAAGTGACGGTCCTGTCCCAAGTTAGGGACCAGTCCTTTAATTCTAGGGTGTTCGGGGTGTCGAGATAGTTTTTTTTTTTTTTTCCTTTAGAAAACATTAAAAAAGAAACAGAACAG
Organism: Capra ibex; assembly: GCA_006410555.1. Lineage (NCBI taxonomy): Eukaryota > Metazoa > Chordata > Mammalia > Artiodactyla > Bovidae > Capra > Capra ibex. Next base: position 27,869,731 of record SJYO01000647.1, read on the forward strand.
AGAAACGTTTGTCTTTGGACTAAAAGTATGGTTAAAGTCCGAAACACAAAGATCAACTATCTCCTTTTGAAAGTTCGGTAATCATGAAATAAAACTTCTTAAGTTAAATCGCAGTTGTGAAAAAAAAGTACAAAACTGGTAACAAAAAAAAAAAATTAAAACATGAATCATACGTCCTGGGACTCAGGGACATGAATCATATGTCCCTGATGGTGACGTGGGTTCACAGGTCCTTTTAAGACCAGCGTCTGACCTCCCAAGGTTTAGCGAACGTTTTTGAGAGGTCCAGAGGATCGACAGTGCTACACCTGGGGATCGCCACTCGCTGCAAGGGCTATTCACAAAACCAACTCTGTCGCCGTTAAAATGAGCCTACGGAGGAAACCCAAACTAAGAGCGAAGGCTTAGCGGGGGTAAGGCGTGAAGGGGTAGGAGTTAAAGTTGAGGATGTTCTCCGTTTGATGTTTCATTTAACAACCGGCACCACACCGAAGATACCCTCGGTCCTGAAGTAGCCAGCGAGAACGGCTCCACGCATTAGAGGGTGTATTGCGGAGCGTCCTAAAAATATAAGGGTAGCGAATGTTGGTAAAGAACAGTGGTGCATTTAATTGTCCCAACGCCCGTCCCCTTTCCGTTTCTACGAGGGCGGGGGAGCTTCGGTGGTCGCAGGGCTCCTGGGCTCGTAGGGGCCTTCTCGGGTGAGGCGAGGACGATTAGGAAAGGGAAGGCGAGCCGGGTGGGGCCCGTCTCGCGAGCCCCAGTGCACAAGCGGCCTCCTCCCCTTCACCCGCCGAGTCGCCGGCGGTAGAACGGCCGAACCTCCGCCCCGCACTCCTCGCGTCCAGCGCGCGAAGAGGAGGGGTGGGGAGCGGGTCGGAGCGTGGCGGGAGGCACGAGGAGGGGTGAAGACCGAGGGAACCGGCGAGGGACTCACCTCCTTGCCCCTCGGGGCCTCCCGCCCCCCCACACAGCCCGGGCACGAGCGCGGGAGGTTGGCGGTCGGCGCCGGCGCCCCCGCGCGAGCTGGCCCGGGGTCCCCGCCGCGCCCCGACTCCCCTCCCCCGACGAGGCCGACGCCCCCGCCGCGTGCCGCCGGCACCGCCGGGCCCAACGTCGACGCCGCCGCGCGACCCCCGGGCGCAGGCCCCGCGGGGGTCCAGCCGCGACGGCGGCACCGGCGCCGAAGGTCTCGGTACATGGCGTCGCGGCGGGCGAGGAGGCACAGAAGTGTGGCCGGATTTCTCTCGCCGCCCCCGCTGGGCGCGTGGTCGGCGTCGAGGCCGAGGAGGAGTCCGGGGCGAGCGGCGTGGAGTGGCGGCTGGAGGACGAGGAGGAGCAGCGCCTGCGGCCGAGCGGCCGGGGCGAGAGGGAGTCCCGTGGCGCCGGCGGCCCGGAGAGGCAGGGGAGGCGCCCCAGCGGCGCCGAGGGGCAGAGGCGGGGCGCCGGCGGCCCGGAGCGGCAGGGGCGGCGCCCCAGCAGCGCCGAGGGGTAGGGGCGGCGCCCGGGCAGCGCCGAGGGGCAGCGGCGGCGCCCCGTCTGCTGAGAAGGGCGGCCCGAGCCGGCCGAAGGCTCCCTCGTCGGCTCCCCTCAGGGCGCGGCTGAAGCGGTCCCTGCCGGCGCCTCTGGTAGGTCCGCTGTCGCCGTCGGCCCATTAGGGTGGGGAGGTGGGCCTGAGACACGAGGTCGGGGGAGAGGGCGTTAAGGGCGAAAGTCTTTGCGGGCGGCGGGCCTGCTGGGCTCCGGAGGTCCGGCCCCAGGGGTGTACCTTCCGGGAAGTAGGGGTACCCGAGGGAGTCGCTGCGGGCTTGGTCCCCAAAGGACCAGTCGGGTCCCTTGAAGTAAAGTGTTATTGCCTAAGCCCTGCGCCGGCCCTCGGCCGAGCCCTGCGGCACGACGCAAGGGACCCTTATCTGACCAAGAGAGGGACACACACTCCACACTTTTTCAAACGGCCCGCTCCCCTTCGAGGAGGTGCGGCACACGGACCATGAAAAAGTCATCAACCACAGGAATCTCAACCTACCAAAACACACACAGGGCGATCTTGACTCGACGCGGGACCTAGACCTTTTCCCACTTTACAGAAACACCGCTGAATCCCACCGAATTTGTCAAGGGTCCCATCTGTGGCTCTCTTACATTTGACAATCATGAGACAACCTCGACGAAGAGGCTTTAGCTCACACCCATAGATGTCAGCAACATTATCGACAGAGGTGAATTGGATCAACACACCGTCCTTACTACGAGTCGGGAAGTGAAAGGGACACTTGTAAGTGCAGGAAAGCCCCCCCACCCCTCCCGCCCCACCCAAGGAGGAATAGATTGTCGACTCCTTGAGTGTCTCCAAATTTTTTGAATTCCGCTACGGACATTCTTCACCACCTCACACTAAGTTAAGAAATGGACCAAGGGTTATGGGACTTAAATTGACAATACAAAGGTTCGACTTCCCTGTCTCGTACTCCAATTCTTCCAATCAAATCTCCATTATGACTGAAAAGTACGTAGAGAGGCAATCATCTCGGAGACCCGTCCTACACCACAAAACCATAAACAAAAATAATAATCAATTGGTTAGGAAATTTTTTTCACTGTTTCAAAGACAAAATAAATCACCTAGAGATTGTTATAGACACATGAGACCAGTATCCACTTAACCGAATAATTCTAAAATTCTAAAAGAATCGACTCATACTATCAGACTTACAATTAGTGATGTCTCTTTCATTCCTTTTGTTTTTTGTTACTCAAAGGTATTGAAGGGGAAAGAAGAGGTTACGTGTTGGATAAACGAGGTCAGAAAACAGAGTCATTTACTGTAGTGGGCAACGAGTCGGTCTTTGTCACTTGTAGAGGGAAGAGGGTCAGACATTCCTATTGAAGTAGATAGATTTGATAGTCGAGATGGAGGTTTTATGTAGGAGGTTTGACAACAGATGGACGGTAATAAGAATAGATTTGAAATAGAGAACGAATCAAATAACGTAATCCGAGGTAATGTGAGGTGAAAACAATGGTAGGTCAAAAAAGATATGGATCTTTAGTTTTGTTAAAAATTTCTGGAGGTAAAATACATAAACTCTTTATAAATAATTGCGAATGGTACGACAAGACCCGTGACCCTTATATTATTACTTGTTTGGTCAGTTTTCGGGACGGGATCATCTCGAATATAAGACTGTCCCCCTCAACCTATTATACTTTTCATTTTACAGAACCGTACAATTTATACTAATTCACGATTCTCTTTTTTGTCTTTCCTCAATGTTAAAAACCATTCCATCGGTCTCTTCCGGAAGACCTTCCACTAAAGAATTATTCTGGACTTCTTCTACTCCTACACTTGTCTCACTCGTAGATCTCCTTCATACATCATTACAGTAAGGGGACGAACTTGGGGAAGACACCGAACAATTTGATTCTTATTTTTAGGTCTAAAGGATTGACACCGAAGACGGACAAAACACAGTGAAGTGACGTCAGTACGACCGGTGGAAAGACAAGGGGGTCTGTACGATTCGAGTAATGTCTCGTACGAGAAAAACGGACTTTGTAGAAGGTAGACAAGAAACGTTCTGACTATAGAGTAGTAAGTCCGAGGTCTAATTTACCATAGTGGAGTCTTACGGAAAAGATTGGTAGAATAGACTTCATCGAGGAAAAGGGGTTAGAAAGTACAATAGTACAAAATTACTGAAAAATTGTGAAGTGTCACGGTAGTCTTTATGAAAAAAAAAAAGAATTGGACACAAACCGAACAGAGGAAATCACCTTTACATTTCTAAGACCATCGTCTGAATTAAGTGAGGAGACCGGGGTACGGATTCTTTTACTATTAAATTTTACATTTATATAATAAATAAACCGACGTGTTCCAGAATCGACCTCGTACCCTTATGAAATTAATACAGTACACCCTAGATCAAGGGGTTGGTCTTTACCTTGGGTCCGGTGATCTGGTGGTCACTTCAGGAACTATTAAAAAAATTTCAGGAAATAAAAACCTCATCATAGAATGGTATTAGTAGAGAGTGGGACATCCTGATATCGAAGTCCTTCCTCTTGTCAAAACTCACATCCTTACAGAACTGGGACAACTGAATTATAGAAAATGAGAACATCTCTGCGAGAGGACCAGACTCTAGACTGAGAAGAAACCTTGTCTCGAATGCCTAGTGGCAACCGTTACTGGTGAAGACACAACCGTATGGTCTTGCCTCCACCGAATCACTAGCTGACCGCAGTGGTCACCTTTTAGACCTCCTACGTCTGTCCATCCGAAGTAGACTTCGTCCCGTGCGGTGTACTTATGAACTTCCATCTTTACAACGACAAAAGGCTTACTACATAAACTTTCCCACCACGGTCGTGACTTCAAATACGTGATACAGGTCATGTTTCATATTGTAACCTTTCTCACCCCATCTGAGACAACGACTTTGTTAATACATCTTTTTTTCTGAAATTTTCTAGATTCTGAAGGGATCACATGGTCACCAATTCTGAGACACGAAGGTGACATCCTCGGTACCCAAGTTAGGGACCGGTCCCTTGATGTTAGGACACACGTCGTACCGTACCGGTTTTTTTTTTTCCAGTAGGACCGGGGTTGACCTTTCCTCTTTCAACTCCCTTATATTTGTCAGGGGGTTTAATTTTTGTCAACTCGACTATGTCTAAGATTTTATCACCTTGATCACCCCAGGGAAGACGTTTCCTTTCAAGACTTGTTTTATCCCATAGATCCTTTAGATGAATGAATACCGACGTGACCCAGAAGCAACGACGTTAGTTCGAAAGAGATCAACGTAACTCATCCCTGAGGAGATCAACGTTGGGTGCCCGAAGAGTGACGTCACCGAAGACAACAATGTGTCGTGTCCGAGATCTCGAACCTGAGTCATCAACCCCATGTGACCGAATCAACGGGGCGTCGTATGTCTTAGAGGGTCTGGTCCCTAGTGTGGACACAGGGAACATAACTGACCGTCTAAAAATTGGAGACCTGATAGTCCCTTCAGGAATCTTTAGAAAAAAATTTACCACAATAAAAAGTCGAACAGGTCCGACTTTATATATGTCTAAGTCTTTTCCAAATCCATTTAAGTACAATGAACATATACGTGCGTGTGTGTGTATATATCCGTAATTATCTTTCAATCTCTAGAAATTTTTACAAATTAAAGTCAATAATGAAATGTTGGTGACTCCCGATTCCTTCCCGTTTATATGAGGTGTCCCACAATTCATATCTAGAGTCCATGATCCTTGAATCCATACATACCCTTCATTTATTACGTAATGCACAAAAAGTAGAACGTTTTCATTTTCTCGATCTTACCCTCACGTCCCTTTCGTGAGAAAGACTCTCGACTCTTGGTACAGACAATCACCAAAGACGGTTCATATAACCCTCAAAAGTGTTTACAAATCGTCATCGTCATTTAGTTATATTACAAGAAAATTTGGCACTGAGAGCACTTCATCACGTGTCTTATATCCGTCCGTCCACCCCCTGTCGACCCGTCCTTCACACTCCTGGTCACGACGGGAAACCATTATAAATGAAGTTTCGAAGTCACCGATAAGTCACGTCACTTCGTTCCGTCCTGTCAGTATATTGTGACTTCGAAGACTTCTATCTCGAAGTTCCATACACTGATATAGTGAATTAACTCCGTTGTCGGGTACGGGAAGATCGACGAAGATAAAACCCTCTACTAACTCATCCGTCAGGCTCATCCACCACGTACTACACTAAGAGAAGGAAGGAATCCTCGAATCCAAAACCACACTGAAATCGTAAAGGAGAACGACCAAGATCCCACAGTCATCGTAAAGGAGAACGACCAAGATCCCACAGTCGAGGGGAAAGGTATTTGAAACAATACGCACACACGAAGTCCATTTGTTAACAGACAAATATTCAATATTTTCAATTTTTAAAGGAGAGACATAAACTCCATAATTAAAAGAAAGAACTTAGGACAAAGTCTCTCTCTTTAAATAAAATCTCTTTCACTCTAATTCCAAGATTTTCCTCCAAGGTCCGGTAAGAAATCTGAAAAAACGGGAGTCGTGAGAACGAGTTAGACGAAACACAGTTATTAATGACAGACGATTTTGGTCCGGTATCCTTGCAACCGTAAGTGTTTCACAGAAGGACACTCAGGTCAGAAATCGATTGCTTTGTCCGGTAAAGGTAGTAAACATACATCCACACACAAATAAAAAAGGACTCTGGGACATAAGAAAGAGAAGGGCATAAACTAGACAATTTAAAATATGGTCCAAACCCAATGCCGGTCTAACGGTCCCAACAGTCAGAGGAGTGGTACCGTCAAGAGACACGTCCTGATATTGAATAGGACATTTCCTTCACACTTATCCAACACACTTCTGACTCGAAGACTTATTCACATCTACACTCCAACTAAAGGGAACAAATAGTCTCATAAGACGTGTAATATGTAAGGTAAGTAACATAAGAGTAGAGGACTGAACAGGAACGGAACTACATCCCTCATCCTAAAAAAGGGACAATGAACGGAATCCCTTTTCTGTCTTCACGGTGTCGAAAGAAGTCCGTAAAACTCCTTAGTCGTGTCCTTTTATTACCCTTCAAACTCGAGACCTCTTGGAAAAAAAAGAATGGTATATGTAAAAAATCGTCGAAAAAATAAATCGGTATTAAGTATATGGTACGTTAAGTGGGTAAACCTCATATGTCAAGTCACTAAAAATCATATAAGTATCTCAACATGTATATGGTGACACTAGTTAAAATCTTAAAAAGAAGAACGGAATAGGAATCAGAGTAGATGGGTGGGGGGTCGGATAGTAATTGGAAGAAGACATAAATAAGACCGGTAAAGTATATTTATCATAGTATGTTACACACCAGAAAACACTGACCGAAGAAAGTGCATTGTATTACAAAAGTTCTAAGTAAATACAAAAATGTATATTGTGACGAAGTAAAAAAAATTTAACGACTATTATTAAAGTAACATACATAAAACAAATAGACAATGGTCACAACTCACCTACCTATGGTAAAATCAACAAAGATGAAAAACCGACAATACTTATTACGACGACACTTACAACCATATGTTTGAAAACACTTGTGCACAACAAAAAAAATTGAACGAATTCCCTTAAACATTTGTGTCCTTTTCATCTTATCAAGTCACTCGAAGGTCCATGGGTAGTGGATGTAGTAAGTCAGTTAAAAAATTCTTTTCTCAACCTGAACTGGTTTCGAAAGTCTCTCTCAAACAGTGACTTGATAAGATTCGACGTCCTCTACCGTGAGAAAAATCCTGAGTGAAAATAACGTCAGTCAAAGAGAGAGTAGGAAACCCTTTTGATCCCTTCCTCCTGTACTCGAAGATTGTCCGTTGGACTAAAGACGGACATAAATGTGTAATCGCGTAAGAAAATTGACAAAGATAAGGAAGAAAATAACAAAAAACGGAGGAAAACGTCCTCTGACGTCCAAACCTAACTCAGAAAGACTCTCGGTAAAGTAATAAAGATCGAAGACCTACAAATTACAACCTACTCTAAACTCCGATCATACAGAGAACCACCTCTTTCGACTTACATCCTCGTTACCTACTTGAACGGATGATCGGTATCTCGGACATTAAAAGGGGATACGATTGCACTAGTCTCTGATACATATATCTACCACAAAACCGTCACCTCACTGAGTTGAGTACCTGTAAGGAGGGACTTTTTTCTACACAAGTACCGACCGTCTGGACGTTTCATTTTATAAAATGAGATAAATACAAACTAAAGTCTCTAGTAGAAACCAGTAAGAGTAAGAAAGGATAATAAAGTATCATGTAACTCTGGTGTTAAAAGGGATTTAAGAACCCCTCCTCCACTCATTGTCCTTGGAACTAAGGGTATCTACTGTAAGAATATCTTCTCCATTATTTTAAATAGGAAATATCAGAAAGTATTTCAATGAATATCGACATTGGAGTCAGACTTTGACTTTTCCCCGACACGATCACTTACTCTTTTTCGTCGAGAAACTACAAGATGATTGAAAACAGGGTCTTTATCCTTTTGTTGATAATAATTTTTTTTGTTCAGTAAAAAGCTTTGAATCTTTTTGTCTTTATCGAGGATCTTTGACATCTTCTGTCCTCATTAATGGTAGGACACCTATCATTAAGTGAGACTTTACACTCACTGCACATTCAAAAAGATTCAACATACGAATTTCATGAAGTAAGAACAAATCAACAAGTCAACACAGGTTGAGAAACACTGGGGTACCTGACGTCGGACAGTCAGAGGAGACGGTACCCTAAAGGGTCTGTCCTCGTGACCTCTCCCAACGATAAAGGAAGAGGTCCACTAGAAGGGTTGGATCCCTAGGTTGGGTTCAGAGGACGTAACGTCCACCTAAGAAATGGTGACTCGGTGGTCTTTTCGAATTTCACGATCCCCTAGAAACAAAGACACTATATTTAGTCTTTCAAAATCCCCCGTCATCTTCGAGGGACCCCGAATGGGTCACCGAGTCACCATTTCTTAGGTGGACGGTTACGTCATCTACGTCTAAACTAGGGACCCAGTCTGCCTAGGGGGTCCCTTCCTATTTCGTTGGGTGAAGTCATAAGAACGGACCTCTTAAGGTACCTGTCTCCTCAGACTGTCCCGACATCAGGTACCTCAGGGTTTCTTAACCTGTCCTGAATCGTTGATTTGCCGTTTTTGTCTTCGAGACACTGGTATTACGGGGTCTTCTACTCCTATGACACACACTATATCTCTAGACTCGACTTTCCTGTCTACAAGGTAGGACATAAAAATGGAAGTACGGAATTTTCAGATTCTGGAAAAATAAAGATATTATTTGGATAGAGTCACATTATCTTTATATTTCACTCTATTGGCAGTGTATGAAAAAAAGGACCTGAGTTCTAATTGTTTTACGAATAGCTATAAGTCCGTTCCGTCCTTTCTCATATTGTTTTGTCTGACACTCCCTCAAAATACCAAAAATTATATACTAGGTCACTTTGTTTCGTTAACGTCTGGGAAGATTTTGAATGTTCTTTTAGTACGGTTAACCTATCTAGTCACCAATTTTTTTTTAAAAAAAAGGGTGTCACTTTGAAAAAAAAAGGTTTACTTTATGAGACATCTTAAATTGTTATATTTGTCCATTTCAACCGGACGAGATTGAGTTTAAAACAAAAATGTCAAAAACAAAATGTGGAATTTTTAAAAAAACCGACATGGACCGTACGTCCCACCATGGACTCTTAGACGTAAAGATTTTTTTCAAGGACCCTTTATGACTACAACGAATAAGTCTGGTGTCAAAATCATCGTTTCTCGATCACACTTCAATACACTGGGTCCTGAGAAACATCAGACCATCACCATAAAAGTGTAGAGGTTCTGGAAACGTACTCTGAGACGTAGGGGTTTCAGATTAATTTCTTTCTTAAGACAGATCTATCTAATCGTCAGAGAAGGTAACCAATCTCCGACGTCGACGAACACGAGACCCTTTTCACTCTTCACAACGTACATATATGTATCTAAACAAGACTGGAGGACTAATGACAGAAAACAAGATTCGTAAGATGTCGGGGAAACGGTCTACAGTCAGAGAATCGGAACAGACCAGAACGAGAAAGGTTCAGGTAATATAAGTCACTACGAACAGAGAAAGGAGTCCCTACTGGACTGACTACTAAGACAGAAGTGAGCTTCGAGGGTTACGAGAGCTCCAGAACTTGCTATATAAAGGGCCCTCCTCCGTGGAGAGTCAGGGAAGAACCCTGTTGAACTACTCCTGATGGCTCGTTCTCTTTGAAAGGACGTAGCTAGACTAATATCGGGAGTATAGTCAACAGTACTACTCGACAACGCCCCTTGTCTTGCCTTATCTCTGTTTGAGTTTCCGAGGATGAGAGATGCTGGACTCCTTTCATCGGCCCTCCGGTTTGCCGGGGCGATACTACTGTGTCTCTTCTATGTGTTGTACCCTTCACTAGTGGGCTCAAAATGTAGTCCCTGAGCGTTGATAGCTGTCGCATCTGCCTCGGGTTCGGGATCCAAAAATCTGGGACTCAAAGCTCTCGACCTGGAGCGGGCCGCTTTTGCTCTCCTTCTCCTCCTTGCTTCATCCTCGAACTCAGTCCTCGACCACCCTCAGCTATCACCGCCGTGACCAACAGGGTAGGGACCTAACAGTCCACAGGAATGTCGTAGCCTCGGTCCTATAAGAAATGTAGCCGGACTCCTTCATAGACACTACGGGTTCTTCAGTTAAGACTTTTTCGCCTAACTCCACCTGTACCTCGGAAGGAACGTCCAGATACGACGCAAAGAAGATCCCACAGAACGACCAAAGAGAGTTATAAAATTTCGGATGAATGAAAGGACCCCCGACACAGGGAGTCCATAGAAACCTTATATACAACCACGTTGTAACAATACGAATACTCGACATGGAAAGTCCTGAGAGTTTCCTTTAACATCCGGAGTACTACGTCATTATCCCCCGAAGATAACAATACATAATCCGAAGGATTCCCCGAAAGGACCACCGAGTCTGGTACCTTCTTAGACAGACGTTACGTCCTCTGGACTCAAATTAGGGACCCAGTACTTCTATGGGAGCTCTTCCCTTACGTTTGGGGTGAGGTCATAAGACCTCTTAGGGTACCTGGCTCCTCGGACCGTCCGACATCAGGTATCCCAACGTTTCTCAGTCTGTACTGACTCACTGATTCGTGTGTCCGAAAGATCTGTCTGCAAAACCTCTCATAAATAATATATTTCCCAAAAAAAAGGGAGATTTAACCGGTCAGGACATCCTAGAAACTTATACCCAAAGAACCTTTACTTCGAACTTTTCGTTTCCCTCCTCGACTAACTTAAAAGGAGTACAGAGAAATTTCTCTTCTTTTTTACATACTCACCATCTTGTGATCTGGTCTTTAGTCCATTAAGATTAAGACCTAGGTAGAGATAGTGGTTGAACGACACACTAAAAATCTGTTCAGTGGATTGGTAAGACCTGGAACTATAAAAAAGGAGTGAATTGCCTTTCTACCAGTACGTACTCGCGAACAAAAATGAACAAGAGAATCCTCGATTCATTCCCTTCCGACTAGTCAATCCCTAGTCTCAAAGGACTGACATGAAGTCAGTCTCATCGACACGAATATACAAAAAAAGAAAACTTCTAAGTATTTTTCTCTTTCATTCATTCGATCCCGTAGAGAATTTCAGGAAAACTTAAGTTTAAGGAACAATTTCTGATATTGTTTACCCGTTTTCAATTCTAAGTTAGACGGAAGAAAAGATAAAGGGAAACGATGTCGTCTTGGTAGACCTCTTTACCCTTTGGTATATAACTTGGACCGATTCCTGGAGGGAAAGTAGGTGTACATAGAAACGGGACAATTAAGTTCTTGTTGTTTCATAAATAAAATTAGAGTCAATGATCAAAAGACTCTAAGATACACCTCTCCGATTAAATCAATACAAATAAAAACGTCGAACTTTCAAAAGGGTCGTCATGGTCGAGGTCGGTCCTAGTGGGAGAAATGAGACCTGTGAGTAGAGAAGGTGATTCACCACGATAACGACGAAAACGGAGTCTCCAACTTTTGTTGTTCCCTTGATACCATCTCTGATGGGACTTCCTTAGAGTCCCGTTGGAGATGGTTACCCCGGGGGAGGGACCCTATGGGTTTCTGTTGTCAGGGGAGTCTCTCTTCAAACCTTCAAAAGACACGGTATTCCTTTTTAACCTATACTTCCGACTCCCTGGTCTCGCTGTGTGTCTGAAGAACGAAGGAGTGCTCTCTCGATCGGTCCTACCGTCACCAAAGAGGACGTAAGACTCGTACAATCGTCTAAGATGGCCATGCGTCCTTTTTTCCGCTGAATCGAAAGGACTGTAACTCCTACTTCTCTTCAAAGAGATACCCCTACTTCTTCTCCTAAATTTTCGTCTCAGAGGTGGTTTCGGGGAACCCTCGAGACTTTCACTTCAATACTCCGTCTTCCGTTCGGGGGATGGGAGAAGTCGAGGTTGACATTTCGATCTTAGTTACCTTCTCTGGTTAGGTCTCATACGGTTCTAAGTACTGAACGAGTTCTGGTATCCCGACCTATAACCCCATCGGCTCTAATCATTTGACCGACGTGCGTGTGTCCTTGCTGAAGTACCGTTTTTCGGCAGTCCAAGGAGACGACTGGCGGCAAGGAGACGACTGGCCGTGAAAAGACGTCTGGCGACAAGGAGGCAACTGGCGGCAAAGAGTCGACTAGCCGCGAGACGTCTAGGAGTGTCTGACCTCTCGCCCCTCCACGTGGTATCGTTATGGGTGAGGGGTCTTCCCAGGGCAGGTGTCGTCCAGAGGGGACACCTAGGAATGAACGAGTGTTTTTTGTCGGGGGGCAAGAATTTCAGACTGGTAGGTTACCCAGTATAACGTCCTGGACTCCACCAACCGTCACCCAAAGTCAGTAGACAACGTCAGTCCACGTACAACGGTAGTCGGGGTAGACGGGGTCAATCTGAAGGTGTGGGACGAAGAAATAGAGTTAAGGTACACGGTTCCCGGAGAGTCAAACGACGTCGAGCCTATGGAGGTTTGATGGTCCCTGGACGGTAAGGGGGACGAAGGAAACTACGGATATCCGTGATGTACCGTATACGTCGGAGTTCCACCGGGTACATGGGACGGAGGGTTGGAAGTTTAGTGGGAGACGGTCTGAGTGTGTCCTGTCACGGTCAATTGTTTGTCCGATGGGCATCGGCAGGGTTGGAGGCACACTAGGGGTGACACTGAGGACTACTCGGGTTCGTACTCCTCAGTCACGACCCGAGTGAAGGATGACGGGTTCACGGACAGGTACACAGGTAGGGTAGTGAGTATTCTATATTAGGTCTCTTCTAAAGACTACTCTTCTTGGCACGAAGGGTCTTTGTCTTCCACTCACAATCGAAACCCGGAGGACACGGACGTAGAAGATGAAATTTTGCATTTGAACATAAACAGAAAGTCTCCCTCGATTTTTAAACGTTCCAGGTTCCGTTAGAAATCTCTGACGACAATGATGGTATTAAAAAAGAAACTAACAAAAGAGTAAACCGGATTTCAGACCGGGATCCAGAGTGACGCTAACGATTTGAAGAAAAAGGATTCAAATAAAGAGAATAGAGTTAATGGTCGGAATCCTGTGATACCCATCTCGACCCTCGGAACTTCAGAAGTCATACTGAGTAGTCTCTCACTCCTTGGTTTTAACCCAAGGAAAGGACTAAAGGTATCTTTAGTTCTTTAGACACAAAATAGGGTCACTCAAAACCTAGAAAAAGGACATCACTAATACCCCAAATTTTTGATAACTGATCAACAAAGAACCATTGATTTGGTTCTTTATTCGAAACAAACAAGACCAAATTGAATCTCAGGTCCTTATTATTATATAAAATACTGTGAAAAAATTTCATCAAAAATATGACAGTTCCAAGTAACCTAAGGAACTGACATCTTTCGTTCGTCACCGACCCCATTTCTATATTATTAAATCTTCAAAATTTCGTCATCCATTTTTAATGTATCTCTACTCTTTATGTCTTATCTTAAAACTTATCTTTTTAATTATATATGACAACTAAAATTTCCATGAACTATCGATTGTTGAGTGAAACAATTTGTGTCACTGGATTCCTGGTATTTTAACATTATACACAATTAAACCAAACGATTATTTTATTCTGGACTCCTCTTTTTATCTTTTCCACTTTAACCTTCCCATTAGACTAAAAAAAGGTCAAATTTTCTTTAAATCCATTAGGAACTCTTCTGTTTTTTGTGGAGAATTAAAAGGTAACATGAACTCACAAAACACAAAAAAAACAAAAAAATTTCAGAAAACCCTTTCTCCTCTTCTTGCAGGTATGCTGTTTTGGATTCTGACGTCTCTATGAGACTTCTAATCGCGAAAAGGAAAGGAAATGGAAGTTCTTGGATAATGATTTCAGTCCCGATTGTCATGTGTCCCAAAAGTGAACTCAAGGAATACCTGTTCGGTATAAACAAAAAGGATAATCCACTATCATCATATCAACTTTCTAGTCTCCGAAATCCCGTATATATGGACCTAAAATTTAGTAGAATGATATACTAGAAACCATACAATGAATCAGAAAACGTTGGAGTCAAAAGAATGACACTTTGTCTATTATAGTACTAATTTATTCTACTATGTATGTTGCGTTGATTGTGTTACGAAGTAGGTGTTGTGTATAAACAAGGGAAGAACTACCAAGGAAAACCTGAGTCTTGATGATAGATTATCACATCACGAAGATGTTTTTATGATCAAAGGTTAGTTATCTCAAGACCTTTCCTATTAAGATAAGACCTTGAACTTAACCTTACTTTATAGAAGCAATATTTCAGTCTCGGAGACGCACGTCCACAAACATAAGAACGCAAGTCTATAATAGATCATACTCCCAAAGACCCTTTCTTGTTACCTTTTCCCCCCTACAACATCCGATTTCCCAGACGATGGTAAAAAATAAAACGTCCAATAACTTCTCTCCCTTTTCGACTTTTCACTGGCACTTCGAGCGGTCTTCTTCTACATGATAGAATCTTGACTCAACCTCGCCGAAGTATTTGTCGTTCCATAGTCTGTGAGGATCAGACGGGAAAACAACATTGAAATCATTCTCTAGGTTTACTTCTCGAGACCCCTGAGAGTTTGTCCAAGTAACTGTAACTTCGAAGTGAAAGTTTTTTAAAAACTATATTAATCTGAATATCTTTTCAACGTAATCATCACATTTCTTAAGGGTCCACAAAAGGTACTAATAATCGTAAAATGGTATAAACGATATATAAACAAAAAGAGAGAGTTAACACACACACCCACATTAAAAAGGACTTGATAAATTCTCATTCAACATCTTGCCATAAGGAAATCAGGATTTCTGAATTTACACATAGAAGAAGAAAAATTTTTATAAATTTTTAAAAAACCGACGGGATACGTCGTACACCCCAGAATCAGGGGGTTGGTCCCTAACCCCAGAATCAAGGGGTTGACACAGAGGACGTTACCTTCACCCCTCAAGATTGAGGACCTGACGGTCTTTCCAGGGTTCACACACAGAAGACTGATGTTCTTAAGTGAACATATTGGTATCATGTGAATCGTTTAATCTTTTAATTGTCATTTTATCATCAGATGTCTAGAATGAGGATAAAATACTTAACAAGGTTACTACAGGACTTCGTTTTCTTTTAATTTCTAATACGTAACGTAAGTCAACAGTACAACAAAATCAGAGGAAATTAGACATTGTCAAGGGTTTAGAACTCTCCTCTAGTGCAAAACATCTTACAGGAGATTAAAACTAAACAGACTACAAAGGAATACTAATTTAAGTACAACACGTAAAATCGTGTCCTTGTAGTGTCTTTACTACGATTCAAGTATAGTCCACAACTAAACAGGGTATGACCACTACAGTCGAAACTAGTAAACCAATTCTACTACAGACGGTTCAAAGAGGTGACATTCCAATGATAAAATGGGAAAAGTTAATTATTCATAGAATACCCCCCTTATGAAACTCTGAGACATTTATGAGTCCACGAGGAGTCTGAAACCGGGTGATCAAAATCATAAGTAACTTCTAAAGAACAGGTTTAGTCAATAGCTAACAATGTATCATTAAAAGATTAAAGTAGTAAGGTAAATGATAACCAATCGAAAGATGTGGGGTCAGGTCATGAGAACGGACCTTTTAGGGTACCTGCCTCCTCGGACCATCCGATGTCGGGTACCCTAACCCGTGCTGACTCGCTGAAGTGAAAGTGAAAAGTGAAAGGACGTAACCTCTTCCTTTACCGTTGGGTGAGGTCACAAGAACGGACCTCTTAGGGTCCCTGTTCCCTCGGACCACCCGACGGTAGATACTCCAGCGTGTCTCAGTCTGTACTGACTTCGCTGAATCGTCGTCGTCGATGATACTCCTCCTCGAAAGATGGGTGAGGAGGAGGGGGTAAATAGGTAAATATATTATAAAATGATAATGATAAATAGAAATACGAGTTTAACGGGGTTTAAACCGGTTACTCTCGGGGAAATTTCAACCGAGGACACAGGGAAAAAAAATTCAATAAAAATTAACCTACTATTAACGAAATGTCACAACATAACCAAAGACGGTATGTAGTTGTGTTTAGTCGGTATCCAAATATGTACAGAAGACAGGAAAACTACATAGGGATAGTATAAAACTAAACACCCACATGTGTTTTTCTACACATGTGGGTGTTGTCTTTCTACAAGGCAATGCAGAGACAACTCATGTGGAAGTGGTCACGAAAATCCTAAAGTGTATATGTGATTCCTTTCTTGTATTTTATAATGTCGAACCACTATTGTCTTCTCGTCTCTCACCCTCTTCTACATTAAAGAACAAACCGAAACCTGAAAAATCCCTACTCTTCGAATCAATAATTAGGACACTCCTAATTAAGTACTCTGATACTTCAAACTTTATTTATTGTAGTCCACTTCAATTCCGTTTTAGATTTTGAGTCACCTACACAACCACTTCCCAGGAATTTAGTCTATTTCAGTTTATACACTCATTAATAAACCAAGAGACTTCTCCTGTCGATATCTTAAGTACATAATGTCAATGTCAATGTCGTATGTAATTGGAAAAACCTCCTGTGTACGTGTATTTGAACATATATGGGAAAATCCCTATGTACCTCAGAGAGAAACTTTGGACAGGTATCTAGAAATCGATTATTGGGATGGATTCTCTATTACATTAGTGAGTTAGAAATGAAAGTATCCTCGACCGGGTACACCTCCCGTTCAGAGTGGACCAAAATCTACAAAGTACCTCTCTCTAAAACACTCGTATTTCAGAATTCTTAAGTATAAATACTGACTTTTTACTGAACAATTGAAAGGACACAAAGAAAGACAACTGTAAACTGATGAGTCCCCTTTACGACGCATTCTTTGCTTCCCTCTTCCTACCAGTGTTTCTAGGTGAGGATCATCTCCACTCAGCCGAAGTCCTATTGTAATACTTCCTGTAACGTCTTGAAGCTGTTCTCCGTCTTCTCCGTCTTTTTTTCGTCAGACTTGACCTGTTTCACCGAGTTTAGAACCCTTAATTGTAAAGACTATTTAGAGTCTTCAGAAGTTCACTGTCATCCCTCGGATGTCTCTTCTGACCCTTTCGTCTTTTTAGGGTCTCGGGTCTTTTTCACAGCAGTAGGAGTTTGAGGAGAAGGTTATCGTTCCATTGTTGAGTTGAAAAGGTAAAGATAACATAAAAAATAAAGGTACCTGAGAATTTCGTCAGAAGATTGATTGGTAAAAGAATCGAAGGAAAAGGTTAGACAAGAATGAGAACGATCAATAAAAACATTTTGTATCAAATCTAGCCCCATGACAGGAAGTCTTAAAATCGTCAAGGGGTAACGGAGGTTTCATCTTAAGACCCGGGAGGTATAAGACCTAGATCGTAAATATGGAATTGAGTGAAGTCAGGTCGAAGATCAGAAGAGTGTTGAACTTTACGGCAAAACCAAGTACAAATCGTTGTTCCAGTGGTGGTACAACTTGTCGGAGTTTAAAGTCAAGAATTTAGTCATAAACTATGTTCCTTGGTGACAGAGACTTTTTGACAAAAGAAGGAAACCCAGGGTAGTGTAAAGAAAAGGAAGAACATACAATCGACGAGACGAATTAAAGGACTAGAAACTTATAAAATCAAGAAATCCTGAGTCAAGATCGAGTCCAGAGGTCTTAAGACGGAAAAGGAATCCAGTAAAGTAAGTCAGGATACGACTTTATGGTATAACTGTTGAACGTCAAAATATAAGATCGAGTCCACTAAGAATATTCCAAGTTCAGACTCACAGGTTGTCTGATGAGTGATAAAGGTGAACTAACAGAGTTTGTGGAATTTTAGTTACATAAGATTTAATTTGATTCTAACACGGGTCGGAGGGAGATTAGAAAGAAGGAGACGATAAATAATGGACAGAGTCACTTACTGTAATGACAGGTTGTCAAAAATACGGTTGTTGACCTTTACGTAAGAATCACGAGGGGGAAGGATTGACGAAATACGCTAGTGTCTCAGACGGTCAAGAGGTAGGTCTCATTTAGAGTCAACGTAAGTAGAGTAGTAGAGACAACGGTAGGTTCAAGTTCGGTGGAAGTTGAAAAACGAATATGACGATGAGAGAGTTAAAAAAGAGGTGTAAGTCGGTTACTAATACTATGATGAAACGGATGGAGAAGTCGGAGTAAAGTTTAGAATAAAAAGAAAACGACAGACATTAAAGTAATGACCGTAAAAGTAAGGTATTTACAAAGTAGTAGAAATTACAGAAACACAGGAGAGGAGGATGATTAATGATGAAAAGAATAGGACACAAGATTGAGTTTAAGTAGGAGTCTAGCGTCAAATTTAATAAAGGGACTGAAGGAAAGAACTAAAGGGTCCAACAATTTAAACGGAGTATGTGTGAGAGTATGGATGTAAAAGGAAGAATCGTAAATACCGGAACATTAATATAATAAGGTACACAAGGGGTTAATCTAAAATTCTAAGTCCCCTAGTCCCTGGCATAGACAGAGTAAGGGGTTATATCAGGGGTCATGTGTCGAGTCACGGACGGTGTATCGTTTATCTATCGAGAGTCCTTTAGTAATTATTAGGAGAATCGGACCTTATTAGAAAGAGGGTTGGGATGAGTAGGTGATTCCGGGTTGAACTTATGAGGGGAGGAGACACTTCTTAAGGACTTAAGGTGACACTAACTCAGTCTGGAAAAAATCGTAAGGGTGTTATTTAATGAAACAAGAAAATATTTTACATAAAGTAAGACAGAATGACTTTCGTACTAATTTGAGTACGGACTAAAGTACGAACAGAGAACGTGATTTACTCTCGAAGAACTCTTATTGTCTCATATTGAATAAAAACACAAAAGGGTACCGTAGGTCATACAGATCATGTATCATTTACCAGTCAATTATAACCCCAATCTCTTCTTCTATGAGACATAAGAGACAGTCGGTTCGAGATTAAAAAAATACAGAAGGACCCTCTCAAGAGAAAGAGTTAGTCCATCCTGACAAAATATGGTCCTGGTAACTCAAGTCCCGGAAACTACCCTCTTCTCGAACATCAACTGAATATGTAAGAAACCCCAAGACAAATCCGTGGTTGGGGTACTATTTGATAGTAGAACTGAACTCACTCTCTTACAAGAGACTTCAATTGTTCTTATACAACGTTAAGCTAAAAGTAAAGTTGTTATTCCTTACAAGAGAGACGTTCGAGACAAAGGATGGACAGAAACTAGAAAGAAGAAACAGAGAAGAATTTTACGTACCAATCAAACTAAAAGAAAGAGAATTTATCGAGTAAAGTATTTTCATTTGTGTGCGTGTAAAGGTGTCAAGGTAAGTGAATCTGTGTCAACAATGATTACTCAACCACACATAATAAGGTTTAATGGAAGAAGACAAGTAAGTAAATTATTTATGAAGAACCAGAGGTTTTTTCACGGTCTGTCACAAATCTATACCCTTCATATTTTCCCTTGATACATCAACCACCACCACCACTACCAAGTCAGTTTTTGTCCGATTCCTTATACCTCATCAATCCCTTTCAGAAAACCTATTTCACTGTAAACTGTAAGACACGGATCAGTGTATAGATATAACTAATAAGTTTATGTAGAAAATTATCTAAACACAAAAAAAAATTTTTAACCAACGTGACCGAGAAACAACAACACGTGTCCAAAAGAGATCAACACCGTTTACCCCCGATGAGAAGTAACAGTACGTACCCGAAGAGTACTACCACTGAAGAGAACACCTCGTACCAGAGGTCCCGTGTGTCCGAGTCGTCAACACCGAGTGCCTGGGACCTCACGAGTCACGTACCCAAATCAACGAGGTGTCGTACACCTTAGAAGGGTCTGGTCTCTAACTTGACCACAAGGGATGTAACCGTCCGTCTAAGAAT
Organism: Capra ibex; assembly: GCA_006410555.1. Taxonomy (NCBI): domain Eukaryota; kingdom Metazoa; phylum Chordata; class Mammalia; order Artiodactyla; family Bovidae; genus Capra; species Capra ibex. Next base: position 27,889,838 of record SJYO01000647.1, read on the forward strand.
AGGTGACATGGTGGTCCCTTCAGGATAAGTTTAGATAAAACAATAAAGCAACAACAAGTCAACGATTCAGTGCAACTGAGAAACGTTGGGGTACCTGATGTCGTACGGTCCGAAAAAACAGAAGGTGACAGAGGGTCTCAATCACTCACCCACTATCAACGAGTGTAAGTACAGGTAACTCAACCACTACGATAGATTGGTAGAGTAAGAGACGGTGGGTGAAGAGGAAAACAGAAGTTAGAAAGGGTCGTTGCCCCGAAAAAGGTCACTCAGTTGAGAAACGTAATGCACTGGTCTTATAACCTTGAAGTCGTAGTCAGGAAAGTTACTTATAAATCCCAACTAAAGGAACTCTTAACTGACCGAACTAGACGAACGTCAGGTCCTCTGAGACTTCGTAGAAGAGGTTGTGGTGTCAGGCTTTCATAGACGAGAACATCATAAAGTACTGATAGAAAGGTACAGTTATTTATCTGAAGACATTATAGTAAAATCGTTGGAATAAAAATAACAACATACCTATTGTCTAGATTGGTCAATTTAGTGGACACCAAACTGGACTAAAGGATTCCTATTTATAATACCTTATCTTAACGAACCAGTTTCCATATTTTTTAAAACTCCATATATAACACACAAGGAGTTAATAGAAGACCTTTCCACCAGTCAATCGTGAGTGGTCGTCACATACGTATGCGGGTAGGGAATGGACGACCTATACTAGAGAAATCACTGGGAACTTATCCTGACATTTTCCCTTTTCAATAGCAACTTTAGAGTCAACAAAGGGAAAGAGGTAAATCAGAAGGAAAGGGGTGGTCGGTTATAAGGTCCACGAGGTAAGGGACTAGCACAGATACCTTGGAGGAAGTGTGAGTGGAAGAGACACAAGATCTTAATATAAAACATACACGGAGTCAGGGGTCATAATAGGTCTTAAGAGTAAAGGACTTATGGAACACGAGTCGAACGACTTTTCACTTAAGTATAATAAATAATAACTAGTGAATTACAACCTCTCAACTATATAAAATTTTCTCCTAAGTACAATTGACTTTCTACAATTTAAGATTACCACTGTAAAATCCGTCAATCTTTGTAAAATGGGTCTAAAGGACATTCAATAGGATTTATCTACTGATAGGGAAAATAGATACGGTCGGAACAAGAGATCAAAAGCCATGACCTACACAGACACTACTCTCTTAAGTGATAGTAGACCAAACTAAAAAAACAAGTGAACGAATTAGACAGTTAATGGAAAAGGTAAAGGAGAAGGGAAGATCAACAGTAGTACCAACTATCTGAATTGATTACATAAATCAACATATCCATTGTGTAAATTGTAGATGGTTTCCACTATGATATCTTCTAAGGATAGGTGAGAACAAGAGATGCAGGGAGGGGTCTCCGTCGGTCACAAAGGTATTAGGACTCATAAGAAGATCTATAAAAGCCTATATATTCATTTATATAACAGTAATACTAAATAAGAAGTATTACTGTACTGTGACCTCAGTTTAATTAAGAGAAACTCAGAACGTCTGTCTAAAGAGTACCCCAAAAAGGGTCAAACACGTCGAAATCCGTGACCTTTATACTAGTATGTCAGGATAAAGGCAATAACACCATCGATGGACGAAAAAGACTCCCTTCTGTCTAGATCTAACAGAACTTAAGGAAGAATCATGTCCAAAAAAGGGGGAGATCCTTAGTTTCCATTTGTTACTCTTAAGGGTATGATTCTCGGGGTTCGGACGACTCTCGGGGGTCGGTCGATTCGTCAGACTAGTCGGGCAACGACGGATACTCATAATACTACGACCGTTAGTGACCACGTTTCTGACGTTGTGGTAGACACCCTGGTACAAACTGAAGAAGTGGGTATACGTGTTATTCTTCGTGTGTGTCCATCCATAGAACGGGAGACAATAAAGGTAAGAACGGGGTGAAGGGGAGTTTGAGGATATGGGGGTAGACATAATGTTTCGACCTTTTACTTTGTAAGAGTATACCCGTCCTCGGGGTTAGACTTCTCGGTTCTCCATGGTTGTTTCCTCTGTGGTAGGGGTCCCGAGTCAGGTCCCCTGGACGGACATTGATTTGTGGTACCGTTCACATTCACTCCGACGACGGAGAAAATTAAGGAACTCATGGACTAATAAACAAAGTAAAATAGGTAATGATCATGAACGAGATTGTATACAAATGGAAAAGGTGTCCACTAAAGGTAAATTTGTCAACCGTCTCACCCACCCCCACCCGTCGACCCCCGAAGACAGGGGGGACCAACAACCCCTCTTTTTCTTTTCACCCAGTAACTCTAAAATCACGACACACACTCGCGGAGACGGAGAACGTTTATCTGTGACCTAGGGATGTTGTCTGGAACCCGAAGTTTCTGGGTCTTACTTCGGTTCGTTCTACGACATTTCGCGTGACTGTTCTATTGACAAGGACGTTTTCCATTCAAAGGAGGGACGGTAAAAACACCAAAGAAATGTAAGTCAGTCCCTTCTCCATAGGGACTTGATTCCACGTTCCTTCGTCGTATCTCACTCTGTATTTGTAATGAAAATCGTTTCGACCTTCTAACGTAAGGTACACGTGTTGATCCAGGATTTCTTTATTTCTCTCGATATTCTGTCCTTGTTAGAGATGGGTATACCGGTTGTTAGACTGTCTACAATTTGTGTGTGTATGGTGAGATTTTTATTTTGAAAGAAACACGAGTGAAGCTGTCGTGTACCTGATTTTATACTGAAAGAAGTGGTGACTGAATACGTGGTTTTGGAATAAACTTTAGGTCCACTTTTTCTTGTCATTCTCCACGTCTTACTGACGGAAAAGACGATTCTTGATATTTTATAAAAACTTATCAACAATAATCCCCGATTCAACTCTTTATCTTTCACAGAAACAGAAATTTGAAGAGTCAAAGAATGGAAACATTCATCAGTCACGAAGATATAGGAACTATAGATATTTTCTATATAAGGATTCATTAATTATGCACTCTCTAAGAGTATGTTTACCACGACCCGAAAAATTGAGAGGATTCTATGAATCACGATCAACCTTAAACTCCTCTTAGTCGTTGTCTTTACTCAGACCGTGTCTTTTGAGGATTCAATTGGTCAATCCCCTAATTGGTCAATCACAAGGGTTTTACATCTTCCCTATCTCCAGGACTCAAGTCCGAAATTCAACCTTCTTGTATGGTAACTCTAAAATTTACGAGGAAGACTGAACTTTCACTCATTTCAGGAAATATGACAATTAGTAAAGTGACGTTTTCCCTTCACCCTAAAGGAAACCAACGACAGTAGAACCCATCTTTACTGAATGAAAGAACTGAAACAAGGTGAAGAACGTCCGAGACTCAAAGACTAAGGGTAGTGACCTATAATGACGGTCGAGACACTCCTTAAAAACCCCCTAGGTTAAAGACCTCTCGTTGTGCACTTCCCAATAGTTGTGTTACTCTTTATATTCCAACCAGAAACATCATCGGATACCTCAAAAGGGTGAAAGACGTCATTAGGAAAACTACAACAGTTCGAGTCTCGTTCTTTTTCAGGAATTGTGAAGTTTAAGACATATTGGTGTTCCTTCAAGAGTTAGGATCATTCTTTACGATTGGACTCTCCTGGTAAATAGGAACTCCTTCCACTGAGTCTTAAAAGTAATTTGCTCAAGATTATCACCATCCCGGTTTAAAAGAGAGAATTTTATAAAACGGGTCAATGACTCGGAAATAGAAAAGAGAAGGGATCTTTATGCACCAACTTTTGGGTAACATACTCCTCGCTGCCTTAGACCTGGCGGTCCGACCGAACCGGCACCAAGATCTCTGTCTTGCCGCCGCCGTCTCACTCGACTTTGCGTTCAAGTCACTCTCTGGTTTCCTTCTCTTCTTTCTTTTTGTCCGTTTCTAATACTTCCTTCATTTCCTCCTACTGTCCCACAGACTCCTTAATCTCCTGGTCGAAAGACTCCCACCTTTGAGGGGACTTTTCCGACTTTTATCTTTCTCCGGATCGTAGTTTGAGGTCAATTTTCTTCTTTATTTCTTTCTTGGTGGTTATAGAAGGAGAAAGCCCTTTAAGTCGACCTTCTTCGGTCTTTTTCTCCTCCTTTTTTCAAATCACTAGGGTTCATAAGGGTTTCTTCTCTAACACCTTTCACCATTCCTGTTTCTCCTACCGTTTCGACTAGGACCCTTCTGTTTCGGATAGTTTTAGTTTGAGAGACCCTTTTGACAACAACGTGTATGATCAGGAACCTACGGACATCACTGTTGAAGTTGGGTCTGATTCTAGGCTGGGTTGGACGGGTAGGGTAGGTGTCAGGAGGCGTTTAGTCCAAGTCGGTGTCATTCGTTCGGTCGAGGCGAATTGTGGAAAGATAGGTAGTTCAGAAGACCTTGGTGACGATTCGGAGACGGTCACCAATTTCTCAGAAGTCGACTAGAGGAGAACGGAGGGCTGTAGTAGAGATTTCGTAAACCTCCCCTTCTCCACTAAAACTTTCCCAGAGGTCTCCTTTTTTACCACGACCGACTTTTCTTACTCGGTAGTGTATATGGACTTGTTTACGATGGTGGAGGAGGTGGAGGTGGCGGTGGCGGTGGAGGTGGTGGAGGTCAATATGGAGTAGGTCGACGGGGGAGAGGACGGGTTCGTTTACGACAAAACCGAGGTCACTTCAGTTTGGGTCGACATAGAGTGTGACAGTAGGGACCGAAGGACCCAGGATTGTAAAACTTGGGTCACAATGGCCATCGGTAGTACCGGAGTCGCGTCGGATGACGGTAAGGAAGACTACTCTGCCGAGGACCCCACTCACTCTCACTGGCCCTGGTCTGGGACAAGAGACACAACCACGCAGGAGGTGGAGGCGAGAGTTCACACAAGTCACTTGTTCGGTTTTTTAACCTTTTCGCTTTAAGTACGAATCGGTGTCGGTTACGATTCCTAGACATACTGTATAAGATGTCATCACCACCTTTTCCTCGGGGACTCTGATTCGACTCACCACCAGGTAACCGGTTGCCCCTTTTATCTCGACTTTTAAGTCTATGGAGAAGGTGAAGATGAAACTTGTCGTCACATAGAGTTCTCCTCAACGGAAGTCCCTCTTTAAACCAGAGACGAGGAAACCAGTCGTTGAGACTTTTCGGACAAAGTTTTGGAGACCACAGGGATCCTTCTGACAGTCGACATCTTTCACATCTAAGTTTTTTGTCTCCGTCGTCGATACCGAAGGACGTCGGAGACTGTTCCAACACGGTTTTGTCCGGAATACTTTGATAATGGGGTTTCTGTCTCTGAAACCGGTTCACCCGAAGACCAAGGAAGGTCTCACTACGATTATTCCTACATCGAGGTCACTCCTTTTAACTTGAACTGGACCCTCTGGGACCCGGTGGTCCACACCTCGGTCGGAGACTCGACAGTCTATGTGTCACAGTATGACACTTTAGAGTCTTCAACCATCTTTGGGTGGAACACCTTAGATCATTCGTTGTTTCGGTCCTCGAGGTGGTTAGATTCCTAACACCCTTTTCACTTCATCTCTGTTCGTGACTTGATTTTCTTCCTCCTCACTTTGAGAGACTTTCCTGTCACTCTCTCCCTTGTCTATAGTCACAACCTGGGTTATCGCATCTCCTGAGATTAAACTTGTCACCCTTGTCTACGTACACCCTCCTTCTTCATCTTGTCGGGTTGAGCGTATCCTGACTGTTTTTCCGATTTGTCAGGTCCTTTAACTATTATCTTTCATTTTGAGTTCCATTTCATCATGGACTTAACTTCTGCGTTCGACAGAGAAGGTGTTTCCGTTTTTATCTGAGTAAAGGTAGTCTTCGATCCAGAAATGAGGTCTTGGGTGTTCTACACTTTTAAAGACGGGGTCCTAACGAATAAGTCAGGGGTCTGTCTAGTCTATACACGAACTTTCTGGTACTTGTCTTCGTTCCTCAGGGTTGACTATCACTCCTCACCGATCTTTTAAGTCGTGGTCTTAGTCGAAGGTCTTGAAGATCCATATCTTCGGAGTTTGACTTCTCTCTTTCTAGTTTTCTGAACGTCCCATTTTACTGGATATTTGACTGACAAACCCTACTCTTGTTCTTCGGTCTTTGGACCCTCTCGGATCTCTTTGGTTTTCGTCTTCGAGACCTCGAAGCTCTACAGGTAGGTCTTGATTGTCACTGTTATCTCTCGTTCCGGAATCTTTTGAAACTTCAATGTCTAAATTTTCATCTTCTCGAACGACGGGACCCTTCGGACCCTCTATATCCACAACTAAAGACGTTATGAGCCCATCTGGGTCGTGTATCTAGGGGTCAACGGGACACAGTCTTTCATACACTTCTTTTAAGACGCAGCGGAGATCCTCCATTAGGGAGGTGAGAGTGGCCGAAACTCGGTCATGGTAGGAAAAGACTCAAAGGGAATCTAAGAGGGTTTTGGGACCACGACTTGAAACCTCGTCTCCCACTTGTTTTGAGTAGATTAGGGTCTTGACCCTCCTAGTGAGGATTGCAAAACTTTTGACCTGAAGGACATCTTTTACAACCGGAACCGAACCCCTTAGATCTCCCTTGTGTGGTCCGGGACCTGGACAATCGTCCTCCTTACTACGGACTCCTTTACCTTCTTTGTAGATTTAATCTCTTTGTTCTAAGTGAGTCTAACCTTAGTCTTTGTTAATTAGGAAATCGGGAACCCGGTAGAGGAACGGAAGGTCTGGAACAACTAAAACAGTGTGCCTGTAGACCTCAAGTTTTTCTCTTCTATACAAGAGGAGAGAGACTCGGTCCACTGGGAGGACTCACATCAAGGAACCTCTACCCTGGTGACGTCGATCTTTATGGCTTACGTAGGTAGTGCCTTCATCGTCAAGGAGTTCATCTGCTCATATCACTGTTGGGAAAGTTACACCATTTTAGACACCGAAGTCCCAGGGTATGTTCCCTTGTCCATCGGCCTCCGTCATACTAGGGAGTCCTTTATCGACGTGTTCTTCGACGTCAACTACGGGAGGTCCTGGTGTGTCTTAGGTCACAAGTGTCGACTCTTTCGTGCAAGTCTCGAGGAACACCTACTTAGGACAACCGAAGATCTTTAGTCCACGGGTCCACTGGGTCCTGATCAACCTAGAGTAGACCTTGGATGTGAATTCTCTACGTCAGTCGTAGAATCTCATTTACAAGTACCTTCGATTTTTTAAATGGAGGCAAGGAAAAAAGGAATTCTTTGGTCTGTTTAGTTAGTATTAAAGATATGTATAGACATTTTTTTTTTTTCATAAAAGACAATTAATAATAATAAAAAAAAAACGGTTAAATAAAAGAGGTTGAAACAGTAATTTTAGTTTACAGATAGACCGAGTGGTGGATCACACGAAACTAACATAAAACCGAAACTGAGACGGTAAAGACCCCCTCCTCCCTCTGTCTCGACTGAAGAGGTTAACGACACAACATAAGGGTGGGTTAAAGAACCCGTCGACTACCTAGAGACCCTCTTTCTGGTCTTTCGGACGACTTTACCTTTTGATGACTCCTTCCTTCCTAACAAGTAGAGTCCGAAAGGTAAACCTACCCGGACGGAATTGTAACAAACTTTACGTCGCACTCATCGGGAATACAAATGACCAATGAAGGAACACCGTACAGTCAGGGGTGTGAAGTAAGTAAGACAACGGGAACGAACTCAACCAGGACGATTAGGTGTTTGGATAAACTTTTACTGAAGTCATTTGTACCTTCTTTTAGATGGTCCGAGTGAAAACCTTCTGTTGTTTAGCCATTCCGAATAAGTACCGAACCACGGTCCTCGTCTATACGAAAAACCCAGGGAAAACCAAAACTTTACCGGAAACAAGTAACATGACACTAGGTGACTGTGAAACACGTTTTAATAAATCGTCGGTAAAAGATAAGACTTCTCCATCTCCCAGACTTCGAACAAAACCCTAACATGAGGAGACAAGGTGTGAATATACATAAGGAGGGAGATGGAGAGGGAAAGGGTAAAAAAGAAGGTATCACACTACGAAACCCAACATGTAAACAAGTTTTCTAATTTCTAAATACTCAACTGAACCTGTTCAAATTGAAATAAAAATAACACAATTAATGAACCTTATTTACGTAATTAGAGTACAAAGAAAGACCTAAAAAACAAAACGTTGGTGTGTGTAAACTTAAAGTATCCTTTCGATCTTGTTACTTGAAGGAGAAGGGACAACAGACAGAGGGGGAGGGTTGGAAGAAAGGGGTCAACAATCCCGATGAAAACAAGGTAATATCAGACGGGGTCACGAAGGACCTACCCATCACTTTTCCGTCGTCTCCAGACCAAAACCGTAGAAAGACAATACGTCGAAACATATATGAAAATACAACTGAGAGGGTCACGAGGAGACCCTTGACTCGAGGGGTTTTATGAGTACAAGAACGACTCCCACGAGAACCCGTTGTCCCTCGAACCAGGAATCTAAAAAATTATAGACAGGGTTAAAAGAGAACTGTGACATTGGACCGAGTCATCTCCGCAACTACAGAATAAAAGGGTGTACGGAGTTTTTATTACGTTTCAACGACTAGAAAAAAGGGTTCTTAAGAACAAAAAGACAAGAAACACACGTCTCGACGTCTTAGGGAAACAATTCAAATACTTCCGATAAAAAGAAGTGACTAAATCCTTAAATCTTCAACAGGACCGGAGGGAAGAAGCAGAACACCTTTCCCGTGTCTAAACCTCATCAATCCAGGAACCGACTAGGACCCGGTAAACGGAATGACACCAAAGTCTGTTCAATGAAACGGTGTGACACGGTATCCCTAAAAAAAAGAAATTATACCTCCTAGTAATAGAGGTAGAGTGTGGTCTACTCATGTCCCAGTCGGTAGGACTTGACAGAAGATTTACGAAAAATCCGACTTTGGACTCAAGTCACGTAGAAAAACCGGACCTTTGGTATTCGTCTAAGTCTTCAAAGGGAAATTGTTTTGTATTTGGGTCCATTCGAAGTCTCTGTCTAAACAAAGAGGTTTCTTGACGACAAGGGAGAGGTAAGACCCTCAAATAAATGTCCTTAAACCTCTTGTATTCTCAAATTTTCCGGTCAACAATGACTAAAAGTCCTGACAAGTGAATCATTCAAGGTGGAGGGTAACCCCTCTCTACCCATTCAAATCCCATTCGTACCTCTCCCCAATTACGGTATGTCTAGGGTCACGATTTGAGAAAGAGTCTCAGTCTTAGAATGAGAGACCAATCTTCGTCCGGTTAACTCTTCCTACCCCTTCCCTTTTCTGTTAAATCCTTCCCGTCTTGATTGTCCCAGTCCTTCAAGGGGACCTGTTTCCGTACTGTTGGGTGAGGTCATTAGAACGGACCTCTTAGGGTACCTGTCTCCTCGGAACACCCGATGTTAGGTACCCCACCGTTTCTCAGTCTGTACTGACTTCGCTAAATCGTACGTACGTACTTGATTAAATTCATTGACCCCGACCTCATGAAACTCTTTGAGGAGAACATGAGAACTATTTCCCGGGGATGGTTAGAATCCGAAAAAGATCTTATTACGGGTGAAAATTCTCGACTTCGTCACCACCAGAAGTATGGACGGACTTGGTCGTCTTCCTCTCAAAAATCCTAAGACATCAAACCCACCTTTCATAACCATCGAAGGAGAAACTAGTGACCCTATTCCAAAACCTCGAATAGATCTCTTCGGTAAACTTTCCTTCCCATCTTGAACTTAGGTCAACGATCGCGGATTTCAGTCCCGGATAAAGAAAAATAAGTCATGATAGTGTCATGACTCATTTAAAAGTAGAATCCTCTACCCGTGTACGTTTCTCACCTGGGATTAGAAATGTACACCGAATACCACAGTGTAATGAAAATTTATAGACGTTTGTAGTCTTTGTCAAAAATAAACTGAGGGAGTTAATACTCTTGTCTACTAGTCGTAAACCAAAGTCTAAAACCGCTTGTGGTTCAAAATGGATCCAATTCATTCATTGGGGGATTTTGAAGGGGAACCGAAACACTTACCTCCGGAAACGAAACATTTGGAGAGAGAAGTGTCGATCGAAGTCCCGTGTATTATAAGAATTATTGGGAGACGATCCATATGGACAAAATGTGATACGGTGAGGTAGAGACTTTTTACAGTTGTACAATCGATTACAAAACCATCATTTGTGTAGTCTCGCATATAGGTAAATAGTCTGACGGTCCAATTCTCTGACTCCTTCTTACCCCTCCACCCTGACCCCTCAAACCTGTATGTCTTATGTCCACAGGTCATCCCTGTAATTCACAAAATAATTTTTTTTTTACCGTCCCCTAGTTCCTCCTCTGTCATTCTACCCTAAAACATTTTTATGTATAAGGGTTCGGGACCAAGATTGAAGGTGTTTCGAATGGAAACAAGATTGGATGTTTCTTGGATTCGTTCAAGAAGTAATTGTTAAGACACTCTTCTACCTGTTTATTTTTATTAAACTCTAACACTCGTGCAAAGAAATAAATCTCGAATTAAAATGTTATTACAGACATTAAAAATTGGTTTCTAATGGATATACTATTGTCATAAGTAACTATACGGTTCGTGGACTTAAATGTTACTTTTGGATAGGAACTTTTTTTTAGTAGTGGGTCTAAACGGGAGTTGGGAATTGTGAAACGTTCTGGTACACGTAAATGTAACATCGTGAATAACATCAACATGAAAATATAAATACACAAAGAAACTAATTATACACGGAGAAAGGGTGAGGGAAGGGGGTTGATCTGATATTTAAGAACTCTCGTCCTTCAGACAGAAAAGAATGACAAAAAATAGTAACATAAGTGTCATGTCTCAATGGACCGTGTAAATTCTCACGAACTATTTTTAAGTCATCTTTTTAAACCATCATCATCGATAAAAAATTTTTTTAATTGAGACTTATGAATCGTTAAATATTCACTCATTTTCGACATTTAACGACTAACATAAACGACCCACGAATTATGAAGTCTTCGACTGACAGGAGAACGAAGACAGGACCTAGAAATAGATGTTCCACAACAGATATCGTCACTCACTTATAGTTCCGACGGTAGTAAAGTCGTCGTAAGGTCTTATCACCAACCACGGTTCGCTCCTAACCCTGTAACGGGGACTTCGAAGATGTTCTTTTTGTCCTACCCTTCCCTCGTCACGTAACTGAAATCTCAATTGTTATTTTCTAAAATCCTGAGACTAAAAGTCTACCGAGGAAAAGAGGAAAGTCGGTCTAAAATATCCGTACAACTTCATTTGGGGTTTAGGGAGACTAAATCGGCTTCCTTATTAAGTTGGAAAGTGTCGGGTCGTAGGATAACAGTGAAGTAGTTCTAAGATTTAGTTCGACAGTTAAAATAAAGACCTTCCTCTGTTGGTTTTCTCAACGGAAACCTTTCACTTCCTCACCACGAAAGTGAAAAATAAAACATATAAAAAACAAACTTGTAAGACTGGTACTTTTACATAAAATATATTTTATGTTTATAAAATATGGGTATATTTTATACATGTGTCCCTTAAAAATACAGTCACTCTGAATGGACCACGACTCTTAACATCTAGTCTAAACAAAGGAGAAGACATATGAAAATACATAATTTTTTAATTAATTTTTTCAATAGTGAGTCCCGTAAGGATAGAAGTGTCAGTAGTCAAAAGGTAATAATGTTTATCCAGAACCACGAAAAGGGAGTTCTGAAGGATTTAAGGAGATAAAGGTAGTTCCACCCCGTTATATGTAACTTCTTATGGTGAGAAGAGAAGGACAAGGGATCGACATCAAGGATAGAGACACCTCGCCCAATATGTAAAGGTAAGTACGACATACCCGTGAATCTGTAATTTAATATATTTCTATGGACAGAAGTGTTTCGAATGAAATAACGTCCATATGTTTTCTATGGTGTTTCAGAAACAACGTAAGTTTCCCTGTGTTCTATTGTATAGATCTACATAACTAATTTTCGAAATGTCCGAAAACAAGGAAGGTGAGTACTTCCTAGTCCGTTCTTTTCACAAAACATCATTTGTTCCCTTTACTCGTACAAATTCTCTTCGTTTACTCGTCTCCTTTTTATCTCTGTCTCCCTGAAGGGACCCACAAGCCACCAATCCTGAGACGAAGGTAACGACCCCCGTACCCAGGTTAAGGACCAACCTCTTGATCCTAGGACTCACGTCGTGTCGTACCCGATGGGGATGAGGGTTGGGTAGTTTTTTCTCTCTCAATGTAATACCATCTCCTTCTATCGTTTTTTTAATTTAGCTGGTATAACTCCATGACAAAAGAAAGTAGAAGAGAGACTATGAAACGGGGACGATTTCAAGATAGGTCGAGAGGTATCGGACGGATGTATTCCTACTAATACTACTGTAAATGGTTAGATTGGGTGAATAGAAGGAAAAAAAAGTCCTCGTTAACGTCTTCAGATTTCTAAGGATCTTCCTTTCTGACGTCTTCTGTAAAAACAAGTTCCCTCCGTCCCTGTCTTCGGTGTCCTTGTCACTCACGGGCACCCCGGTCACCCGTCGTAGTGGTGATCCCAGACTGAAGGTCTTCCACGCATACTAACGACCTCGTCCTTCCCCAACACCTCTTCCAGAACAATAAAAGCGACGGTCCTTTACCACTCAACCCACTCGTTTTACAATAAACATAGAAACATGGTCATCTCCTCCTCGTTCTACTCCTATCCGTGTCTTTCGTATATAAAATTTGAACGGTGAGGAGTAGAGTTTAATAGAGGATTAAAGATAGAGAGTAAAACTCTAAAGAAAAATAAATACCGACGCGACCCACAAGTAACGACGTACGTGCGAAACAGATCAACACAGTTCGACTTCGATGAGAAATCAATACACACCCGAAGAATAACACCACAGACGAGAACACCTCGTGCCTGAGATCGCACTCGCCCGAAGTCATCAACACCGCGTGTTCGAATCTACGGGGTACTGTACACCTTAGAAGGGTCTGATCACTAGTTTGGGTACAGAGGATGTATCCGTCTGTCCAAAGAAAAGGTGACTCGGTCGTCCCTTCGGGAGTAAATACAGAGTAAAATACGGGACTATGAATAGAATGTCATGTCTATGAGTACAGAGTAAAATACGGGACTATGAATACAATATTCTTCCTATGTCTGGAAGAATAGGCAAGATCCGGGAACCGGGTTACAAGGATCGATTCTCTTGTAGAGGGTATAGTCAAAATCGGAAGGAATGACCAGGTATGTTCTTTTAACCCATACAGGAACCTCCTTACCTTTCACAATCAGTGAGTCAGTACAGACTGAGAAACTCCGGGTACTTGACATGGGGCGGTCCGAGGAGATAGGAACCTTAAAAGGTCCGTTCTTATGACCTCACCCAACGGTAAAGGAAGAGGTCCCCTGGAAGGACTGGGTCCTTAACTTGGGTCCAGAGGGTGTAACGTTCGACAGACTCGGTGGTTCCTTCGGGCAGGAACCTCCTCACCCTATATTTATCTGTTTCCTCAGAATTCTTTCCCCTCTGCTAGTGTCTCCTATCAAACTTTTTAGGACCCTAAAACCTAAAGTTCTGTTGATAATCGTCAAAGATAAGTCAGAATGAAAGGAAGATGTGTGTCACTTCGAAAACCATATGTCTTTCTTCGTTCGTAAAGTTTTATGGTTCCTTTGTGGAATAAGAGACACGTAGATTTTGTGGACATCCACGAAGAAAATGAGGGAAGACACGAAACTTTGACCTGAGTCCTTGTGTCCTACTCTTGAACTGAAAATCCAGGAAGTTTGAGATTGTAAATAAATTTAGACTCGACGAGGTTGAGGTCTAAATGGAAATTTTGACAATCGGATCAAAACAAATACTAAACATTTGGACCATGAAAATCTCGGGAACTCCAGATGACGGGTTTATTTAGACATCAAACCTATTGAAACTCTTGATGAGTATTGTGATATTTATATTTCTTGAAGTATTTCATGTTGGTTTCGGTAGTTATCTTCTTCTTTCTTTATTCCTCACTTTTTTTTAGAGTGTCCCGGAGAAAAACGACTTGAATATAAGTAATTCCTGATGAGTAAGGAGTCCGTACTGGGACACCTACTGGGTCACCTTTCGTCGGACCACGGTCCCGAAGGTTGTGAAACAGTGGTGATGAAAGATAGGAAACGAGGTCGAGTTTTAGACAAAAAGTAGTCGATGGTGTAAGGAGACGAGTCCCTGTTAGTCACCATACCCAGTGTCTAAAGTAAGGTTTTACACTGAGTGGATGGATGGTCGGAGGCCAAACGACGAATCTGGAGGGAAACAGTCACTACAGACCCCCAGGTGGAAACTGTATACGACTAGACCTCGTACCCGTTCCCTTTCGTTTGTAAAAAACCTTATTATAAAAAGGTAAACCTTTTTTTAAAAGGGAAAATTTTAAACTATACGATCTCAAGTGTACAATAATTACTCATTATTAATAATTAATAACTAATTATTATTTGGAAAAATTAGCTTTATAAAGACATTGTAATTTACAGTGTATTGTGCTCAGTAGTAAAATTTCACATGCCAGGTCACCAAAAATCATAGAACTTCCAAACGTCATTGGGGGTAACAGATTAAAGTCTTATAAAGGTAGTGAGAGAATTTTTGTGTAAGGTTAATCGTCTGTAAGGATTAATAGGGGACGGGGTTTCGGTGGTCGTTAGTAGTCAGACGAAACACAGAAATACTTAAATGGATAAGACCTGTTAAGTAATATTTATCTCAGTATTATACACCGGAAAACACAAACCAAAGAAAGTGAATTGTAAAAGTTCCAAGTAGGTACAACACGATCCATAGTCATTAAGTAATCGTAAAACATTCACATTCACAATCGACGAGTCAGTACAGACTGAAACGTTGTGGTACCTGACGTCGGGCGGTCAGAGGAGACAGGTACCGTAAGAGGTCCGTTCTTATGACCTCACCCAACGACAACTTATTATAGGGGGCCATATCTATACGGTGTAAAACAAACAGGTAATCAACCATCTGTAAACATAATGAAGGTGAAAAACCGATAATACGCCGACACTTGTAAACACATGTCCATAAACACACCTACACAAAAAGTCAAGAGAACCTATACATGACCGTTGACAAAAATTTTTTATGTTAAAAATAATTTCATATTTCACGTATGTTTTTTGTTTTCGTGTGTGTGGTGTTCACAATTCGAGTCATGAAAAGTGTTTCACTTGTGAAACACATTACGAAACCCACTGGTTGTGGGTTTAGTTTTTTACCTTACACTGGTCGTGGGGACTTGGGAAAGAGTATATGAGAACCGTCAGTGACGAAAGGACTTACATTGACGATAGAATTCACCCAAAACAAAAACAAAATACCTCCACTTTAAGTGTATTGTATTTCAATCGGTGAAATTTCACTTGTTCAGTCACCGTAAATCATGTAAGGGTTACAACATGTAGGTTTTGGAGAAGGTCAAGATTTTGTAAAGGTGATGGGGTCTTATTTTGGTAATATGTCAATCAAGGGTAAGGATGGAGGGGAAAGAAAGACAGAAGGACCTAAATGTATAAGACCTATAAAGTATATGTACCTCAGTGTGTTAGTCACTAAAAAGACAAAAGAAAGTGAACATTATCACAAAGACTCGAAGTATCTATATGGTACATAGTTACAAGGTAATGAAAAAATACCGACTTGTTATAAGGTAACAGGCACATATGGCGTTCAATAACTATGTAAGTAGGTAACTATCTGTAAATCCAACAAAGGTGGAAAACCGATAACACGTATAATGACAATACTTGTAAATACGTATTCATGAATAAAACTCATGGACAAAAGTCAAAAAAGTCATACATGGGTCTTCACCTTAACGACCCAGTATACAATAATATATAAATTGCAAATATCCTTGGTGGTTTGACAAAAGGGTCGTGGACTTAGTAAAAATAGGGAAGGTTGTTAGGTCAAAGAGGTATAAGTACGAATTAGTGAGTTCGCACAGGTTGAGAAACACTGGGGTACCAGACATCGGGGGTTCAGAGGAGGAAGGTACCCTAATAGGGTCGCGTTCTTATGACCTCACCCAACGGTAAAGGAGGAGGTCCTAGAAGGACTGGATCCTCAGTTTGGCCACAGAGGAAATCGAGGACGTAACTGTCCGTCTAAGAAAGGTGACGCGGTGGACCCTTCAGGGAGGTATAAGTATCGTGCCAATTTATCGTACCAATTTAAGGAAAAAGTACATGATATTGGTAGGGTTATAAAATAACACCAAAACGAAACATAAAGAACTACTGATTACTATGACTAGTAGAGAGGCACGAAAAACCGGTAAATATATAGAAAAAACCTCTTTACAGATTATTTCAAGAAAAGGTAAAATTTTATCATAATAAACGAGAAATAACATCTTAAGATTCTTGAAAATGATAAAAGACCTATGATCTGGAAATAGTCTATGTACTAAACTTATATAAAAGAGGGTAAGACATTCGACAGAAAAGTGAACCAAAACAACCGAGAAAAGAAGGATCAGGGAGTTCCACATTCACACTCCAACAACTAAACTTTAGAAAAATTTTTACAAATGACCTGAACCCACCGTCAAGTTCTGAAATGGAAGGTCACGTCCCCCACACCCAAACTAGGGAGTAATCCCTCGATTCTAGGGTGTACGGACACCGACTTTAGGGTTTTGTATTTGGTCTTCGTCATAACATTGTTTAAGTTATTTCTGAATTTTTTATATAAGTGTCGATATCAAAGGGAAACTCGTGACAAAAGTGACATGAAGTATGTAAAACTATACAACACAAAAATAAAAGTGAGTAGAGTTTCATGAAATATTAAAGAGAACACTCAGGAAACTTGACAACCAAGAAATTCTCACACGACAAATTGAAGGTGTAAAACACTCAAAAGGAGGACAATGACTAAAAGTCGAAATAAGGTAACACCAACCTCTTCTATGAAACATATTAAAATTAGAAAAAAAAAAGAAAAAGAAAAAAAAGAAAAAAAAATTAAAATTAAAATGAAATGTTATGACATAACCAAAACGGTATGTAACCGTACTTAGGTGGTACCCACATGTACGTAAGGGTTTGTACTTGGGGGGAGGGCGGAGGGAGGGGGATTGTAGAGAGACCCAGTAGGGGCACGTGGTCGGGGTTCGTACGACATAGGACGTAGCCTGTATCTGACCGTTAAGCTAAGAATGTACTATCATATGTACAAAGTTACGGCAAGAGGGTTTAGTAGGGTGGGAGAGGGAGAGGGAGACTCAGGTTTTCAGACGATATGTGTAGACACAGAAAAAACGACAGAACGTATGTCCCAGTAGTAACGGTAGAAAGATTTAAGGTATATATACACAATCATATGACATAACCACAAAAAGAAAGACCGAATGAAGTGAGACATATTAGCCGAGGTCAAAGTAGGTAGAGTAGTCTTGACTAAGTTTACATAAGAAAAATTACCGACTCATTATGAGGTAACACATATACATGGTGTCGAAAGAATAGGTAAGTAGACGACTACCTGTAGATCCAACAAAGGTACAGGACCGATAATATTTGTCACGACGCTACTTGTAACCCCATGTACACAGAGAAAGTTAAGACCAAAGGAGCCACACATACGGGTC
>SJYO01000647.1:27907714-27934455 GCA_006410555.1 Capra ibex
ATCTTTCACTAGATCAAAGTAAGAAAATGTTCACCAACTGGTCAAAAGGGTCGTGGTGAACAATTTCTCTAACAGAAATGAGGTAACATATAAGAACGGAGGAAACAGTTTCTATTCCACAGGTATACACACACCTAAATAGAGACCCGAAAGATAAAACAAGGTAACTAGATATAAAGACAGAAACACGGTCATGGTATGACAGAACTACTGACACCGAAACATCATCTCGGACTTCAGTCCGTTCAACTAAGGAGGTCAAGGTAAGAAGAAAGAGTTCTAACGAAACCGATAAGCTCCAAAAAACATAAAGGTATGTTTAGAACTTTAATAAACAAGATCAAGACACTTTTTATAGCGACCATCGAACTATCCCTAACGTAACTTAAACATTTAACGAAACCCATCATATGAGTGAAAGTGATATAACTAAGAAGGCTAGGTGCTTGTACCATATAAAGAGGTAGATAATCACAGGAGAAACTAAAGAAAGTAGTCAGAAAATATCAAAGGATATATATCCAGAAATCAAAGAAATCCATCTATATAAGGATTCATAAAATAAGAAAAGTAACGTTACCACTTACCTTAACAAAGGAATTAAAGAAAAAAGATGAAAGAGTAATAATCACATATCCTTACGTTCCCTAAAGACACACAACTAAAATATAGGACGTTGAAATGATATAAGTAACTAATCGAGATCATTAAAAGACCACCTCAGAAATCCCAAAAGATACATCTCCTAGTACAGTAGACGTTTGTCACTCTCAAAATGAAGAAGAAAAGGTTAAACCTAAGGAAAATAAAGAAAAAGACGAGACTAACGACACCGGTTTTGGAGGTCTTGATACAACTTATCATCACCACTTTCACCCGTGGGAACAGGACAAGGACTGAAATCCCCTTTACGAAAGTTAAAAAGTGGTAACTCCTATTACAAACGAGACCCAAACAGTATATATCGAAAATAATACAACTCCATACAAGGAAGATAAGGACGAAAGACCTCTCAAAAATAGTATTTACCTACAACTTAAAACAGATTCCGGAAGAGACGTAGATAACTCTATTAGTATACAGAAAATAAAAAGTTAAACAATTACACCACTTAATATAACTAACTAAACTCCTATAACTCCTTAGGAACGTAGGGACCCTATTTCGGGTGAACCAGTACCACATACCAGAAAAATTACACAACAACCTAAGACTAACGATCTTAAAACAACTCCTAAAAACGTAGATACAAGTAGTCACTATAACCGGACATCAAAAGAAAAAAACATCATAGAAACAGTCCAAAACCATAATCCCACTATCACCGGAATATCTTACTCAAACCTTCAAATGGAAGGAGACGTTAAAAGACCTTCTCAAACTCATCCTATCCACAATCGAGAAGAGCTTTAAAAACCATCTTAAGTCGACACTTCGGCAGACCTGGACCCGAAAACAAACGACCTTCTAAAGACTAATGTCAAAGTTAAAGACACGAACACTACCCAGACAATTCTAAAAGAGAAAGAAGGACCGAGTCAAAACCTTTTAACATGAAAAGATTCTTAAACAGGTAAAGAAGGTGCAACAGGTAAAATAACCGTATACTAACGACTATCATCAGAGAATACTAGGAAACATAAAGACACAATTAAAATTAGAAAAATTTACATGACTCTGAACAAAACACTGGATTGTATATTAGATAGGACCTTTTACAAAATACACTCGAACTCTTCTAACACATAAGACGACAAAAACCTATAAGACACATATAGACATTCTAGATCAATTAAATCATAACAAGTTCAGGAGATAAAGGAATCACTTGAAGACAGATCTACAAGACAAGTAATAACCTCATAACCTTAGAGGGTTAGAGGGTGATAACAACATCTTGACAAAGAGACAAGTTAACACAGTTATAAACTAAGTATATAAAACCCAAAGACAAACTGTACATACGTAAATATCAAAGATATAGTAGAATTACTCGACTGAGACAGTTACATATTACTGAAAGAAACGGGAAATTGTTAAAAAATAAAAAATTAAATTTCAGAGGAAAAATAAATTTCAAATTAAAATTGTACCGATGGAGTCGACAGAAAACCAATGATAAACGTACCTTAAAGAAGAAGGTAGGAAAGTTGAATATACACACAATCCTAGATTTCACTCAAATTTCACTCAGAGAACATCTGTCGTATATCAACCTAAAAAAAAAAGTAGGTAGACGGTCAAGAACAGAAAATTAACTGCCCAAATTAACGAAATATAAATTCCACTAATAACCATTCTTTCATGAATACTATAGAACGATAAATAAAAGAAGATAGAATACAGAATAGAGCATAGAAAAAACAAGGAGTCAAGGAAGTTATGACTTAAAACAAATTAAACAAAAGTTACATAATAAAACTAGGAGAGAAATAAAGGAAAAGATATATATAAAATCTAAAGGAGTCACCAATGACTCACCCTAATATTAATTGTAGAATTTAAAATATTGGCAGAGTAAACTTAACTATGGTTGAATCGAAGTTATGACATGTTTTTTAAGAATAAAACGAGGATATATCGAGGTAGAGAGAGGAATACAAAACAGTGTTTAATGTAGAACTATATAATACACAACTAATTGATCAAAGTATTAATAACAAAACACACAAAAAGAAAAATTTTAATTAGTTAATTAAAATTAACCTCCGATTAATGAAATGTCATAATGTCACCAAAAAGGTATGTAACTGTACTTAGTCGGACACACAAACAGAAAATTTAGTATATCTTTTGTTTCTCTCACCAGTGTTTGGTTTATTATGACCGAAAATATAAATGATACAATGGAAAGGGTCTAAAGAAAGAGGAAACATACCGAGACTCAATAACTCAATGACAGACAACAGGAAAATAAAGTTGGATTTCTGAAGGAAATCGTAAAGAACATCAGATCGTAACAGATTATCACTATTTGAGGGAGTCCAAAGTGAGAGATCCTTCCGAATTCCAAAATTAAAGGAGAAACAACACTTCCTATCAAAACAACCTAAGAACCAACTCTCAAAGAAGAAAATCGTAAAATACGGTGGGGTCAGAAGACTGGAGGTACTGAAAACTACTCTTTAGTCGACAATTAGAATAACTTCTAGGGAACATGTACTACTCAGTGAAGAGAACACGACGAAAGTTATATGAGACAAACAGAAAACAGTGAAACTAACATTTCACTGAACCAGACCTAGAGAAACTCAAACGAGACAAACCTCAAACAAGATGAAGAACCTACACATCTAAGTACAGAAAACTACTTAAACCTCTCAAAAGTTGACAATAAAAAACGGTGAAAAGTGAGAGAGGAGAAAGACATTAAGGGTATTACGTATACAACCAGACAAACAACCACAGGATACGCAGGAAATCCGAGACAAATAAAAAGGATTGGTAGAAAAGAAAGACTATGAGTGTATTAAAGTCATCAAGAGAGAGGGTCAAATGAGTAAAGAGAGGACGGTTGAACTTAGATTTCGACAACTTGGGGGTATCACTCAAAAAGTACAGTCGGTGACATGAAAAGTCAAGATCTTAAAATAAACCAAGAAAAATATAGAAATATAACTATAAACAAGTAAGAGGACCCCAAAAAAACCAGGTAATAAAAGAAATCGAGAAACTCGTATAGGTTCTGTCAACCAACTTTTATAAACGGATGATTCATGTCACAGACCCGAAGGAACCACTACCAAAGATATTTAAAGAAAAAAAGGATACTTACTTGGTATAAAAGAAATAAGAAAAATATGGAACACTAAAAAATCAAATTTTGACCTGTAAAACTGATAATATTGAACAGTCGGACCCTTAGTTTAGGGGAAGGGTCCCAAACGATAACTAATAACTTCAGACATCGGTTGTAAACAAATAACTTAAAAGGTTTGACAAAAACAATTCTGACATACAAACACACACCAGGAAATTAGAGACAAGGTAATAGTGTCGTCAGTCACTGGACTACCTCTAAAGAAATTTACGGACTTCACCTTTTAGCTTATTTTTGTCTGATTTTGGGGTGGAGAGGACCAGAAACGTCTGTGACTGGACCCCCCCACGATTCATGAAGTCACGATTCGGTTAAAAGGATCTTGAGACGGAATTGGAAGTGAAGGACCGACGTACTTCGGGTTTTAAATCGACTTGTACGTTCGGAGTCCAGGAGAGTCCAGAAAAGACTTGGAAATAGACAGGGACCCGTACATAAAAAGTAGGCCTTAAAGGGGTATGTGGACCATCGGTAGATCTCAAGAATAAAGGGACACAGAAGGAGTAGTCAGAAGAGTTGAAAATCTAAACAGAGGACCAACAAGGTAAGTGACAAAGAAATAGATCCGTCGGTGACCATCATATACAGAAATTTGCCAAAGTCACTTACAAAACTTTCGACGAGGTCGAACTCCCTTCGTTTTGTCCCAGTCGGAATCGTGTCTAGGAAGTCCCTTGGTGGTTTGTTCCGTTTTAGGTGTCGATGTTAGAAAACTCTTGTTCCACGTATAACGGTATAACGAAAGAGGACCATGATCGTTCGATATGGTCCTTACACCTGACGATAGGGTTACCGGTGGAGGTTCGACACCTTATTCTGTACAATCTATCCATTCGTTTTTACGACGTTACGAAAAAATGACTTTAAAACGTCGACGAAAAAAGTAATTCGTGTGGTGACCAACCTGAGGTAACATTTTAAAAATAATCTAAGGTTTCAAGAGTTCTTCTACTAAGACAGTCAAAAACGGTCGAACTACTATTGAAGTCACCTCCTTGACTAAGAACCTCGAGAGACGAGACGGTAAAGACACTGTAATGTCATATAATGAAAAACTCCTTGACAGTTAGACAAAAGGTGTCGTCGACATGGTGAAATGTAAGGATGGTCTTTACACTCCAAATTAAAAAAGGTGTAGAAAGGTTGTGAAAAATTTTTATATATAAATAAAAAATTAAAAAATTTAGATAAACAAATAAAAACAGATACGACCCGGAAGTAACGACACGTACCCGAAAGAGATCAACACCGTTCACCCTCGATGAAAGATCAGTACTACACACCCGAAGAGTAACGCCATCGAAGAGAAAAATGTCTCGTAACCGAGATTCTACGTGTCCGAAGTAATCAACACCGTGTACCCGAATCAATGGAGTACCGTGTACCTTAGAAGGGTCTGGTCCCTAGTTTGGGAACAAGGAACGTAACTGTCCTCCTAAGAATTGGTGACCTGGAGGTTGTGAACAATGAAAGACAAAATGAAAAAATTAATATCGGGAGGATCACCCATACTTCACCATAGGAATAACAAAACTAAACGTAAAGAAATTACTAATTACTACAGTTCGTAGAAAAATACACGAATAGTCGGTAAACACATAGAAGAAACCTCTTGACAGGTTTAGGAATTAATCCTGACAAAACCAACATTGTCTTTGACTTGAGTATGGCGAATTCTTTTTTCTTTTTTTTTTACTTATCTACCATTAAACACCAAACCATTGATCCTTTGGTTTAGTCTCAATCTAGGTCCTACAGTTTCCACAGTAACCCGGAGAAACAAGGGGCAAAGGAGTGGAGACGAATTGAAGAGTAAAAGAGAAGTGATTCCCCGTTCAATTCGGGACGTCAGAGTTCAATGGTAACAAAAATGTCCGAAGATACATCCTTTACTCTCACATAGAAAGGAATATCGAGGTTTTTTTAGAGTCCCTCCTACAACTAAGTACACTTAACCCGTTGTAAAGATAGAAACTTGTTAATGACACCGGTTCACCTACTTCATAGGTCTGGTTCGGGGTCAGTAATCGAGTGGGACCCTTCCGTCCCAGATGGAACGACTCCTTAGATCTGATTCAACTTAATTACACGTGATTCCTTTTACTCTAAGAGGTTTTCTTTACGAAGATTCATCTTTTATTTTACAAGTAAATCATGGAAGAAACAAATCGGAAGAAGAAACACCGAAAAATAGTTTTCTACCCACGAGTCCAAAAATAGAGGTGATTCTATGATCATTAACGACGGGAAAAAAACCACCACTCCACACCCCATATGCTCTAATCTTTATTTCTGGAATATCGAGATGTACAAGGTTTTCGAGTCCTCTTCTCCTCTTTCTTGGGTTAGTAAAACCTCAACCCTTCTCCCATCTTGAACCGAAGACTAAGACACTTGAACTTGAAGTATCTCCTTGACTTTCTGAAGAGATATTTTTCCATTCGTAAACGTAAACAGCTTTAAGTATTCTAATTTGACAAAATCAGAGTAATGTTTCAGAGTACTGGACTTTCCTGATAAGAACATGTAATATTTTTTTCTTTTTTTCAATGGGGGTCTGGAAATCACTCTTCTACTCCTTCAACGTCTATCAAAGGTGGTTCCTCATGACAGTGGTAGATAGTCTAAACATTCATTCGACTGGTGGTTCAAAATGAGGAGACAAAGGTCATATACCTATATAAAAAGTACGACGACTAATAAACCTCCAGTAAAATTTTATATGTGAAATTCTACTTTACGTGTAAGGGTTCATTATGAACTCTTCGGTT
Organism: Capra ibex; assembly: GCA_006410555.1. NCBI lineage: Eukaryota > Metazoa > Chordata > Mammalia > Artiodactyla > Bovidae > Capra > Capra ibex. The sequence continues at coordinate 27,914,306 of SJYO01000647.1, forward strand.
TAGGTAGAAACGTACCTTTTGGTCGTAAATTTCGACAATAACTAAAGAAGTGTTCAAATACAAAACCCGAAGGGACCACCGGGTCGTCATTTCTTAGGTGGACGTTACGTCCTCTACGTCCTCTGTATTCAAGCTAAGTAACCCTTCTGGGGGACCTCCTCCCATACCGTTGGATGAGGTCATAAGAACGGACCCTTAAGGGAACCCGTCTCCTCGGACCACCCAATGTCAGGTGTTCGTATACAAACTTCCGTCGGTACCATTTCCCAGTTCTTCAGGAAAGACTGTCAGAACTAAGACTTAATCAGGTTGACTACGGTGACTTAGTGTTTTACATCAAGAGAGTCAACGGGATTCGTCGATTGGTGTTCATCGATTATGTCTCACGAGAGTTGTCCAAGTAGACTACCGTTCAACTACGACTCTTTGTTTCCTTTTTAACCTGTCTGAGAACTTTCGAAGTATTTATTACAACTAATACGTCGTCGTTAATAGATGTTCACCCTCCTAATCACATAAAATTCTTTCATAAAGTCAAAACACACATACAAAGATAAAAACACACAAAAAAAAAAACAAAAGTGAAAAGCAAATATTTTTCATGTCGAAAGATCAACCTCCCCTATAAGTTTTGTACCTTACTCTTTCGTGTCCCAATACCCATTATTTCCAACTTTTTGTGTTACTATTTCTCTATTCTGACTAAAAAGCTATTATATGTCTTGACTCACTTTGGAAAATTTCCTCAGTAACATCTATGTTTAAAACTATTACGGAATTTTCATTGTTCGTATACTGGTACATGAACTTTTTCAGATGTTATCATATTTTATTCACTAAATATCAACACTAATTTTGAGTAACGTCGTGATTGGACTGCATACTATTGTATAGTCATTCCACGAAATATCAAATATATTGTGAAAGGACGTCAGAGAGGAAACGGTATATAAATTACTACCGTATTAACACGATGGACGATTAAACTGAATTAATCATTCAAGAACACTTACTGACATTAATCTCCCTGACTAAATGACGGGTTCGTTTAAAAGTCAAGAGAAAAATGAAATAATCAATATTAGTGCTAGTCAAATTTGGCATAAGGTAAAACGTAGTATGTACGACTAGGAATACATATAATTCTTTGTTGATGACTAAGAATAAGGAACTGTCGACTTGAGGAGAACGAGGTCCCGAAAACAATATTGTTTTGAAAGTTGGGGATGGTCAGGTGACTACTATTGACGTGTATAGAGGGTGACCAGGAGTAGATGAGTGTGACCTCCCTATGAACACACGTTGTAAATTGTAAGTAAGTGGTTTTTTATAAATAACTCGTGGTACACGGTCTTTAACTCGTTCTGTGACCTTCGTATGTATCAGGACCCAGGAAGGAAGTGTCCCAGTGTCTGATTACCCCATCTGTCTCGGATCTAACACCGTCCTCTCCACCCGTCTTTCAACCGTCTGAAGAAAAAGGAGTAAACTAAGTCGTGAGTCCTTCCCTTTTGTATCGATAGTATCCAACGTGAGGGAGATGGGAGTCGTGTCCTACGACATCCTCCCTCACGGACCCCGGTTATCGGACCATGATTTATCCACTCCCCCTCTCGACTCCAATCCGTCCTTAATCACTCCACTTCTATAACCTCTTCGTTCAAGGGTCTTTTCTCCATCGTAGACGTTTCCGGGATTACGTCCTTTATTGAACCGTCTAAATTCTTCGAGCAAATCATATTAATGTCTTTAACTCCGTTGTCCTCTTTACCGAATCTTCTGACCTTTCCGTCTCTTAGGATCTTGGTTCAATTTTTAAAATAGAACTCCCTGAAGGGTCCACCCGGTCACCAACTCTTAGATGGACAGTCACGTCCCCTGTGTTCAAACTAGGGACCAGATCCTTCTAGGGTGTATGACGTCCCGTGGACTCGGGTACGTGGTGTTGATGACTTCGGTCGTACGGATATCGGACACGATACGTTGTTCTCTTCGGTGGTGTTACTCTTCGGACACGTGGTGTTACTTCTAATAGGGGTTACGGTGTTGATGTCTTCGGGACGTGTGTGGTTGCTTCTGGGTTATGACGGTTTTTATGCAATTAATTCTGTCATGAAATAGAACCACGATTCTTCGGTACCTTTTCAAAATTACTGTAAAGGGACGGAGAACATAGACTTGGGTAATCAATGGACCTATCCGGGAGAATAGAAGTCCATGTCTCTACGACACGTCTGTTCACATCATAGGAAAGTCTGACTTTGTGTACCTATCGAATCGTCTTTGGTATGAATCCTCGTAGTCCATCCTTTTATACTTGAGTTCTCAGTCTACGTACTTCCAGATAATTACATATTACAACTTGTGTAAAGAATTGGAGAGGTTCGGTGAAAGGAAAAGACATGTCAACCATTACATTGTAACTTTAGGTAATGGTGTAACAACAATCTAGTCTTTATTGTTCATGTCATGGACACTAACCGTAAGGTATCCACAATCGACGGTGATAAAATCGTTACGAGGGAACGATCGTGTTTAAAGTTTGGGAGAACCCCTTACCTTAGTGTTTTATTATATAGTAGTTTAACACTTCTTTGGAATTTCTACAGACATGTACTACGAACCTAAAAAAGACGTTGTGACTACTTGTCAACCAAACAAGAGGTCGTAATGAACATTGTAGGTTTCTGTCCTTCGAGTGATGACAGACTTCGTCGGTGAGGTACAAACCGACATAATCGTCCAAGAAAAGAACCTGACTTAGGTGTAGACGAGGGGATACTGAAGACAAGTCCCTGGAGTCATCATCATTGTGGAGAGGGGACACTGTCAGGAGGTCCACGACCTCCAGTAATAGAGGTAAATGGTGAGTGGATCTCAACTTTTCGAACAAAAAAGTGGATTGTTGTTACTATTTTCCTAGTTAATTAGTTCTTTTGTTAATGTTTTGTATATATATGGATTGTTATGTTGCATTTCACAATTACCCTCTAAAATTATCATCGAATGAGGAACCTTCCTTTCAATACTGGTTGGATCTATTATATAAGTTTTCGTCTCTGCAATGAAACGGTTGTCTCCAGGCAGATCTGTTCCGATACCAAAAAGGTCACCAGTGCATACCTACACTCTCAACCTGACACTTCTTTCGACTCGTGGCTTCTTAACTACAAAAACTTGACACCACAACCTTTCTGAGAACTCTCAGGGAACCTGACGTTCCTCTAGGTTGGTCAGGTAAGATTTCCTCTAGTCAGGACCCACAAGTAACCTTCCTGACTACGATTTCGACTTTGAGGTCATGAAACCGGTGGAGTACTCTTCTCAACTGAGTAACCTTTTCTGAGACTACGACCCTCCCTAACCCCCGTCCTCCTCTTCCCCTACTGTCTGATACTCTACCGGCCTACCGTAGTGACTGAGCTGCCTGTACTCAAACTCATTTGAGGCCCTCAACCACTACCTGTCCCTCCGGACCGCACGACACTAAGTACCCCAGTGTTTCTCAGCCTGTGTTGACTCACTGACTTGACTGACTCATCAACAAGTCAACAAATCACTACAGGTTGAGACTAGGGTACCTGACGTCGTACGGTCCGAAGGGACAGGAAGTGACAAAGGACCTCAAACGAATTTGACTACAAGGTAACTCAGTCACTACGGTAGGTTGGTAGAGTAGGAGACAGAAGGGACAGAGAACGGAAGTTAGAAAGGGTCGTAGTTCCAGAAAAGGTCAGTCAGCCGAAAAGGGTAGTCCACCGGTTTCACAACCTCAAAGTCGAAGTCGTAATCAGGAAGTGTACTTATACGTTCTAACTAAAGGAAATCCTAACTGACTAAACTCACGGAACGTCAGGTTCCCTGAGAGTTCTCAAAATAGGTCACGGTGTCAAGTTTTCGTGGTCAAGAAGTCGTAAGTCCGAAGAAACACCAGGTTGAGAGTGTAGATATGTACTGATGACCTTTTCGGTATCGAAACTGACATACCTGGAAACAGCCGTTTCATTACAGAGACGAAAAATTATACGACAGATCCAACCAGTATCGAACAGAAGGTTCCTCGTTCACAGAAAATTAAAGTACCGCCGTCAGTGACGGGTGTCACTAAAACCTCGGGGGGTTTTATTTCAGACTGTGACAAAGGTGACAAAGGGGTAGATAAAGGGTACTTCACTACTCTGGTCTACGGTACTAGAAGTAAAAGACTTACAACTCGAAATTCGGTTGAAAAAGTGAGAGGAGAAAGTGAAAGTAGTTCTCCGAAAAAAAATCGAGGAGAAGTGAAAGACGGTATTCCCACCACAGTAGACGTATAGACTCCAATAACTATAAAGAGGACCGTTAGAACTAAGGTCGACCACAAAGAAGGTCAGGTCGCAAAGAGTACTACATGAGACGTAGCTTCAATTTATTCGTCCCACTGTTATATGTCGGAACCGCATGAGGAAAAGGATAAACCTTGGTCAGACAACAAGGTACAGGTCAAGATTGACAACGAAGGACTGGACGTATGTCTAAAGAGTTCTCCGTCCAATCCACCAGACCATAAGAGTAGAGAAAGTCCTAAAAGGTGTCAAATAACACTAGGTGTGTCAGTTTCCGAAACCGTATCAGTTATTTCGTCTTTATCTACAAAAAGACCTTGAGAGAACGAAAAAGGTGCTAGGTCGTCTACAACCGTTAAACTAGAGACCAAGGAGACGGAAAAGATTTTGGTCGAACTTGTAGTCCCTCAAGTGTCAAGTGCATAACGACTTCGGATCATCATCACATGATCATTATTATTGATAGTAAACGACTTATGGGGGTGATTTGAACCATGATATCTATGTGAATATTTATTCAGAGTTGGACAGTTGACTTCTTTCAGTCTTTTCATTTGTTCACATTTTGTTGTAATGTCTATGATACTGTCCTTACACATCCTTTTTCGTCCCCCGTTAATCCCCTTATCAGTAGAACTATTTTCTCCCCGGACGGGAATCTACTATGTTTGATATGGGAGAGTCAACTCATCCATTATGAATCTGAGTTGACCTGAATAAACACCATAAACTATGTTATAAAATCTCCAAAATCAGTGTATTTCATAAGTTTTGTTGGCGACAGTCATTGACGTTTACGTAAGAATGTTCTCTACAATTAAACGGGACAATTATAAGAAATGTTTCTGAGAACCCAATCTCAGTCTTATTACCTTCGGTCCGTTCCTTCTCACCTTATGACACTAAACGACATGGACATGTACCTACCGTTTATGAACCTTTCCTTATAAACTTTTATAAACTTTCTGATCTGAACCGATCAGAAAGTATTCGTGACTTTATCTTTTCTACTCCGTATAATATAAACAACACCGGTAAGTTATATCCTTCCGGTGTCTTCTACCCCTCGTCATTTCCTGGACGGGGGACTGAGGAACGTTCAACATACTTGTGTCGTACCATCAGTGTCAAGCTACGAACAAAGAGACACACCTCGGGATATGACCTTCGGTCCCATTTCTATTGGGTTGGTCCTCGGACTCCGTACCCGTGTTCCACTGGGTTACGTCCTTCTCCATCCCTTGGAATTTTTTCCTAATAAACTACACGGGACCTTTAAGACTCCTGTCTAGGAACCTGACTACTTCAATCGGAAGGACTTCCTCCGTCGTACAGGTCCTTATTTTGTTACTTCAGGAGGGTTGGAGATTACACCCTGAAAGAAGTCTTTCGGTATCTCACGTTTTCCGTCACTTGGAGCTTGACGGAAAAACTTCTTCTTTATGTACTTTCTCCGTCTTTGTACTGTCATGTTATAGTCACCTCGCATTAAAAAGTTCAAATAACTTAGGAAAGTCTTTTGTTAATGTTTTGATTCCTAGAACTTATAAGGGGGTTTGTTCTTTGCTATTTTTTCGTATCTTTTCAAATAAAGTGTTACACATTCGGAAGGTGGAAATCTTCAGTGATTCCTCCCATTTTATTCACAACAATCTTCGTCTTTTATGAGTGTCTCTGTTTACTCCTTTGTCCTCACACCTTATCTCAAGTCTGTGGTCAGTATAGGGGTAACGGGTCTACTCCCCTGACTTCAAGTCTCTGTAAGAGGTTGAGGATTCTGTGTTTATCTTGAGGAAAAGGGGGTTGTCCCGTCAACGTCGGGTCACTACCTAAATCGTGTGTACGGGGGAAGTCGGAAAAGACTTGACTGAACTGTTTTGTCTTCGTAAATGAGGGGTTTTGAAATTTACTATAAAGTAATCCCCTGACAGAGGAGTCGACCCCGGGACCACGTTTCATTAGAGAGAAGACGGGGAGTAAACGGCTTGATTGCAAAAACCAAAAACAAAAAAAAAAATTCATCAAGGGAAGTCCGTAATAATAATAATTCTGTAATAGGTGTATGACATTTACAATGGGAAAATTTCCACAGTGGGAAAATTTCCATGTGTGGATACTAGAAATCATATAAGTGTTCTATAGTGGTGACAGATTACGGTGTAGTAAAAGTAAAGGGGTATTCCTCTGGACCAGGAGTGATCATCTATGAAGGTTGACAGGGAGGGGATTTGGGGACCCTTGTTGATTAGACAAAAGACAGAAATACCTAAAAGGATAAGACCTACAAAGTATATTTACTTTAGTATGTTATGTACCACAATACTCAGGTCGAAGAATGGTCACAAAAATACCAAGTGAGTACAACATCGAACTTAGTCACGAAGTAAAGAAAGATACCGGTTTCTTATCAGATAGTGTCTCTCAGATAGTATCTCACACAAAACAAATAGGTAAGTAGTCAACTACCTGAAACCCAAAAAGGTGGAAAACCGATAACACTTGTCGTCAATCATATCATGATACTTATAAGTACAAGTTCAAAAACACACCTGTCTACGAAAAGCACAAACACATCAGTCAACGTGGATCCCGACGCTAACGACCCAGTATACCATTGAGACTCAAATTGAAAAGCTTCTTAACGGATAAAATGTAAAATATAAGGGTAGTTGTAACATGCTCCTAAGGTTAAAACGGTGTAGGAGTGATCGTGAGTAAAAAAAATTACTATCGGTAAATCATCCATATTTTATTATAGAGGAACACCATGACTAAAGTAAAGGGATTACTGTTTGCTACATCTCACAGTAAAGTACACAACAATTGGAAACATATAGAAGAAACCTTTTTACAGATAAGTTTAAGAAAAGGGTCAAAAATTAACCCAACAGAAAAATAGCAATCCAGTAGTCAAGTCAAGTCAAGTCAGCGAGTCAGTATAGACTGAGAAACACTGGGGTACTTAACGTCGTACGGTCCGGAGGGACAGGTAGTGGTTGAGGGCTTCAAGTAAGTTTGAGTGTAGGTAGCTCAGCCACTACAGTAGGTCAGTAGAGCAGACAGTAGGGGAAGAGGAGGACGGGGGTTAGGGAGGGTCGTAGTCCCAAAAAAGGTCACTTAGTTGAGAAGTGTACTCCACCGGTTTCAGGACCTCAAAGTCGAAATCGTAGTAAGGAAGGTTTCTTGTGGGTCCTGACTAGAGGAAATCTTACCTGACCAACCTAGAGAAACGTCAGGTCCCCTGAGAGTTCTCAGAAGAGGTTGTGGTGTCAAGTTTTTGTAGTTAAGAAGTCGTGAGTCGGAAGAAGTGTCAGGTTGAGAGTGTAGGTATGTACTGGTGTCTTTTTTGGTATCGGAACTGATCTGCCTGGAATCAGTCGTTTCATTACAGAGACGAAAACTTATATGATAGATCCAACCAGTATTGAAAAGAAGGTTCCTCATTCGCAGAAAATTAAAGTACCGACGTCAGTGGCAGACGTCACTAAAACCTCGGGGGTTTTTATTTCAGACTGTGACAAAGGTGACAAAGGGGTAGATAAAGGGTACTTCACTACCCTGGTCTACGGTACTAGAAGTAAAAGACTTACAACTCGAAATTCGGTTGAAAAAGTGAGAGGAGAAAGTGAAAGTAGTTCTCCGAAAACTCAAGGAGAAGTGAAAGACGGTATTCCCACCACAGTAGACGTATAGACTCCAATAACTATAAAGAGGACCGTTAGAACTAAGGTCGAACACGAAGAAGGTCGGGTCACAAAGAGTACTATATGAGACGTATATTCAATTTATTCGTCCCACTGTTATATGTCGGAACCGTATGAGGAAAAGGACAAACCTTGGTCAGACAATCCAGTATTTTCAGGAAATAAGACTAATGTTATAGGAATAGTCTATATACAAACGTTTATGAGAGTAAAACACCCAAATATAAAGAAACTTTACAGGAAACTTCGTAACGACCAGATGAAAATTATGATTTTATCCTTATACATTAACAAGTTTTAATATGAAAATTTAAATTATTCGTAATATTAAAAGACTCGTTTGGTACAAAACTGGTGCAAAACCCCGAAGGTTTGATTCTCAAAACTTAAGTAATACCCTAGATAGTATTACTATCAATAGTGAAATATCGTAAATCCACGGTCCACGACAAACTCGTGAAACGTGCATAATTGAATACATTAAGAGTGGTGTTATGATACTCCTTCTTTAGATAAAGTGATGAGTAACATGTCTATTCTTACCTCCGTCCACGAGTGAAACCGTCGTGTTTGTGATTTTGGCCTTGCTATGTCTCTTCTAATCATACCAGGGACGTGTTCCTACTGTGCGTTTAACCTCTTGGGAAGGTATAAAAATGTTTAACTTTCTCATCGTAACTTTGTAAATGTAATGACATACATTTTAATCTGTCGGTCACCTTTAAACGAAATACTCCGTCCTTAAGTTTAGGCCACGAGACACTATCGAGTCTCCACACCCTACCCCACCCTCCAACCCCTCCCTCTAAGTTCTCCCTCCCCCGTATACATATGGATGGGCTGCCGACTAAGTGCCACTAAATACCGTCGTTGGTTGTGTTATAACAGTTCGTTAATAGAAGGTTAAAAAATTTTTTTTCTTACCTCCGTCTTCTTTCAATTCATTAAACGGAATTCCTTTCATTCAACTCATTAAACTAGTTGTCTCTACTCGAGGCCTAAGGCAAGAATTGGCAGACGATGATTACTCCGCTTTAATTTGGTGAAGTTTCTTACGGATTGAGGAGTGTAGCCCCTTTATTATCACAAAAGGACCGCAGATGTGACACTTGTCAAAAGGGGAGAAATGGTTGGTCTTTGATAACGGTGGAAAGATCCGCAGGAGCAATGAGGCAGGGGAGGATCAGATCGGAGTCCCGGAAGAGAGGACAGGTGACCAGGCTCTGTCAACAACCTTCATTTTCAGCGGACGCAAGGGGTCCACCTCACCCAGATTTAAAGACGGCCGGCTAACCTTGGTTCTTCGTCGTCTAAGGCGGGATTCTCCGAGCCCCGGTTCGGTACCCGCCCCGGTCGTCTCCCCCGCCCTTGACTCGGTTCCGACTGAGCGGAGACGTGACATGCCGTGGACGTCGAGTCTCGCCTCGGTACTCGACCTGGACGGGCGCAACAGTCGTTGGTCAAAAGAAGCCACTCCGGACCCACCTCTTTCCCCTCTTCTGTCCCGTTCACTCTCGATGACCCAAGGGACTCCTGCGTTCCTCGACCGCTGATCAAGGCCTGGAAGGAAGGTGGACACCCAACGACCCGTGAGCCCCGCCTTACCTCGACCGGAGGGCCTCTGTGAGGGGGAGCGGAGATCCTCGGTCCCACCCGCCCTTGTTCTCCCCTTTCCTCCCGCGGAAGACGAACCGGACCGAGGGGAGACGGGCTAAGGTGGAACAGGAGGTGTCGTCTCTTTCACTCGAGGGACCCGTTCTTGACCGTGGGTAAGACGGACTTTACACTCGTGACGGTGTCGCAGGACAGGGGTCCTCCCGTACGTCTCCACTCCGGACCGATCCCGCGTGTCGAGACATAGACAGTGATAGGGACTCTATGGTCGGGGACGCGGGGCAAAGTCAGGGTAGACGGGTGGTTTCCGTCGAAGTCATCGGTTGAGGGTTCTAGTGGATAGGTTATCCGTGGTATGTTCGGTCCTACACCCCTCGGACTTAACACGACTATCTAGGGCTCCGAAAACACCCCATCCCCTCCCTTCGTCGACACGAAGGACTGGACGAGAAAGGGAAAAAGGGACCGGTGACACCGTTAAGATCGTACGGTCGAGTGGGGAGTGAGGAGGGTAAGGGAGGTCGGGTCCGGTCATCTGTCGGTGTGGACCGTCGACAGAACCCCTTTTCGGACACCCCGTGTCCTCTCCGGGACAACTCGGGATTCGTCAGGAGAAGGGAGACGAACATGGATCGTGTTGCCTTCCGGCATAACGGTGTTTGGTACGATACCCCGAGAGAAACCTGGGTCTCCATTCATGGTCAGACCTTTCCCGGTCCCCTATCGTCTTGGGAGACACACGGACCCTCGACCTCTGAGTTCGGATGGAGGGGAGAAGAGAGACGTCCCCACTTGTAACCACCACACCCGAGGATGGAGATGTTTGGAGGGTGAGGGTGTGGACGGTCGTAGTGAGCGGAATTGGGGTCGTCGAAGTCGGGGGGGTCCGGGTCCTGACCGGAGGGAGTCCCGTTCTTTTCATTCACTCTAACCCTCCACCCCGGTCCACCGTCATAAGGTGGATCAGGAGGCGAAGTGTACGGATGTTGAAACAAGTACCGTCAGAAGAGGCACCGAGGAAAAGATTATAAAGGAGTACAGTCGATGACCCGTTCTCCATTTAACCCGTCTACCGTAATAGTGAGGGTGAAATGTCCACTCCTTTGATACCAGACATCTCCCGTTCACTGAACACGTCAGTGTGTCAATTAGTCTCCGTTTCGACCGGATCTTGAGTCCGGAGAGGGTCCAGTCGCGGCACCTTCCTTATTGGATCACACTTCCCAGTGACTCTACCCGGTCGGGGAGTGTAAGAAAGTAAAGAGAGGGAGGGACAAGGAAGTAGGGGACTCACCTGTCACTGTGACACGAGGAGTTGTGGACTGTGGGGACGGGACCGATCGAGGACATAGTCGAGTCCAAAGGACTCCTAACCCAACGACTGTCTCAACCCGACCACCCGTGGACTCCGGGACCCTCCTACTCTTCCCTCGTCCACCAGGGAGGACGTCTGTCCCTACTCCGTCCTCTACCTCAGTCTCCCCTGAGTCGAGACGGACTCTTTTCGTCCGAGTACAGATACACCCACCCTCCGACACCCTACTCGGACCGAAAACCTTCTCCTGTCACGGTATATGTTCAGTCCCGACTACCCGGGACTAATCCGAACCGAGGGTGGAATCGGGATCGACCCCCGGAGAAGGAGAATTTCCGGGAGGGGTGTACTTCTGTAAGTGACCCCTCTGGAGCAACACGGGCCCGACACTCCTTGGGCAGATAAAACCATTCATTGTTGTCTTCGATCCCCTCCCTCCACCACGGTCCGTTCACCCGGAGGGACGAGACAGGGACCTTGATGGTGGAGAGGAGGTGGTCGACTCTGCCACTACAGAAACCCGTCTTTAACCGTGGCTGGGACAGACTCCACGGTCGCCACGGCCTTCTGGGACTGACGACCCTCAGTGCGACTCCACTCGTCCCGTCCCCACCCACTGATACGACCCTCCCTCCGACCTTTTCTCGGTTCGACTCTGCAGAGAGAAAAAGAGACACAGGGTCGTACTGCCGCGGGGGATGACGGTGTAAGGGACGATACCGATGGACAAACCGGGGTTTCCACCCGTCGGGGTGGGGTCTGTGACCCGGACTTCATACCGTACACCCAGACACACCTGTTAAAGGGGACACCAGTTTGTGTGACGTCCGGGGAGGGTCTAGGGAGGTCGGAAGTCGGGTCGTTGGGGATCGGGGTTCCGGGAACCATTACCCCAAGAGAGGAAGTCCACACTTGTAACCACTACACCCGACGATGTAGATACTGGGGCACCTCTATTTTAGATTTACTTTATGAGTGTCCTTTCCAGTGTGATTGGGCCCAGAAGGTAGTTGGGGAGGTACCAGGTCACCTTCGATGTCTTAAAAGATCAAGGTTCTCTCACCCTCTTCCACCCTAAGACCACCGGACCCGGATCCGAGGTACCATCTGGTCTCAGATCTGAAAGAGACGGTCGAGGAGGGAGAGGGTAAGGATAGACCAGTCCCTGTGTCCGGTGGAGTGAACTTCCCATCGGAGAACCAGAAAGGTTAGCGAACTGGGTCGTTTAAGACATTGAAGTTCCATGAGTATTTTACACACAAATAAAAACGAAGAGGTTATTTTACAATCGAGGGTACGGAAGTTAAGAAGAAATCTGTACTCCGGATCTGTCACCCAACGTCCCACCCCTCACATCCCCACTCCCCCACGTAATTGGACGTCTCACGGACCCTCCATCGTTTCAGTCGGTGTCCTTGTTTCTCGAGACAAGAGGACCGAGGGACCGAGACCGTGGTCCGTCGGGGTCGGGGTGTGTCACCTGTCGTACGGGTGGTCTGGATGACCATGGTCTTCATAGTATCCTGTCAATAAAGAAATCGTGGTACAGATCTTCTTCGTGGAATCGTAGAGTAAACTCGTACTCTCCTCTATCTAGGACACCACTCCAGACGATTCTCCGAAGTAATAGGTAAACTCTCTACCTACTGGTCTTTCCCTTTCAGTGTTCGGGTTCCAGTGGGTCTTCAGTCACTGTTTCGACCCTGGTCTTGGGTCCCGGTCTGAGTCACCGAAAAGTAGGTCCCGAATAGGGTGTCGAGGTCCCCGTGGAGATAAATGTTTTAGGAGGGTCGGTACTCTCCCCACGGTCTGAAGAGGTCGTCGGGTGACGTAAGACCCTTCGACGACAAAATGGCCTCCGGTTTATCAGTCTGACCTACTCTTGTCTCTCTCTCGTTGACGTCGGGGTCCGTCTCCCGAGCGACGGGGGTCGGGGTCAGGGTCCCGGACGGGAAGACAAGAGAATCGGGGACGACGTCTTGAAGACATCTCCCGGACCGGAGTTATGGTGAGTCAGAACCTGGACGAAGTACCCGTAGAGAAGGAGGACTTCTGACCTACCCCGTGACCCCTCCTTCCTCAGTACTCGTTACCACCCCAAATCGGAGAGTCGGTTGGTGGGGTCGGACGGGGACTCCCGACCGGACCCCGAGGGGGGTCGAGAACTGTACGTTTGTGTACGTGAGGGTGTTCACTGAGGGTGTGTACGGACTGTGTAGGGACTGTACATCCGTATGAACTCACACACATGTGTAGGAGAAGAAGGACCTGTGTGTGTGTCCATACCTGAGTACCTGTGAAAATATGTGTGACGTCCAGTACGAGGGTACGTGTGAACGTGTGAACGTGTGTACTGACCTATGTGTACACGACTGTACCGAGGGAGAGACTTAGAATCTATAGTCCCTGGACCCGTGGGTATGGGTGTACGTGCACGAGTGTGTCTGTGTCAGGACACGTGTGTGGAGAAGGAGAGGTGTAGAACCTACCAGAGACCGTTGACACGGACGAAACAGAGACCATCGTCCTCCCGTCACGTCCGTCGGTCGTCCCGCTAGGGGGGTATTCGCTCGAACCCGTTACTGTCGGTATGAGGCAGGTCGTTCCGACGGTCACCCCGGTTTCTGGGGGGATCGGCCGGGTGGTCACGTCAGTCGGGGTAGGGGCAGACAGACAAGTCTTTCTCCTGCCTCCTCTCCCGACCATGAACTTTAATGAACGTCAGTACGGAGTGCCCCGAGGAGAAGACCCGACCGTCCGGGACCACGGGGGAAGAGGGGTCTGTCGATTCTTTTGACCCCGAAGAAAGTTCACCAGAAGGGTGGGTGGGGGTTCGGGTCCCCGGGAGCTCGGTCGTGGGTGTCCTCCTACCCGAGGACAAGACTATCATGGTCAGTCCATGACGTCTTCCTTTTATTTCTTCAGTAATCTTTCTCCTACCCCTCTCCCACCACACTTTCCTTCTCCAGTCGTCGACCTTGTCTGACGACACGATCTCTTCTGTCTCCCGAAAGACTTGTACGGGTCGACAGACGGGTAAAGGAGAGGTGGACAGTCATCGATGGACTTTCTCGGAATACAGGTCTCTGTTGGGGAGTTCCCGTCGAAACGAATCCGACATCACTCATCCTACCCTACCCAACTTGTCTACCCCGGAAAACGCTGACAAAAGAAAATTTCCTCGGCGTCTCTTCAACAGACTGAAACGAGTCCCAGTGAGACATTTCTAATTTACGGGGTGGAGAAGGGTCTAAATCTGTTTGCGTCTTCCGAGTCTAATCCAGACATTCCTTACCTACTGTCCCTGGCCCCATGCCACATGCACAGATCCTACAATCATTCTCTACACTGATTGTTCGGGAGGGAGGTCCACAGAACGGACCCTGGGGAGTGGACTCGTGCCATCCCATGTTGAGGCTGCACTTGTCCATCCGTCACCACTTCCGTCGAAGTCTTTTTGGAAAGGGGTAGTGGCGGTCCCGCCACGAGGTGCTGAAGTAGAGACCTCCCTTTCCCCAAGTCCGTCACTCGGCCGGAACGCCCTATTGGCTCCAAGAGGGTCCTATCCTCCACGTCAGAGCCCACTCCCGCCCTGAATTGACCGGAACTCAGTCCCGAAGGCCCTACCCTACCCCGCCCCGGATGCCCTTACCCGCCCCGAGTGGCCCCCTGTGGTCATAGGACTTCGGGTTCCGCTCGCGCCTCGGTTCGTCGCAAGGGCGGTAGCACTCCGCCGCAGGGCGCACCGCGTGGCTGTCTATCTGGTCGTCGAACCTCCCGTTGAGGTGCCGGGGCTTGTGGTCGACGCAGTCCATATGCAAGTCCGGATCAGGGCTGTGCAGGTCCGAGTGTGGCATCATTCTCTTCAAGTGAGGTTTGGACTCCTCCAGCGCTACGGCGAGTCCCCAGGAGGAAGCGCGGGGTAACAGGAGAGTCCTCGGAATCCGGAAAATCTCCCTGGTAGAGAGGGGTGGAAGCCTCGGGTGACGGGTACTGGAAGGGTCAGGGGTATTAGGGAAGACCACCGGGTTTGCGGGAATGGATTAGAAGTGTTGTTGGGGCACTCTATCCTTGATTAACGCAGGACAGCATGTCGTCTCCGTGACTCCGAGTCCCACGATTCACTGGATGGACAGGTTCCCGAGTGATCTTTCGCCGTCTCGAACGCAAACTGGGGTGCATAGAGACTGTGGCCGAGGTTGGACTGGAAGGTCTCAGGTCAGGGAGGTCTTCGACTGGGAGGCCGGTGGGCGTCAATGTCAAAGTGAGCAGGGCACAGGAGAGTGTGAGTCGTGGTCGACCTCGGGCGGGGAGGGGGTGGGGTGGACCGGGTCCAGTCCGAGGGAGGAGTGGTGTGGTGGTACGTCGTGTCACTCTACACAGCGTCGGCACCACAGGCCTTGTCCAGATTTATGCTCCCAGAAGCCTGGCAGGCGAGACACCGTCGGTGAAACAAGTCCCGGACCACCCCCCTCCTCCTCCCAAATACTACGACCTCAGCCGACACTCCGGACTCGTTCCATGGAACAAGAGGGACCTAGAGATAGGAAGAGACGACGCCATCTCCCCCTCCCCTACGTCCACCCTCGACTCATCCCACCCGGGACTCGTTTCCCACACCGGGTGGTCCCGGTCATCCTGTAGGACTTCTCAAACCCTGCAAGACGACCCCAGGTCCTCGAAAAGAACGTGTCACACCTGGGGTCCTTCCCCTGGGAACTGTGTTGGACGACTGGGGGTGTGAGTGTGTGTTCGCACGTGAACGTGTGTTCGTGTTGTACGTAAGTGAGAGTGGAGGGCCGAGTCCGACAGGAGTGGGTGTCCGGCGGGTAACTCGGACCGTGTCACCTCGTCCATGGACACCCGGAGAAGGTGTGCCGGGACCCAGTCTTCGGTCGCCCGTCTAAGTCCGTGGGTGGACCCCCTGTCCTCCTCCGGGAAGTCAGTCTCAGCGGCGGGATTCGGTGTAGAGGGAGGACCCGTGTGGACAGACGGAGGTCCGAGAAGGGGTGTCTCATGGGAGTCGGACCTTGTACAAGGGAAGGGTTCGGGAGGAGTAGACTACTTGATAAGTAGACAATTCCGGGTCAAAGTATCGGTGGAGACGGGTGAGAAGAAACGGCTCCGGATCCATGGGGTGTCGGACCCTAAGGGACGAGACGAGTTTACTTAACCAGAGTGAGGGTTTTGGAGTCGGGGGTCGTGATCGATAGTGAAGAGGGTGTCCACTGGTCCTCCCGTCTCCTACTTTCTCTCTGTCTGTGTGTCTGTATGGGTCTCCCTAGTAGGTTTTGGTCAAGTGAACCCCCTCCGTCACTTCACCGGTGGAGTGGGTCGGAGAGTGGGAGGACAGACCTGAGGACACGACCGAAACGGGGTCGGGGTGAGCAGGGCCCGTGGTCGGACAAACACGAAACGAGACAGAGAGGTAGGGGTCGAGGGGACAGCGAGACAGACACGGAGACTTAGACGGAAAGTCAGGACCAGAGAGTGACAGAGAGTCGTCAAGACGGAGACAGTAAGGTAGAGATAGATATAAAACAAGAGAGACAGAGAGGAAGCGTACGGGCTACGGTAGGAGAAATATGGCTACAAACAGAGAGAAAGAGAAAGAACCAGTGACTGACAAAGAGAAGTAGAGTCAAAGAGAAAGTTTAGAGCAGGTACGCACACACAAGTCAGCGAGTCGGCACAGACTGAGAAACGTTGGGGTGCCTGACATCGGGTGGTCCGAGGAGACAGGTACCCTAGGAGGTCCGTTCTTATGACCTCACCCAACGGTAAAGGAGGGGGTCCCTTAGAAGGACTGGGTCCCTAGTTTGGGCGCAGAGGACGTAACCGTCCTCCTAAGAAATGGAGACTCTGTGGACCCTTCACTAAGTAAGACAGAGACCGAAGATACAGAGGGTGAGGGGTCGACGGGTGTTCAGAGTGGTCTCCCATTCCTACGGACCCCGTGTTCCGTCCCACTGTCAGTCGTCCTCGGTAGCGGTTAGGGCATAGTCCATCGGCTAGTCAGGGTTGTCGTAGTGTGGGGGACAGGTCTTCCACGACGAGTCCTGTGGACGGTGCCAGGCCACAGAGTGCAGGTCGGTGAGGTCAAGACCCGGTCCCGTCCCCAACCTCCGTCCTTCTGTCAATCGCTCCCGGTCTACCCGAGTCAGAGTGGAAACTGACATCCAGGATGGGTAAGAAACGCACGGAATGGGTCACCGTAGTGTTACTACCACTTCGGTCGGTCTCGGTACGGTCACTCCCAAGCTCACTACCGTTTGTACTCCATCGACTGGCTCCGACGTCTGCGGTCCGGGTCGTGGTCCCTCGAGTGCATCCGGTGGTCGTCGTCCGCCGCGGCGGGTTTGGACGTGTCCCCAGTACGTCCCAGTCGTGGGACATCTGCCCTTCAGGGTATGATGTCAATCACCTTCTGCCAAGGGGTGGGGTGAGGCATAACCGGGGGAGATGGAGTGGGCTGGACAGTCTGTCCATAGGCATCCGGTGCCGGGGGTGGTCGTGTGGCCGCTTCTTCTTCCACCTTCACCGAAACAAGTCCGGAAAGACGAGTGTGTGTTCCAGGGTGACGTCCTTGTCCGTCCCTCCCCGGAGGATACCCGTATCCGGGGAAGGTCGACCATGGTTAGGGAGAAGAGGGTCTGGGACCCCGAAAGACTCCAGTTGACACGGTAGGACCATGGAGGTACATTCTATTATTCAGGGGTTGATAAGGGAGGTCGAACACCCATCTTTTGAAACGGGGGGTGGGGTCAGGACGTTGGAGTCAAAAAAGGGTACCTTCCGGAACTGATACTGCTGTTCTCAAGACGAGGAAGGGTCTGTCTGACAGGGGGTGGAGGAGGAGGTAGGAGGTCTACTTAATGTATTTAGGATCTGGACCCCGGACCTTTTTTCTTCCCTCTCTTCCTCAGAAGAAAACAAAAAGGTGGAGAATCTTGTCTTTTTGGGAAGAGTTTAGAGACGGGGTCGAGGGACCTCGGTTGAATGAGGAGGGAACGGGATTAGTGGAGGGTTCACCATTATCGTCAAGAATGTGTCCCGGAAATGGTGTTCGGTCCTTGATTCGAGTCACGAAATTTCAATATCTGGGGTAGATGTCTAACCATTTACCACTGAGAGTTTCCATTTCATTACATAGATTACGGGTGTACCATTAGTGGGTTCCGTTACCGTCTGGGTAAGTGAGTGTACAGGGGGTTGGAGGGTCGAGCCCATGGAGCCAACGTTACCACCTCCTCTTAAGGCTCACCAACATGAGGGTCGGGACTCCTGTCCTGTGACACCTCCCGAGTGGGAGACCAACGAGGGGTCCCAGGACGGGGAGAGGGGTGTTGCACGACAACCCCTCCCGGACGCCTACCCACTTCGCCTCCGTCCGCGACTCGGACGGCAGTCCGAGGGCCCCGTCCACCCGGAGGTCGGTACGTAGGACCAACGACTTCAACAGGCCCCGGGGTCCGTCCCGTGTCACCACCCGACCGTGCCGTCGGTCCTTCTACCCGTTCTCCTTCACGTACCCGTCGTCGTGGGCCCCGTCCCGGTCGTCCCGGTGTAAGGCGTCGACCTTCCCGGGTTTCGGCGGGTGGAAGAGATCGTCGAGGAGCTTAGGGTACGACGAATGGGTGGTTTGAAGAGGACGCACCTGAGGGAGATATCACGGGTCGTGTCGAGTTTGGT
The DNA here is from genome assembly GCA_006410555.1 of Capra ibex. Taxonomy (NCBI): domain Eukaryota; kingdom Metazoa; phylum Chordata; class Mammalia; order Artiodactyla; family Bovidae; genus Capra; species Capra ibex. The sequence goes on from SJYO01000647.1 coordinate 27,932,956, forward strand.
GGGTGGTGAACTTGGGAACCTGAGACCTCCGCCCTCTCTGTCTGACTACTCGTCTTTCGGAAGTCAGTCTTAGGTCGGGAGTCCCCGACCGGGTCCTACCCCGGGAGGGTCCAGAGGTCCCTAGGGACGGACAGACCGAATCAAGGGACCCTCTCCTCCCCTTTCCCCCCCTCCCCGACAGTAGGTGAGTCTTCAGTGACTGTAACACCGAGACACTGAATGTATAACCACGAGTTCCTGGTTCACCCCATTGGACCTCGACGGTCCCCCATCGACCCACACACCCTCTACTCCGGGATCGGGGAACCAGTCGTCGTGAAGGTTCCCAGGGATTTTCCTCTTCAGGGGACCTCGTGTCACGGTCGAGAGGGACCTACGGGAAACAGGATACTTCGGAATCAAGTAGACACAGATAAACATCGGTGTCGGACCGGCCGTCGAGCCATAAGTTCTGGCTCTAGATCCAGGATTGGTCCACTTCCCAAGAAGACCGACTCTTGGGAAGGGCATGTGTCCTTCCCTTGTGCTCCGGAAGGACATGAGGATGGACCTCGTATACAGGGCCCGTCTTTGTGTGGACTTTGGTGTGGTCTGTCAGACCGACTGGACCCCTAGGGTCTGGGTAATGGGAAGGAAAAAAAGTGAGTCCCAGAGAAGGGTATGTGTGTCAGGGTAGACGGACGGGAGACTGAGATAAAGTCCTCGAAGGGTCTAATGGGACACCACTTACCCCTCACCACCATCCCTTCCTTCCTCAAACGGTTCCAGAACTGGATCAACGGACGTCACTTACGGATTCTGAGTCTTAAACAGACTAGAGGGGGGAGTCAAGAGTAAGTACCGGGGACGGTGCTTTCGTGTCATCTTCGGTCGTTACAGTCTGAGTAAGACTAGACTAAGATGGTCCAACCGTTTCGACCCTCTAACAGTGTAGTATAGGGTTCCCGAGATCTAAAGATTCGTTTATTCGAAGAGTTCCCGGATTCGACTTTTTTGTTAAAAAAAACTTTTAGAGAGTAAATTAGATCGGGGGAGAAACTTGTCTATTCCTCTTGTTAAACCCTCCGACTCTTGTGGAGACGGACCCCAGTGGTCGGTGACTGAGTCGTCGTCTCTCTTCTGGACCTGGGGACTGAGACCGGGGTCAGAAGTTGGGTTCGACGACTCGACCTCTACAAGGTCAGACGCGATCCGACCTGAGGGACTCTTTCGAGACCCCTTTCTCGATGTAACAACTATACCACACACAATGACCACTACGATCATCTGTACCCTCACTAAACCACCACTACTGCCCACTATCATCATAATTGTTCTCGACAACTCAGAGATTACGTTGGAGTCGTAAAACATTCTATCTTTCTACGGAGACGGTGTCAGGGACGGGAGTCACTTGTACATCAGACCGTCCTCCCAATTTTGTTCACTATGTTCGGGGAGGGTGACCGAGGTCAGAGTGGGGAGAGTTTGGACGGGGTGGGGGATGGGGGTGGGGTGGGG
>SJYO01000647.1:27934471-28035677 GCA_006410555.1 Capra ibex
CGGGGCTGTGTGGGTGACATTACTTGTAAAATTCTGTGTCTAGGCTGTCCCATTACAGACAAATTTTGGGAAATAGTCCCTGAAGGGACCACCAGGTTACCGATTCTGAGGCACAAGGGTTTCTTCCCTCAGGTTCAAGCTAGGGACCAGTCCCTTGATCTAAGGTATGCGGTGTCGATTCTAGGGTGTTGTACGTTGATTCCCAAGTGTAACGGTGTCGAATTTCTAGGATACACAATGTTGATTCTGGACTGTATTTATTTATTCATAATTCCTTTATTAGTATCATCGGTTTTCCATCTTCGTTGGGTTTCAGATAGTCAGCTACTTACCTATTTGTTTTACACCAGATAGGGATGTTGTCTTATAGTAAGTCGGAATTTTTCCTTACTTCATGACTATTCTAGATTTGTACCCAGTTGGAACCTTTGCACGACCCATTCCTTCCGTCAGTGTTTCTCGGTGCATACCACGTTAAGGTTACTATACTTTACAGGTTTTATCCGTTTACTATGTCTGTGTCTTTTATCTGATCACCAACGGAGCCCGAACTCCCCAACCCCTCTTTACCCTCACTAACGACTATTCATACCACAAAGAAAGACCTCGACTACCTTTATAAGATTGAAACTAACACTACTGACCAACATGTTGAGATACTTATATATGATTTTTGTTCCTTCTAGACATAAAATTCTACAACCTACATTTTTAATGAAAAGTCTTATCATCCATATTATACGAGGAGATAAATATTCTTTATGTATACCTTTCTCACGATAATAATATTTGGATTTTCCAGACTCTACCATGTGTGGTTCCCCAAGTGTTCCTAACGGAGATCTACCAGTCCAAACACCTACCCTCGGAAAACACAAAATAAAATGTGCGAAAATCGTGAACGGACAAATACTGTTTGTACTGGACGAAAACTGTAAAAACTTGTTCTTCCTTCCATTTTCGTACACCCCCAGGGTGACTTTCGATCACTTAGTCCGGGATCTCGAGGGAACGTAGTACAGTTTTCTTTCTTTGTCCTCTACCAATGTGTCCGAGACCCTACAGTCTCGACACCACCCCGCCAGAAGAGTCTCCCTCTCGTCCTGTAGTTTCGGACGCAGGAAAAGGGAGCCTAGGGTCCGTCACGACCCTCAGACGGGACCCTGTCTTCAACAAATACATAACAGATCCACTTTCTAAGTGTGTATGACTTGGATCCCAGGTTTTACGTCTTTCATATCGTTCATGTGAGGCGACGTCGCAGGGAGGGGGGTGGGGGGACCGGAGGGTTTCGTTGGTCTCCGGAGATTGAGTAGATTTATCCACCTGTAATGTGTGTGTCAGGAAAATGATCTATGTTTTTCGGGGGAGGAAGTACCGTCTCGAAGTGTCGTGGGATGTTGTAGTGTACGAGATAATTGTCCGGGGGTAATTTACCTGTAAATCTAACAAAGAGTCGCGAACGAAAAATGTCCAAATGTCAGAGACTAGGTTTGTTAACTTTTAGAAAATCTTAAGTCTTATGTAAATCTCAATCCGTTGAGTCACATATCAGGTATATAACCCTTTGTGGGGTTATCCTGGATTCCGTCGTAGGGTATTGGTTTGTGTAATTATGAAGTGACGTTTATACATACCATTCACCTTAATTATTTCTGATATTTACCAGAACAGTCCAAACATATAGTTTACTCAACTACGACTCGATTACCCTACAGACAGAGGGTCAAAAGTCTTGAAAGACCGAAAACCTTAACATCTACTCCGAAACACCTCGAGTTTCCTACGACGGTACTTAATGAATCCTGTATATTAAACCACTCAAATGTCCATATAGGAATTTCTATGTAAAGATCCTCATCTTTACGACCCAGTCTCCGAGACAAGTAAACACTAAAAGTATCTAAAACGATCTTATGACTAGTAATAAGAAGGAACAGATATTCGACGACATGAAAGACCAAAAGGTTTGTGAACACGAAAACAGACATTTGAACCCCCGTTACTTTTAAGGGGGAGGGGAGAGATGTGTTTCGATGTGAATTTTCAGAGAACCTCGGTCCCCTCGTCTCTCTCGGCCTCGAAACGATAGTCTCTGTCGTCCCGGTAGGGGAAGGTGGGCACACTGAGACGCGTTTAATGGACATACGTGGGACTCGAAGGTACAGGAGAAGACGTCTGTTGGTTGGAGGTCCTGTCAGGGAGGAGTGTAAGGGTGGTCGGACGAGAGAGGGGCGACGGATGAGGGTCGGGGTTCCGGACCCGAAACAGGATAGGGGGTTTCCTTTTTCTCAGGTCCGGTTGTCTTTCTTTCCAGGTGTCCGAAAAATTACCACACTACCGATGAAGGGAAGGCTCTGGGCTAGATTAGTACTGTCGCCGAAGGTCCCACGACCCCACCCCTACATGTCCACGTTCCACCCGTCTCCGGTACGTCACTGATCCTCCCCACCCCCTCCCACAATGTAAGACAAACCGTACATTTGTAAGAAGTCACCGAAGGGGTCCCTCCCCTTCCCGTTGAAGGACGGGGAGTGGGGTACGAGTGGTCCCGCCTAAGGGGGACTGGGGTAGGGTCGACTCTTCTGACGTGTTCGGTCCGGGGACGCTCTTCGACCCTTCCCCCGTCGGGTGTATAACCCCCGTGTCGAGGAGTGGACGTGGGAGAAGCACGTGTCACGTCGACCCCTCCCCTCCGTACAAGACCCCACTCGTCTGGACGTAGACTCGGTCACTGTGTCCGCCACCGTTACCCCTTTACGACCTCCCACACCACCACCACATTGTGAGAAAATATCTCTTCCCCGAGTCCTGACCCTCCCGAACCACCCGTCCTTACCCACGGGTTCCCCCTCCTCTGACGTCACCCTCTACCCCCGTGACCTTCCACCACAAAAGGAGACGGGATCTGGGAAGACCCCGCCCCTCCCCGTCTCAGTCATGGGATCGAGGGGGTGTGTGAACGGGGGAGGAGAGGAGGGGGTGGAGCCACTGTAAGTTACTGCGTCTCCGGACTCCAGTCAACCCTCGGGATCCCTCCAGGCCTTAGGGTTCCCGTCTGTCCCAAAACACAGAGACGGGTCGAGCTCACGACCTACTTCGATCTCACACCCTACCCAAACCCCGAGAGAGTCCGGCGGGGGAAAAAGGAGGGTTGTGGTTTGGTCCCACAACAACCAGGACCCCGTCCCCACTCCGACCCCCCGGGATGTAAGTGTCAAGCCAACCACCGTTCCTTGTCCGGGTCCTGGACCCGTGGTCCCCAGTACGGGACCAGGGGTGGACCGTGCTCGACTAACAGTAAGCTTCTTCGAGATCCACCCTTCCTCACCGGGGAGGAGGTGGGGGAGACGACCTGGGTCTCCCGTCATCTCCGGAACCCTACCCAGAGCCCAACTGTTTCTCCCGAGACAGGCATCTCCAAAGGACTCACAAGACCCTCGAAGACGCAGTCACTTCCCACTTGGAACTTCCGGTAGGTGGGACCTCAGGAGGGGACCCGACCAGACGTCTCTTCGGTGGTGGAGCTGTATCTTCGTCGACGGGTTCGGACGGTTGAGAGGTAGTCCCCGAAGTCGACCGTGGTGGTCCGAAGAGAGTCCCGGCTAAAGGAGTGCCCGTAGGAAGATTCACTACCTCCGACCTACGACGGTCTGGTGATCCCGTCCGACCCCGGAAATAAGGAGAAGGGGTCCAACAGAACGGGACGAGAGACACTGGGTCCCTTCTTGTCCCTGGTACGGTCCCCTGTCTCCGACACCCACGGCTCCTACCTCCTTCTCGCGTCCCCTGGACAGGGTTTACCCGTCCAACTAATAGGGGAGACGTCGGGGAACCGGGTCTACATCCGTCAACTCCGACTACTAGTCACCCCTACTCGATACGTCCTCGGTCTGGGCCCTCCTCCGGGGTATAGGTAAGTACCTCGTCGCGTCCGGAGTGGGAGACGTCCCTGACGAGTCGACGTACCCGACCGAATCTTGTTCTCCCCTGTCCGACTTCCCACTCGATCTCCGCCTCCCGTGACCCCGACCTGGGTAGTATCTTTGCATGTCTTCACTCTTCCCGGAAAGACGGAGCTCAGGTCCCCGGTCGACAGACAGTCAGACAGACGGATAAAGACGAGAGAGAGGGCATCCCCTCTACTACCAGACTAGGTCGGGTGAGAAGTCGCGGTCCTCCTGTCTCTCCCACTACGTCGGTCTTGACCCAGGGACTTAGAGGTTTCCCGGTCACGTCTCTTCTACTATTGGTCAGTAAGAGATGGGGGTGACTAAAGTCCTCTCTCTCTTCAACCGACTTTGACGTCATCCGTTCTAACTCCAATCTACCGTTCTTCCTTAAGGACTACCACTCCCCAGGAGTCGTGATCTAGTCCCCTGGTGCCCTTCCCCACTTTGCAAAAAAAATTTCGGGGCGGGGAGGGGGTGGGGGCGTTGAAGGGTGACCCCCTTTGAGAACGGGTCCTTTCGTCGGGGACGTGTGGACTACCAAGGGTGTGTTTGAATCCCCTTCCCCCAGCAACATGGGATCCCCACACTCCCTCGTGGGAAGAGGGTAGTGGACGGGTGACGAAGGGTGTCCCCACAGTTCCTGTCACGACTGAGACCCCGTCCAGTGTGGACGGGGGAGTGTGGACTCATCTGGTTACCGAGGATCCAGAGTGGAGAGGTTGAGGTCAGACCGTCGACTCTTCTCCGAAAGGTTGGTGGACTCGAGGGTTCCCTACCACCCTAATCGGGGATCACCCTCCGACCTCGGAGGTAAAGACCTTAAACTCCGACGGAAAGGTTTTTCCCCCCGTCACCCCCACCCCCCGAAACCGACCTTCTCCCAGTCCTCCTCCTTTTCTGCGGCGTCCTACACATTCGTCTCAAGGGATCCCCCCGTACCCCTTGTCGTCTCCGGACCACCCACTCGTCCCCAGGGGTAATCACCTCAGGAACCACTTTTCAGCGACTCGGAAGGGGCCCCGCCTCCCACTCGGACGGGGTGGACTTCCCGTCGCCCTCCTCTCCGCCCCTTCCCCTTCCTACCCCTCCACCCGCGAGGGGGCCCCGGGCCACGGGGTTAGCCGTCCCGACCGCCCACCAGCGACACACACGACCGCGCGCAGGAGCGCCCACGTCCGCCCTTCGACCCACGTGCCCACCGCGCGAAGTCCGCGGATTCCGACACTACCCTCGACAAAGTCACACCGGCCGACGCCCACCCCCCGGCCCCACTCCCACCCCCCGGCGTCTCTCGGCGCGCGTAGTAATAGACCGGGGGCGGGCTGAGAGGCGCTGGGGGCGGGCCGGAAACCAACGACGCGCGACTCAGACCTGAAAGGGAGACCCAGGAAAGAACCCCGGGGGGTTTCCCCTCCCCCACGGAAGTCCGACGCGGGCCCGGACGCCCCGCGGGGCCCCACCCCGCCCGGGCCCGGCCCGGACCACGCTTCCCCTCCCCGAGAGAAAAGCCCTGTTCCTGGCCGAGGCGCCCCTGCGCGACCCTACCACGCGCCTCCTCCGCCCTTCCGGCCCTGACGCGCCCCGACCCCCGGACCACGGCCACCCCCGAGCGGGCCCCGGGCCCGGAGCCGGCCTCCCGACAAACCCTGCCTCCAGTCGTCGTTACCGGCAGGGACCCCCGAAGACGTCGACCTCGGACGCCTTCTACGCCTTCCTCCCGTTTCTTTGTTTTTCTCTCTGTCAAAGTCTTAGAGGGACCCGTGACTCGGGCTCAGCACGTAGGAGTCTCCACCTACTCGGACTCCTACTCTGGAACCGTGTCTGTTAGTTTGGCTCCGTCTGTTTGACTCCGCACCACGGGGCAGGAGGTCCTGCCCCGGAGATTCCCGGTGGGAGGGGGTGGGGTACGGGGGTGGGGGGATGGGCCCGACGATTGTTTTCTCGAACGACATACGAAAGAGACTACAGAGACAAAGTAGAAATGTAAGATGACATAATATATGCGCACGAATATAATTATACCCAGTACAAAAGAGGGTTGATAAGATCGGAAATAGAAACTCGGAATTTACGGGGCACCGTGTGGTCTCTGACACACACCTGGGGTGATAGGGGGTAGTTGGAAAGGGTTCGGACGGAGGAACTGTAGGGAGGTCTGTGAAGGAACTCGGGTCACGGTCCCGACCCTGGGTTCAGTCTTCTCTCTGAACCAACCCCTCCACACCGACTTAATAGTCATAGGGAACGGAGGTCCTTTCGGAGGGGACCTCCTTCGAAAGACACCAGTGGGAGACGGTGGGGTGGTGGTGGTGGGTGGGGGGACCCTGACCGTCGCCAAAGAGTGGACGACCACTACCGACACAGTCTACGACCCCGGCGTGGAACCCCAGACAGCCCCCCGACGACCCGACACCGTCCGTACCCGTACGCCTGCGATTACCCCGCCCCCTAGGCCGAGGCCCACCGTCGACGGGCGGGCCGAAAGGACCCGTGGCGTCCGAGCCTCCGTCCGCACAGGAGGAGTCTCGGACACGGACTCTCTCAGAGTCTCCGTGCCGCAACGAGGAGCGACCTTCTTCTGCTCCGGGGTCTCCGGTCCGCGTCATCGTCCGCCGGGACGGAGAAAAGGTAGTGGTCGGCGCGGTCCAGAACGACGCCAGCCCGGGCGAACGGGGTGGCGAGAAACCGGCTGTCACTCGGCCTCCCGAGGCTCGGGCACAGGAGGAGTCTGTCGTCCTGTCCCTAAGCCGAGGACCCCGCCCCCGGACCGTGCCGCACCGCTGATCCTCTCTACCACCGGTCAAAAAGCCCCGGACCGAGGTCGTCCCCGTGCCCTCACCCGGGTAGTCGGTCCCGACCCGGCAACCCGTCACTCAGACACCGGTGGAGGTTCCCCGACGAGGGACCCTCACGACTGCACTGTGTCGAGAGGTCGGGACTGTCCCGTTACGGTAAGAGGTCCACACGCCTCCGGGGAAGGAGGCGGTGGGAGGGTAGTCTCCCGTGGAGGTCCGGGTCGAGCGGGGGTCTCGACTCGAGGAGTCTGGCCCTCCGAACAGGTGGCCTTCTGTACTGTAACTCCACCCAAAAGAGGCGTTACACGTGTTTCCAGGAGAGCTGAAACCACTTCCCACTCCTCCACTGACGGTGAGGGGGACGGGGGTACCGATGGCGAGGGCAGGGGACGGGACGGGGTCCGGGCCCCCCGAACCCGAGCCTGAACTCCTGCCTCCTGTCCCACGGACCGAGGCTGTGTAGGTCGACCGACGGTCACCCGACCCCGGCGAGGACGACACCCCACTCCCGCCGGTCTCACGGGTCCAGCCCCAGTCCCCGGTCCAGTCGTCACTGCCCGCTGAAGAAGTACAGTGGTCCCCTCTGCTCGTGGTCGCAAAACCTCGGGAGGAGTCCGAGGTCCAGGGGCAGTCGGTAGCTCCGGGCCGGGGACCTGAGAAAGACCAGCAGTCGGTCGTCACACCTTCCGCGCGGGAGGACCGAGGCCAGACACGAGGAGAGTGACGGGAGCGACGACCTCGGCGACACACCGGGGTCTTGGAGGGGGTCCCGGTGACGGAGGAGGAGGAGGAGGAGAAGTAGAAGGAGGAGGAGGAGGAGAAGAAGGAGGAGAAGGAGGAGAAGGAGGAGGAGGAGGAGAAGGAGGAGGAGGAGGAGGAGGAGGAGGAGGAGAAGAAGGAAGGGTAAACAAACTCCGACTCGTCCTCGGTCACCCTGGACCCCTCCACACTCATCGTACACGCTCTTCGGATGGGAGGCCTGGGACAACTCGTCGGCTCGGGAAAGAGCCATTAGCCTCTCTAGGAAGAACTTCAGGACCATCCCGTCCGAGTCCCCGTGTCGAGCACCCTCTGGTAAGTGGAGTTTGCCCCCACGGTGTCTCTTATGGACGTTCCCCGTGTGTGTCCCTGGGTGACTCCAGTGTCGGGACGAGGACCTGGACCGACGTGGGAGTCAGAACCTCCGAGCGGTCTCACCCTCAAGGTGATCTCGTCCGTGTCTCCGAACAAAACAAGTAACAAGGTAGGGGCCTCGAATCCGACCAGGGACCCTGGATCATTGACGAGTTCTTTAGAGACTACTGACAAAGGTACGAGGTCCAGGGGACCTTCAGGGTTCGGAAATAGGGCTACCGAAAAGGTAGAGGGTGAGAGGGGAAATGGGGATGAGGAGAGGACATAGGGTACACATGGGACTTTGGGTCTCGGTTGACATCAAGTCAGTTGTCTTCTTTTACTGTTGACGTTCGGTAGTATCGGTGGTACATCTAGTTGGGAAGGAAAACGTCCACTCCTTTGGTCCAGGTCTCTCCTCGTCGTTCACAGACCCAACGGGAGTGACGGAGGAGTATCTCATGTCGAGGAGACATCGGTCCTTCAACCGACGCCCCGGTGGTCTTGGACAGTCCCGTTTCAAACCCGGTAGGAGGTGGGGCACTTCACGTCCGACCCAGGGACCTCGAGGTCGGGGGAAGGGTGGACGGACAGTCGGTCCTTAAAAGGTCGGGAGACATCCACGTAAAACTCAGGTGTGAAGAGGTCTTTCAGTGTCGGTCGGATACTTTCTGTCAAGGAAAAGTGAACTAATGAAAACAGGGAACCTTCAAAACCGGTACACTATCGTACAGGAATCGAAAGATCTGAGAATGGTGTAGAGAGGACTCGGAAGAAGGAAGGTCTGAGTTTTCTGGACTCGCAGAATGGTCCCGGAGGCGACGATACAGAAGAACAGTTAGTGTGTGTAGGGACCCGTGGGTGTGTCGTGGTCCGGGGTAGTCCCGACTGTACCGAAACAAGGACCCCCCTACCATGGCTACCATAGGTCTTGAAACAATCGGAAAACTTGTGTGTCCCGAAGACAAAAGACTTTGTGTCGGGAACGTCTGGGTTTCGGGACCTTCCCGAGGTTGTGGAAGTCCCCGGTAGGTCTGAGTCCCTCAGGACGGTCCGTAAGGAGAACTTGTAGACACAGACGACAGGATAGGGGTACCCGTATCGGGACACGACGGACCACCAAGGGGTCGGTGCTCGGACTAAAAAAAAAGGTAAGACGTAACGGGTAGGCAAGAAGGATGTCGACGGGTTCACTAGAAGGACTTTGAATTCAGCCTAGAGTAAAGGGTGACAAAGTTTGGACGTCTTTGGACACCACCCGGGGTGTCAGGAGACTTCTATCAGGGTTGGGAACCGAGTCGTATACTCGTAGGAGAGAGGAGGGGTGGGGAGGGATGGAGTGGGGTGGGGTCGGGTCGGGTACTAGACCGAGGATGGAAGCCGAGATTGGAGTGAAACGAGGGAACGAATACAAGATCGTCAAGAGTTTTACGTCAAAAGAGTATGAAGACTAGGAAGGGATCTGTCGAAGGAGACGGGTCCCCAGGTAGGGAAAGACAGATGACTGTGCTGTTTAAGGAGAAGAAGAAGGTCGTGGGTCGAGTTTGTCGAGTAAAAGGGTTTTCGAAGAACAGGTGGGTGGTTCGTCTAAAGTGGTGAGAGGAACAAAAGGGTGTAGGAAGGAAGTGTCTTGAAAGGTGGGAGATAAACTGTCCGTGCGGAAATGTACCAAGAGAGAGGACTATTTACCACTCGGAGAATTCCCAAAAAGTAAGTAAGTACGTACGCATTTCAGGAACTTACAGATAACAGAGCTGGCGACCCAGTCTCCGACATTTAAACACCTAGTTGTTCTGTCTGGACCAAGAACAAAAGTACCTCACGCGTCAGAGATCTAATCCTTCACTCTACGCCTATTACGTATGAGGTATTTCCGACACTGGTCTTTGTTCCAGTATACTCGTCACCCAGACCGAAGATCGTCACTTAACTATTTACAATCGAGGGAGGGTTGGGGTAGGGTGGGAGCGGAGGATGGGCGACGAGACCGAATGGGATCAAACTTCTAGTAATGGAGGGAGGAGTTAGGGTCTTTGAGGACCAACGGTATGGATACCTCCGTCCCTTTCTTATCCGAGAGGTCGACTCCAGAGACACGAGTCGGGTATCCGTCAACCTCCTCTTCCTTAGACGTTCCGGTTCTAAGCGAGTTCCGACACTGAAGAGGGGAGGAATTGACGGTATTGGAAGGAGTACGTTCTGTTCTATCACAGTCTGTGGTCTGTCCTGGGGTCGTGTGAGGCCTCACACAAGACTAATACACAAAGAGGACAGACCGAGTTTTGGGTGGGTGGGTCATGGTCTATGTAGGATGAGTCGTCCCCATAGGAAGTTGGGGTGGTTCGGTGAGAAAGAGTCGTCTTAGAGTCGGATAAAAGGACGGGTAGAGACTGAGAGACCCGTAGGGACAATCTTACTAGAAACGGGGACGGTAGACCGGTCAAGAACCTAGAGAGACCTTTTCGGAGTAGGTTTCTTACCTAGGAGACGAGTGTCACGGGTGCAATCTACGAGTATCCACCTTAGGAGAGGGAAAGGTAGAGTTTCGGGAGGGGAAGGTAATGTACCCTCCCTACTCCCTAGGGGTGACCTTTAGTCCGTAGTGACTGTTATAGTCTGATCCTTTGACTCCGGACCTCTCTCCGTAGTTATCCGGACTCATTGTTTCCGTGTGGTCAGTCCGGTCGGGTCTTGAGTCTTAAGAAAGGTGACGGAGGAACCGAAGAGTGGCAGGGTCCACCGCTTTGAGTCCTGGAAGACGGGAAGTCGTCTCGGCACTTGGAGTCTCTTCTGTGTCTAAATGGGATTCCCAGTGGGACCGGACCCGTACGAACCAAAATACGAAGTTTCGGGGAAAGGTAGACCGAGGTTAAACCCCTCGTGGTCCGGACCTCCGTGGGGAGGAGGAGGAGTCTCTCGTCCTTCGGGAGGGAGTGGGAAAGACCGGAGAGGACCTACGGGTTCAGGTCACTCATAAGTGGGCAAGTGGGTCCACTAGGACACGGACAAGTTAGTCGGCCGCTAGGGACCTGTCGGGACACGCGAACCGGGAGGTCCGGACTCCTGTCGTACCCTCCCCTGTCGTCGTTGTGAGGGGACAAGATGGAGTCTCCCTTCTCTGTCACGACCCACAGTCGCTCCCTTTCGGTCGCAGGCCCCGTCGAGTGTGGAAGGACGAGAGAAGAGTCCCATCCCTGTGCCATACTGAAGTTAAACGGAAGACACCAAGAGGTCGGACGAACCGTGTCGCCATAAACTCCTACCAAAAATTTTTATGTCTCGGGGTTCAGGATGAGGCGTCTAAGACGATCCAGTCTCTATTCCGGGTCTTTAGACAAAGTGCCGAGGGACCACTGAGCCTACCTCAAACCGGTTTCCGTCTACGCGACTCCCACACCCTCCTCCCCTCCGTCCGGAAACCCCGACTCTGTGAGTCTCTCTTACTTTCGGAGTCGGGAGGGGGACGTAGGCGACTCGGGGGTTCGTCTCCGTACACCGGAACAGTCGAAGTCTCGAGTCGGGTTCAGGTACAAATGAGGTCAGTCGGCCTTTTCACTTGTCTCCGTCTGCCTGGTCTGAGGTTTGACTGGGACGGCGGTCGTTTTGGTCCGAGAGAAGTCGGAACTGAGGGGACGATAACTGTGACCTCTGTCCAATGAGGGGTGTGGGGGGTAGGCGTGTGTCGTGGGTAACTCGTTCAGAGACTGGACCTGGGTCCGGTTTCGGGTCTGAGTAGTCAGGTGTCAGGGTTCCAGTTTGTTCCGCCCGACGGGCCCCTGTTCTCCTGATACTCGAGACTGTGGGGGTGGGGTGGGAGTGACGGGTCACTCCTCCCGAAACACTGAGAGTGTCGTCACGGGGGGGTCGGGGTCCCGTCGACGGGTCGTGTATGGAGGGTCGGGGCCGGTGTCCTTGGGGGTGAGGGTAACGGTTTTGACGGATCTGACTGTCTCTACTCTCCGGTCGTACCGTGGAAGAGACGACCTGAGACGGAAAGGGTCAGAAACGGGGTAGAGAGACCAGAGATGTGAGTTCGGTGTAGACGGTCCGGCTCTCGGGAGGGAGACGAGAAGTGGGAGGTAGGTCCCCACGGTGGGTGTAGACCGTGGGACCGGGTACCGTCAGTAGACCCACTTTCCCCATTCTACTGGACCCTTCTGTCGACGATGGGATTCAGAGATGTCTAGCAGTATGTGAACTGGGGTCTAGAGTCACGGACGGGGTCGACGGGGTCCCGTTCCTGGAGAGTTATGGGACGCCCCAGTTTTGGCGTCGACGTCGACATCGAACGGGAAAGAGTGGGGGTGTGGACGAAATCCGGGGTTCCCCTTTGTATAATCATAGAAGGAGAAACCCACGATACCGACGTCCGGACACCCCCACCCCACCCCCTGTCACTCTGTCACTCGGGGGAGGGGAAATTGGGGGAGAGAGACGTTAGAGAGGTCAGGGACGGTGTGAGAAGAGACCAGGGTGGGAGAGGAACTGGATCAAGAGGGAGTTGTCCGTAAGATGGGGACTCAAGGGACCCAAGACGTGTTAGGTCAGAGAGTGACTAAGGGGAGTTGTCTGGTAAGAGGGGGTACGGCCCCGAGGAAGTCTAGGGGGTAGTCCCGTCCCCTGTCCCTCGTCCCCTTCCGAGGGACTCCAGAGGAGTGTCCCAAGAGACGATAAGACCGAAGGGTGGGGGTGGTACGTGAACCGGTATTAACAGACTAGGTGACTCTTGACTAATGGTGGAAAGTAGAGGGGTTGGGGGGAGGTCGTTCGACCGGTAAAGGTCAGTCCGGTCTCTGGTCTCAGGTGGGGGTTTCGGGAGGAGCCCTACTTTCCTCTGGCGATCGGTCGGCGTCGTCATTCACAACGAGTTCAGGTTGATCCAACTTTGAAAGATCCCAAGGGAGGGAGAGGGATGAAACTGGACAGAATCGACGACCGATTCCATCCTCACCCCGACTTAGGTGACTAGACTTTAAACGGTGGGGGGTAGGTGGTGGGGTAGAGACTCAGTCGTTTTCTGATCGGGGACCGGAGACGCGTCAGGACGCTGGGGTCTTGACGCCCCACCCACCCACCCAATCTTTGCTCCTCCTCCTTTCTTTCGTCCGCTCCGCGTCCAAGGACCTTCCGCAGAAATTAGTCTTAAACCATCATGTGTTCGAGAGGCCTAACAGACGTAGTTGTATGTCCCTGAAATTTTCCGTGTTCTAGGGAACGTGTCGCTGCGGACTGCCGCCCCGCGGGGGGTGGGGGCGGGACACACCGGCGCACGCGCCCCACGTCTCAGGCACAGGATGGGGGAGGGGGGTTGCGGCCGCCGCGGCGAGCACACGCAAAGCCAAAGTTCACAACCTAAACATGTCATGAGCGTCAGATCCCCGTCCCCGAGTCACGTACGCGAAGATGGACCCGGGACCCCACCCCCACCCCCGGGACTGCGGTGAGACATGTGACTCCTGTGTGGGGCCTCTCTCTTTCTTTTTTTTTTCGCAGGGTAGAAGCGCACACACACCAAAGCTTCAAAAAGGCACGTACGAATACCGACCGGTCCCAGCCCTTTATCACGTTCGAATATTATGTCATAATAACGTCATGTTTTACCCCCCGCCCCTCAATACTACCCTACCCCTCCGGGTCCTTATTTGTCCGACCTAAGCCCTGGAGGTCCTCCTGGGAGAGCGGTTGGGGGAAGGGTAGGGACGGAGGGTTGCGACCTTCCACCGGGGACCTCCCTTTTCCGACGCGACCCGGGAGCCCGGCTCGAAGGGGGTAGGGTGGTCAGTTTGGAGGGTCGCCCCGTCCCCGGTCGGGAGAGGAGTAAGTTATGACTATCGGTGTTCCCGGGCCTTGGAGAGAGGAGAAGGTGGCTTCGGGGAGTTTCACCGACCCCCACCCCCACCCCCACCCCTTCCTCAGCTGCCTCGTTCACGTTTCCTTCGTCTACAACCAGGGACTCAAAATAAACGCCCCTACCCCTCTCTCTTCTCGACCTCCACCCCCGCACAAACCCCTGGGGGTCCCGGGAGACACCACATTCAACCCACCCCGTCCTCTGTGTCTCCGACCCCGACCCCGGTTTTCCCCCCACAACCCACCGAGACTCTCTGGATCCGAGTGTCGAACCGAGGGGGAGTTGAGACCCGAGAAACCGTAGGTTAACGTTCCGGTTAAATAAACCCCGTCCCTGCCCTCCCGCGTCGGGACATCCGCCACTCCATTGTCCTTAGGCCACACCCGCTGGGCCCGAGAACTTCGGTCCGTAACCGGTCGAGGGAGAGGGTCGGGATCAGTCGTGGGACGGGACCTCGTGCCTCCCCGTTCGGAAGTGTGGGCGGGGCGGGGTGGGGCCCGGCCCCTGGGCCGCCGGGTCTCGGCCGCCTCCCCTCGGTTGAGTTGGAATCGCGCCCCGCCCCGCCCTCCGCCGCCCGCCGACCCCCCGCTCTTGGGCCCCTCCTGAAATCGTCGTCCGTCGAGCCGCCCCGCCCCTCGTCTCCGACTGCGGGCCCCCGCGGGCCCTCCTAATGAGACCGCTGCACTGGCCGCACCGAGCTCGACCCCCCGAGCCTCCGGCCCGCCAGCGGACCAGTGCGGCGCATCGTCGATCAATTTTTCTGACCTTGCATGTAAGCACCACGTTGCCGGCGCCCCCGCCCCTGTCTTCCCTTACATCCCCTACCCCCAGGGTCATATCACTATTTGGACGGTCTCCCCGGGCCTTTGTGCTAGGAGCACGAGAGGACCCGGCCCGGCGATCAGACGACAGACCTCTCACGTACTTCACACGCGCGTCGATGCCCACACACACACACACAGACACACACACACACACGCACACATCGTCTCTCTCTCTCGGACAATCAGCACCGTTCCACTTGGGGTCTGGGGCGTGGGGCTGTCGGACACGCCCATTTTCCCTCCCATCCACCACCCTGCGTGCCGCCTTGGTTCACCTTCGTCTCCAGAGCCTTCCAAAGGTATCAGGAAACCCGAAGTGACGGGGAGGAGGGGTGCCGAAGAGTTGAGAAGTGAACTCCCGACCCCAGCGTCAAGTCCGGGTCCCCGAGGGATTTGACCCTTCGGGTGACCCACCACACCCTTTGGTAACCCCTACAAACTCCCAACACCAGGAGTCAGATCCTCGGAGAGGGAATCCCTCTTCCTACGAAATTTTAAAAGTCTCCGACTGGGGTGGTCAGGACCCCCGTGGAGACAGGGATTATCCTTATTACGATTGAAACCCCTGCACGGGGGGTTGAATTCCTCTCACTAGACGGTGCGAGGAACAATGGTTCCTGACGGGTACCCCCACCCGACTAAGGACGGGATACCCCACCTTAGGTCACCTTAAACCCCCACCCCACCCCACCACAAGTCCGAAAGGAATCTCCAGATACGGAGGTAGGAGTCCATGGTTTAGTTGGGCTCCTGTCGTCCCCTATAGCGCAGGGGATACGAAGGTATCGATCACTGGGGGTCTCGGAGGGATGCGTCCCAGGAGGGGAGACTAGTGGGTCATATTTGTGGGACGGTGCCGAGGAGACGAGTGGGTCACCGGGTCCGGAGGGTTGGTGACGGACCCGTCTGTCGTGGTGGGGAGGGGTCTTTTCCCCTGGATTTGTCCCGTCTCCTCTTTGTCGTTTCCTCCCAGGACCGTGAGGGGTGTTTCTCCTTGTGTCCAAAAGGACCCTAACTTCCCTGGACGGGGAGGACCGACCCTCTCGTTCCCAATTACATGGTCGTACCGAGTCTCTAAGGTGGTAAGGAGGAATACGACCCGTCCCGGTAAGGAAAAAAGAGGTGTCGACCTTAACGTTTCCTCTACCGACCCTAACCCTACGATCTCCAACACCACTCACAACTGACCAATAACGACACTGGGTTCGACGGAATTCACCCACCCCCACAGATAAGTAATGACTCTTAAATGATCACGTAAAAAGTGACTGGATCCTAGGACAGAATGTCTCTTTTTTATGACCAGGAAACTCCTCCTGGGGTGAATTGTACTTGTTTGGGTAACCGGGTGTGTGTGTGAATCCGTATGTGTGGTACTCAAGTGACTGTACATGTGTGTCGTGTGTGGTGTGTAGGGGTGACCAGTACTCGACGGACAAGAATTCTTCGGGTGGGTCAAACACAAGGACCCCTTCTTGTGACAGGGGTAAACTCACGAATGTCGAAACCTATCCACCCTCATCCCCCTAGGAGTCCGAGTCTCTCAAACGAGTCTCTCCAACGTTTGACTCAAGTCCCAGAGACGAACATTTGGTTAAAACAAATCGAGTGTGTCACTAAAAAGAAATTTTTCAACAAAAAATTTTTTTAATCTACGGTTATAAATTTTTATCGTTCTAAAGTGCAATTTCCACCTTCTATGACCGTTGTCAACCAACTCGACTCCTACCACCCCCAGGGAAACAAATGGTGTCAGGGGTGTTCACGGGCGAGGATAACTGTACTCAACTCTACTCAACCACTGTGCGTAGAGTTTAGAGGTGCCAGTCACCATACCCACGGTCATAGACGGGACGGACACTCGGACTGGGGTCCCTGGGGTTGGCTATGGTGACTCATGTACCAAAACTCGTGGACGAAAGAGTGACCTTGAGAATGAGGTGGGTGGATTAGGGGTCTCGACGATACCCGTACGAACCCCGGTATACCCTGACTCTCCAACCCCCAGAGACCTCTCTGTCTCAGGTCGGTAAAGTTGGTTGGGGTCTTGAGACCTCACTGGTGGGTAGGTGGGGGTTGAGGTAGGGTACGGGTCCACCCTACCTCTTCCTTCCTCTCAGACTAAGTATCTATTGAAGGAAGAAGGAGTTATCTCGTTCCTTCCCGGTTGGTCATTCCTGTCATTTATTATTTGTCTGGTTATGTGTCTGACTTTGTGAAATTTTGAGGATAGTTTGTTCAGGAGTCAATAAGCCGTAACCGCCCCCAAAAATTATACGAAAACATTTAATATATAAGACTAATTAGGTAAATTACGTCTATTATGACCCTAGAAGAAGGATCCGATAATACTCCTAATTTACTCAATAAAAACATTTCACGAATCTAGTGACGGACCGTGTACTATTCGAGACACACGGTCATTGACAATTTATTTTATTTAATTAATTATTAACCTTCGGTGGTGATGTACGTCCCACATTGAAAATTCATGTTTTTATCGGAGAAGGTTATGTTATTTCTCACGACGAGGAAAAGTTTCGACTGGAACCCCTCCGATATGCAAACGGGGTCCGTCCCATAGAAAAGAACTTTGTGAGACCGTAGAAGGAATCCTTTGGGATTTTCCTTTTTCGAACTGTTGTGAGACCCGAGTGTTGAAGGGATGGGTCGGGTCCTGGGTCTCTGTCCGTTGACCTGAGGTTTGGTGTGCCCCTAGACGACGCGAAGTGTACTTGAACGAAGTCGTGTGCACCGAAGTTTATCGGAATCTACAAGATTTTCAGTCTCGATGGGAGTTTTCCATTATTATGGTTCTGGTGAAGGACCAGAATTCTGGTGAAGACCAATCGAGTCTCGAAATACCGAATATTCTGTCAAAGAGGAGGTGATGCCTCCCGTATATTTTTCTACAGGGCGTTTCCTGTTTTACCAAAACTCAGTACTAGAAATTTCCTGTGTGAGAAAGGGTGTTATCAGTAAAGACCCCACACACACAAACTTTTTGAGTCGATGAAACCCTTACGATTTGTCCTAAGGGGTGGAGGTTTTGGAAACCTTTGTGACTTCTTCACTTTCACTTTCAACGAGTCGACACAGGCTGAGAAACACTGGGGTACCTGACAGGTACCTTAAGAGGTTCGGTCTTATGACCTCACCCATCGGAAAGGGAAGCGGTCCCCTAGAAGGGTTGGGTCCCTACCTTGGGTCCGGAGGACGTAACGTCCGTCTAAGAAATGGTCGACTCGGTGGTCCCTTCGGGGTTATGCACAGACTACGATTTAACTCCGACTTCGATCACGGCAGTAGAAACTATCCAGTGTTCCGTGAAACCCTAGAATCTCATGGAGTCCCGAGACCAGTACCATACCCTCGACACGAGTCCCAGTCCATCATCTTGGGAGACTTTCCTTTACGGCCTATTGTCTCCCGAACCAAAGTAGAGTAGGGTCTGTCGCCCCCGGGACGGGGGTGACGACGACTAACACCTCACCGACCACCTGTCTGAGGGAAAGTAAAGTCGGGGACGGTGAACGGTGGGCGGACGGACGGGTCTCCTCTCGTCCCTCCCTCCACCCGTCACGGTCTTCCGCCCCTCACCCCGATGACCGGTAGGGTGGAGGGTTGAAACACGAAACTAAAAAGAGAGAAAAGAAGGTCCCAGATGGGACTGGGGAGGAGACGGAAGACGGTAGTGTCCCACGTCTCGGTGGGTTTTGTCGGGTCTCCCGTTGTCTCAGAACCTGGACCCCTCCAAGTTTTTACTCGTCAGTCCTACCTCCACCCAGGGTGAAACCGAAGGTAAGGGTTTGCCCCTCCCACGAGCACCGGGTCGATGGGAATTCGATATGAAAACCTCTTTCCTCACTCCACCCAACCCGAACCGAGTGTACCCACTTGGTGGATACTCTTGTCAAACCGAGTCCCGTGACAAGTGACTGACACCGTGGGGATCAACCTTGGTCTCTGTCCTCTACTTCCCTCTATTCAACCCTCCCTTCGTCTGTAGTTCACTTCTTCCTCCCTCTTTCTCCTCGACCCTACTATCATCCATGTATCCTTTGATGGTTCGTAATGTGTTAGTAGAAAGACTGGGGATTCTCTGTGTGTGTGAGTGTGAGTATGTGTGGGTGGGTGTGTCTTGACGTCGTGACCCGTTGAAGTCACCCACGGTAAGTGTAGTCCCCGATACATTGACCGTGAGGTATCTTAACACGTCCCGTGTCGGACTCGTAGATAAGTACCGTTGGGACGGTGTACGTCTGTAAGGGTATGTTTTGGTGTGAGTACGAGCATTCACATGGTCGTATGTTCGTGTGTGTGTCTCTGCTGGAACGACGTTATTTGTGAAACGCCCGGAAGTCCGGAGGAGGAGAGGGGAAGGACATGACCGGGACGGGAAGGACCTCGGTAGAAGTGGTGACGGAGTAAGGGGTCCCCTTGTCTCCATGACCTACTGTACTCGTCCTTACTTCTGTCTCCTGGAACCCCAGGGACGTCACTGTCCAACCCACGACTTTTGTCCGTCTTTCTCGTTAGACCGTAGGACTAGGGGGAGGGCAGAGGGCTAGGGGGAGACTAGTCGGATGGTCCACAAGACAGAAATGGTTGCGGGGACCCCTGGTTTTTCGAACCGACTCGTGGGTGACCTTCCCCAGTGGGAGATTCTCCCCGTCACCACCCTGACGACGACAGACCTTGAACAGGACTCGAGTGCCCAGAGTGGAGTAGGAATTGTTGGTGGGAGAGACGGTGACGATGATCCGTCCCAGGTAGTGGGCTCCGGGGTCGAGCGAAACTCCCCGTCTTGGGTCTGGGGAGGGACACGCAGGGAGGGGTCGAGGATTCCTCGACCCGGTCCGTTGTATACGGGACCCCCTCCCCGTCGGATGTCACCCGACTCGAGGTCCTGAGGACCCAACTCTACGTCCTTCCGTCCCGTGACAGGAGACACTGACACCGGACCCTTCCCGAGTGACCCAGTGTCCCGGTGAAGGAGGGTGCAGTGACTCATATCTCCGTGAAAGGGTGGTTTGGGGTTTCGACCGACCGGTCCGGGGATAGAGTATGTGTCCCGGTGTGTGAAACGGGACGGGTCCCTCTGTCTCTGTGTCGTGTGGTTTTCCCCGGTAGAGGACCGTGGGGGAGGGGTTCCCACCTGGTACGGGTCGGTACGGTTCTCTAGTGTCTACTTTGTCTTATGCGCGGGAGGGTCTGACTGAGACTGGGTCGTACGGAGAGGGACTGTGGAACCAAAGGTGACCTGAGACCTGGGTGACCACCGAGGTCGGGTCCCGGGGACAGGACAGGGTCTTTGACGTGGTTGTCGGGGTGGGGAGGGACGTGGTAAACCGACCGTGGTTCGTCTCCCTCAGCTACCTTCCCCGCTCCCCACCCCCCAATGTCATGGAACCCGGTTGCAATATCCCCGACATAACGTACTGTCCCTCCCAGCCCCACACACTCACACACTAATAACGGAGGACCCTTCCTTGGTGCCAGAGACGGACGAGGGGTGGGGGGGGGGTGGACGGGGGAGGTCCTCCCCCCCCCGGGTCGGATCCAGAACACCCACTTTGCCCGGGTGTGGACGACGTCGACACTGGCGCTCTACGCCTCGTGGCTCCCGTGCTCAGACACCAACGGCCGCCGGTCCCCGCGCACCGCGGCCACCCCGCGGGCGTGTCCCGACGAGAGGCGGCTCGCCGACGCGACTTACTCCCTTGGCCTCCTCGGCGGCGGCGGTCCCACTCCCATTACGAGCCAGAGGTCGCACCTCCTCCTCTTGTGCCTCCTGCGGTCAGCAGCGTCCCCCGACATGGCGCCCTCCCTCACGGGGCTCTCAGACAGGAGGAGGTTGACTTTCTCTGGTTTTCTCACCTCCCCTTTCTCCACAGTCCGTGTCTGAGCTAGCTGTCGAGGCAGAGCCCCCGGTGGGTGGCGACTGTCGGGGACGACGCGACCCAGAACCCGTCCACCCGTCCCCGCCTGGGAGGGCGAGACGGAGTGGGGGATCCGAGCCGGAGGTTGCGGGAAGGGGGCGGCGGAGGAGTGTGGTGCCAGAGGAGGGCCTCTGGAACGAGTGAGTGGAAGAAGTCCTTCGGAAGGACCGAATCGAGAACCTCAAGGGAGACCCGACCCCTTTAGGACGGGGGAGGGGGATCTTTCTGGCGAGATTTGACATAACCGTAGACACGTGGTAGACAGAGGGGTCGACCTGAGACGCGGGAAGTACTCCCGCTCTCTTGTGGTCGATTCACGGGAGACACTACTGTTGGGACGGGCGTACGAGTCTCAGAGTCACTGTTCCACCGTCTTCCCTTCCTGAGAATTCAGGCTGATGTGCAAACTTAAGGTTGAGGGGGTGAATTATGGACCCACTGGAGTTCGTTCAATGAAATGAAGTACGGAGTCGAAAGAGTAGACATGTTACCCCCATTGATGCCAAAGGATTCTGAGAAGAATACTCCTAATCCACAATAGTATACGTTTCGGGAATGTCATCACGCCCGGTACCACATTTACGACACGGTACACTCGACAAATAGTGAGAGTTCTTACTTCTTTCTCAAATCTCCTGACCCCCCACCTCCTCGGTCAACTTCAGTAAAGAGGGTCCGTCGAAAAGGGACAGATTTCGACTCTCTGCACCGTCCCGAACCGGCGGAGTGGACCGGTGGGTACGGGAGTACGAAAGTACGGGAGTCTCCCTTTTCTCTTTTACCCGAGGCACAGGGTCCGTACACCCCTGTCTTTGCTGCTGAACGACAGTAGGCTGGAACGGGTAGGACTGGGGTTCGCGAAGGACGCTGACTCCGGTCAAATGTCTCGAAATCCACCGCGTCACTCCTGAACGACCCGGTCGCCGATTTCCCGACTCCTCCTCCCGCGGGGACACCGGTGACTCATCCCCCAGGTCCCCGGACCGTACCTTTCCCCCTCTCTTATACGACATCCGAGCGGAATACGAGTGATGTGAGCGGTACCAAAGGGGAAGACGAAGAAGCGCCGGTTCAGATCCTAGGAAGACTCGATCAGGACAGACGTGCCTCCCAATCCACAGGTGCCGGGTGCACCGCTATGGCTCCCGGTCACCGTGGGTGGCGACGAGTGTGGGAAGAGTTTCGTGTACACCCCCCGAGGTCAAGTCGTGGAGTCCGTCTCAAACCAGTCGACGGTTTCCCTGAATCAAGGTTGTGTAGGACGGGAAAGTCCGGTCCGTGGTGAACACCGGTGGAGGGGTAGGAGGTGCGGGTCGACTTCACAGTGTGGACACTTCGGTGGGGTCGAAGGACCGTCCGACCGAGGTAAGGTTCGTCTGTTCTCAGGTGGCAATACAGAGACACCGGGGAACTCACATTTGTGGCAGAGGTGGAAACGTAGGAGTGGGGTGGGGGAACGGACACTCGGACTAAGTAGAAACAGGGGGTCGGGGAACGTGTGCACCGTCCCTTTACGAGATCCCCGACGGTTTGTTTACAGGTACAGGAGTCCTTTACAACTGGACGACCCAATAGTCGGTCTCTGTTGACCACTCCCTCCCATTTGTAGGGAGGGGATCTAGGGTGTGAGACAGGTGACGGGAGGGGAGACCGGATCGAAAGCGTCGGTGAAGACTAAACGTGTCACTTAAGGTCTCTCCTCTTTAGTTCCACACACATTCTTTTTTTTTTTAAGTTCACAGTACCAGGCGTACGGTTTCTTGCTGTCTACGAGCTTCTGAGGGACTAAGGTGCAATAGGAACAGAAATGAGGGGTGTGCCCATCCACTGTCTGCACGTTCACAAGGATAGAAATTCCTAACGAAAATCCTCCTTCAAGTATGTAGTCTGGGACTCGTCTACCTCGACCCTGAGCCTCCCCGAAGGAACGTGTTTCCAACATCCCACCCCAGGGATGTCCCTGAAGGACGGACGGGACTCGGTGAATTAGATCAATACAATGTCCTACACCGTCCCTCAAGGTGTTTGACACTAAGGTACACGTCAGTCCACACCTCTGGAGTGGGTCCGAGTTCTGAGAAAGGTCTGGTTTTCTTTCTTTTTTTTACGGTCAGGTGAGGAGGGAGAAGGGGACGGGAGTCGCTTCCTTCCCGATCCGAAGTGGGAGGACGTGACTTTACGGCCTGTTTTGTACAGGACGGGGTGCACGAGTGTGGGTCTGTGTGTGTCTCTATGGTGGTGTGTGTGGCTGTACGGGTGTCCGTGTGGACGACGGTACCGAGTCGGTCGTCCGTGTGTGCACACGTGTGCGTTGTGTTTGTGTGTGCGTGTGTGGTGTTTCCGAGAAAAACTGGGACGTGGTTGGTAGACGACAGAGACCTGACAAACAAGGAGAGAGAGAAAGAGAGAGAGAGAAAAAAACAGTGCACCGAACACCCAAGAATCAAGGGGTTGGTCTCTGTCTTGGACGCGGGGGACTTCACCCTCGTGTCTCAGAATTGGTGATCTGGTGGACCCTTCAGGGTCTAAGTCGGAACAACAACAACAACAACAACAACAAAAACAGACGTGACGTGCCGAACACCCTAGAATCAAGGGACTGGTCCCTAGCTTGAACGTAGGAACCGTCACTTGTACAGATTGGTGGCGGTCCCTTCAGGAACTAGGAGAATTTGTGTGTCGGGAGTCTGACACAGAGACTCGTGTCGGGACCTCGGTCGACGGACCTAAGTTTAGGGTGAAGATGGGGAATCGTCGACCACTGGGACCCGATGTGTAAATCGAGGAGACTCGGAGTCAAAGGAGTGGGACATTTGTCCCCACCGGAGACGTGACACAGTGACACTCCCGATGCACCCTTCTTATGTCTGCGAGTCCTCGTCGCGGCGACAAATAAGAGTAATCTTGGTAGTGACACCGCTGATGGGGCGGTCGACCCTGTGACATCTGCAGGCCCCAAGAGGCGTGTGGCGTACGAGATGTCTGTGAGACTTTCACGTGGGTGTACACACACGCGCCTGTGTGCCTGTGTGGGTGTGTGGGTCTTTTCGTGTGTGTACCGACATCTTGAGACGGGTTCGAGCGAAGACACGTAACACCCCTTTGGTTCCGGGCGTGTTGGATTGTGGGGTAGGTCTGGGCGTGCTGGGGTAACGAGCGACTCTGCCCGTCACGGGTAGGAACAGTGGTTGTCCTGGACTCGGGTTCTGACTGACATGTCGTCCGGACACAGACGAGGGGGTTTAGAGTGGGGGAACCGACCTTAAGGGATTTCACTCCGAATGAGGATCCTGGTTCCCCCGTAGACTTCCACTCTTTTTGGAGGGTCTACCGAGTCGACGTGTTGAGACTCTGGGGTGACCGGATGTCAGTGGTCCTTCTCTGACCTTCCCGGGTCCAGGATTTGAGTCGGAGGACTGAAATTAAGACCCGAAAGAGAGGTGGGGTGTGTGTGGTGGCGGTAGAAGGATCTGAGACGTGGAGGGCTCCCGGGTCGGACAACACACGGACTAGAGACTACGGAGACCAGAGACTGTGTCTCCGCGTCATCCACACCTTACTACTCCGCTACTTACTTACTCTCTCCTAGTTCCCTCGGGTCCGTCTAGGACGAGGTGGAGGACGAATGGACCAAGACCAAGACTACCCTTGTCTCGGGCCCAGTCGTTGTATCGATACGACGGGTTCGGGACGGGACCGACTCGGAGGTTGAGTCCGACCGATCCTGGAGAGTCCCACCCCCGAGTGCCAGGAGTCAAAAACTCGGAGGTCAAAAGGTCACGGGTGCTGTTCCGGTCCTGTATGTCAGAGTCCTAGAGTCCAATCTCTGACAGAGAAGATGTGTCACCCTACCCCGGACTTCTGTCAGGACAGACCTCGGTGGAGGAGGTCCCGTGGCCCCAGAGGACGGGTCCGGAGGACTAGACTCGTGAGTCACCTTGGTCGGGACGTGGACCGTAGAGGGTCTCGGAAGGTGCACGTCCGGGGGTGTGCCCTGTCAGCTCCCCTTGCGTGTACCCGGCACTCGGGAGGTCGTAGTGAAGGAACCGAGAGGGGTCAGGAGACTCCCCTGTACCTGGGGTCACTCGTGGGTCCCACTCACCACCTCGGTGAAGGACCCAGTCTCCAGTCAGAGACTTGGTGTGTCTCTTTGGGCTCGTCCGGTCCCTGGAAGACGGACAAGCCTGTGGGGCATAAACGTTTTTTTATTATTATTGATCTTATGGTACTCTGCACGACACCGGGGAGTGGGGTCGTAAATACTACGTCGGTGGTGATCCGGGGAGAGACGGGTAGGACAGGACAGGGAATCCGGAGGGTGTACTCTTCCGTGGTCCCGTTGGACTGGTCCAGGAGGGTCCCGAGGGTTGTACGGTCGGGGACACGGGTCAAATCCCAGGGAGGACGGGACCGAGGAAGAGAGGGGTAGTGACAGGCTGTAGGACCGAGAGTCTCGAGTGGGAGTCGTGTCTCGGGCGAGACTGGTGTCGTGTGGGGGTCGACGGGAGTGGGGTGAAGTCGTTCGAGGAAGCGTTGAGGTCCTCGGGAGAGGGGTCCACAAGAGCGGGGAAGCAGCGTGAGAAAAAGTTCCACACTTACAAAGGGTCGAGACGGAGGTGGGACCCGAGAGGGGTGAGGTGTATCAGGAGAACTCACTGCGGTGGGTGAGGACGCCTGATGCTCTAGGGGTCTGGGTATAGAGAGTGACTCTAGAGAAAGGACTTGGGGTCAAGGAGGTGTCACCTGTAGGGGGTCCATGGTACTCCAGTAACACAGGTTTAGACTCAACTACGAGGGAAACTTTGGTGAGTCACTGTCATGGTGACGGGTGGGTCTTGCGGCCACAGTCGTCGTTGAGGGAGCCAGGAGAGGGGTTGTGGGGGTCCGAGGTAGGTGAGACGGGGTGTAGGTCTCAGGGGTGGGACGAGGTGCGGTGGTCCCGCGAGAGGACGACCGCGGACGGGACACCGGAACGTGGACGGGACACCGGAACGCGGACGGGACACCGGAAGGATGACTATCCAAACACGGGGAAGCTAGGTAAAAGGTGTGTCGTCGGTCTCCTTGGGAAGTTTTCATAGTCACAGTAGGACAGTGTGGGGACGAATTTTCGGACGGTACGGCACGGCACGATGCAACGAAGGTGCCACAAGTTGAGACACGTTGGGGTACTTGACGTCGGACGGTCCGAGGAGACAGGAGTCACCGAGTGGTTCGGAAGTCTTAGGTCGGGGTTCCGGTTCCGGGAGGGTCTGCCCCGGGGCCCTGGGTCGAACGTCGGAGCAGACGACGTTGTTCGGCTAGTCACAGACTGACGGTGGAAACCCGGAAACGTGTGGGACAGGGGTGCGAGGCCCTCCAGAAAGAGGACAAAACAGTGAACCGACTGCGACGGGGCTTCCGCTGTGAGGTGAATCTTGGGACGGGGGGTGTCAGTACGAACGTCTGGGAATTTGGACAGAGGGAAGTAGTGCCGACGTTGGTCACCCACGATCGGCCGTCGGGGGTCCCTCGTATGCCCTCGTGAGTCGACGTGCGGTCCTGACACCCGTAGTCCCCACCCCTCACCCCACGCTCGGGTCGGAATGGACAGAGACGCCCGGACACCCTAGGCTGAGAGAGGCAGCCCCCGCCCCAGGCCTCACGTCGCCGCTCACCCTTCCCGACGGTCCGCGCCCCCCGACACTACAGAGACTGGCCGGTAGTCGGACCGAGTCGACCCCATCGCCCCCGACCCGCCCGCAGTCGGCGTCCAGGAGGAGCCGGTCGCACACGTACGGTGCAGGGGCCCCGGCCTGACGCCCGAGACCGTGACCGGCGGCGGCGAGGAGCCGGAGGAGCCCGTCGCCGGCGTCGAGGAGCCCGAGGAGCAGGCACCACGGGCTGCACGATCCGAGTCGGGGGCCCCCCTTCAGGAAGTCGAGGCAGAGGAACAGCTACTACTGGGTGAGGAACGACAGCTTCAGGAGGAGGAGCCGGTCACCGTGGCTCGCCTTCCGTAACGAGTCCCGGAGGACAAGGTGTCTCCGACTGTGCAGGTACGCCGGCGACCGGACGGCCAGCCGCACCGGACACAGGTGACTGTCGTAGACCCGGCCGACGCTCCTCGTCCGAACCGCGCTCCCACTCGGTCCGTCTAGGTAGGCACTGGACGTTTCGGTGGGTTGCACCCCGAGTCACGGGCCGGAGAGACCTAGGGGTTCCTGGGGTTCCACCTCGGGATACTGACCCTGGAGGACTGAGACGGGAAGAGGGTGGGGCCCGGTCCGAGTCGGTGGAGGACCCAACGGTGGAAGGTTGGAGTCAGGAACGTTTCTCGAGTACGTAAGTAAGTTGTGTGTAAAAACTTACAAATGATACAAGGTCCTTAGATTTGTGCGTCATTCATTTTAAGAACCCGAGTTCCTTGTGACAGGAGGTCTCGGGAGGGTCTTTAAACCTAGAAGGATTTCTATTGAACTACGAACGGGTCGTTCCCGAAGGTGGGGTGGGTCCGAACGCGGGCTACACGGGTTCTGTTTGTGTAGGTGGACCTGGAGCTCACACGACTACCAAAAGACCGGAGAAGATGGTAGTGGGAAGTCCGGATGGACCGACCAACGTGGTGGAGGTTATTTGTGAGGTCACTGGCGGGGGGGTGGTCGGGTCCTGTTTCAGACGTACGGAATCAGACCGTAAGTTCCGGGGACCGTCGGTCCGTCTCCGGGACAAAGGGTAAAGGGGATCGGTCTGGGTAGTGTTTCAGTGGACGAGAAAGGATTTAAAAAGTGTGGAGACACGGAAATATTTACGCTGAGAGGGGTGTGCCGGACGGGAAGGTGGAACCCGACAGGTGGGGTCGAGCCACAGTGGAGGATATCCCTCGACAAGGGAGGACGTAACTACCCCCCGATCAAACGGGACCGCCCCCGGATCAAACGGGAAGGTCCCGACGGACACAGGGGAGTGCAGTGTCGTGCACACACAAATACTCAGACGGCGGGGTCCTCCACTACTCAAGACGGTCAGTCCCCGACCCAGGGGAGACCGAAAACGGAGACCCTGTGACTAAGATGGACCCCTGTAGAGAAAGCAACAATAGAATTGGACACGACACTTAGAGTCCACCGAACGACGCCAAGAGTTGACCCCAAATGACCGGGGTTCCACTCCTATAAGGAGTCCTTACGATGTGTTCCTTCTTGACAGGAGGGAGTGTAAGGTCCCACGGGACGACTCTTGCCCTCTCTTGAGTGAGTGTGAGTCCGACGCCCGTCCCCCGACTGACGGTAGGAGGAGGGTCGTAGCTCGGACACTCCCCTCACCATGTCTAGTTTCGGAGGACAGCCGGAAAGAGTCGTAGGAAGGTGGGACCGGATACACTCAGGACGGTTGTGATTAGACGTGTCGTAAAAATAGCTAAACAAGTATTTGAATTTTTTTCTGTTTCCTTCCAGTGGCCCAGAATGTAAGTATGAGGGTAAATTCACCGACTGCAGTGAATTCTCGTACCGAGCAAAACTACCTGTACTTCCTCTCTCTCCGAGTTCTACCCCAACGCCCACCAACTTCGTTCGTCCCGCCCCGTGTGGGACTAGGGTAGACGGAGTATGTGAGAGGACAAGGGAGCACGGGGTCTCGGGGGGTTGGGAGACGGGACGAACTCTAGGACCGGAAGGGAAGGTCTTTTAGAGGGGAACTGGGAGAGGAGAGGACTTTGTTCCCAAGTGAGGCCCAGTCTGGTTCCACGAGAGGTCCTGACAGAAACGAGTCCCGTAGAGGGTGGAGGGAGAAGGTGAGTAGAGGGAAGGTTTGACGGGAAGGAGTGAGGAGGGACAAAGGACTTGGGAGACCCGCTGACCCTCCTTTTACGTCAGAAGATAGGCCCCTAAGTTGGACACTCTCACACTCACAGACACCTATACTCGCACACACACTCTCGACTGCCGAGGGAGACCTGTCCCGGACGCAGGGGGACAGGACCCCAGTGGTCTCCCTAACCGTGTCCCGACGGGACAGAGCTCGTGGGGTCTCCCCGCGACACGGGCAGGGCCTCCACCTCACGTCAAACTCCGTCTTAGGTCAAACCCCGAGACCTAAGACCCGGAGCCCGTCGCTGAGGAAAGGACCACATCTCTTCCGGGGGCGGAGCGACATTTCGGGGTGGGGTTTGGTTCCCTCCACCCCAGCAGAGAGGTGGACTCCACCAGAGTGGGTGGTCTACTCCTAGGTGGGGACCAGGGACCCGGTGGCTCGAGGTGGTCGGTGAGAGTAGGGTATAGGATTTCCGAGTGGAACCGAGAGTTGTGAGGGAGTGTAGTTGATCCAGGGAGGAGGGAGGGACTGTAAGTCTGAGGGTTCGGGACTAAGGGTTTCGAACCAGACAGAGGAGGAGTTTGTGGGGGTTGTGGGCGACTTAGAAGAGGTCCGGGGAGGGGACCTCGACCTCCTTCGAAGGGGTCGACGAGGAGACATTAATCAGGGATCCCTTTTTGCAAGACCTTCGTGCGGGTGGATGGTAGAGTCGGGAGAGGAGGAGGATACGGACGGGGGCTGGGGTGTGGGGAAGCACCGGATTCGACCCGGGAGATGTGGGGGTGGGGGAGAGGTCCCGACCAGTGACGATTGGTTCAGGGGTCAGGGTTCGTATTTAGAGTATTGGGAAGGTCCCAGAGGGTGGAGACGGACCTTTAATGGGAAGGAGGTCTGGTCGACACCCTTCGACTACCCCCCACGGTCCCCGGGGCCTGGTGTGGGGACCGAGGTCTGAGTGGAGGACAGTACGTCGAGGTGGGCGGGTAGGCGGCACCTGTCGGAGAGCCTGAGCCCCGACAACTGGGAGGCCATCGCGTCTCTTGCCTGACCCCAACAGCCGCTCAGACCCCCTCGGGCGTGGCCCCTCGACCCCTGGGGGTGTGGTGCCGAGACGAGGAGGAGGTGGTGTCGCCCCCAGACGTCCTGTCCCCTCAGGGTACTCGACTACCCCGCCGACACCCCGGCACCAAAAAAACCCCGTTTCCTCCCTCACCCTCCAGGCTCGTGACCCACGGTCACTAAGACCCTCCCGCGGTCCGGTTCCTCCGTCCCGCTCGTCCGTCCACCGACCCCTCTCCCTCGGTGCTCACCCCTCGTTCTCCCGTCCCCCTCTTCCGGTGGGTGCAGCGGGAGGGACCGACGTCAATGAAAAGGTTACAACTAGGCCTCAAACAAGGACAACTGTAGGCAGAGGAGGGTCTGAAGTCGGAGCCCTGGGGGCCCCACCCCCTGTTCCACCCCCGACCCTGGGTCAGGGAGACCCCCGGCTGGTCCGTCCTAGCCCCCACGTAAGAGGACCAGTGAGTCCACGAGAGGGACGTTGTGCAGGAGCCACAAGAGGGCCTCGTCCAGTGGCCCGTGACCGCAGTGCAACTGGTGGGACACCTCCGGTCCTCTCCCGGCACCCGTTCCGACCACCCCCCGACGGGAGAGGAGATCGGGACCTCTGGTGGGTGGTGGGAACCCGCCCCCGTGTCCTCTCCAGGCCGTCCGACCCCCGCAGGTATCCGGGTGGAGGTAGAGACCAAGCATGTGGGAGACCCTGGTATCATGGGAGTCCACCGAGGCCACCCGTCTCCGAACCTCCGCCCGATGTCGTGGTGGACAAATAAATCCTCTAAGCGACGAAGCACCGGGACGGTCGAGGGATGACGTAAAACGACCGGACTAAGGAGCTCTGATCCACATGTACGGACGATTCAGCGCAGTCAGTACAGACTGAGGTATGCTGACATCGGGTGGTCCGAGGAGACAGGTACCCTAAGAGGTCCGTTCTTATGTCCTCACCCCTCGGTAAAGGAAGAGGTCCCCTAGAAGGGCTGGGTCCCTATTTTGGGCGCCCGTCCGCTCAAAGAAATGGTGATCGTGGTGGACCCTTCGGGATCGCTAATCCTTTACCCAGGTTTCTTTCTTAGTGAAACCTCAAGGAGCTCGTTACAGCAGTGTCTTGACCGTGGTACACACGGCCGTTCAGGACAGCTCAGAGGGGTCGTCCAGGGGACCGAGTGAGGACCCTGCCACCCCGTCCCCCTCTGGAAGAGTGAGACCGGGGAGGGACCCGGTGAGTCAGAGACACGAAAAGTGAACCTAGACTCAAGCGGCTGAGTAACTAATGTTTGTAGGAGTTGAGTTGACTCTCGTAAAACTCCAGTCCCCGATAATTTAAAGAAAAGACTCGGGATGTCCCCGAGTCTCGACCCCGAGTTCTGGACCGGTACACACTAGTGGTTTGACACCCGGGGTCCCCTTGAAGTGAGCCCCTAGGGACGAGGGGTCTTTCCAGTTCTTGAGGTTTATTCCTACAGGTAACGTCCGGGTCTAACTTCCACCTCTGCACCACCCTGAAGGACCCTAAGTTCTCGGGGCGAAGACTCGTGGCTCTTGTCCTCTCTGTCGGTCCACCACAGGGCCATCCTTCTCCTCCTCTCCCGACCGAAGGGTCCACTGTGGATCCCCGTCCCCAGCAGACGGGGGGTGTCCCGGTAGCGGGGAGGACTCTGAGTGGGTTTGTACCGACGGCAGACGGCCCACAAGACGACCCCACCCCACCTCCACGAGCACCTGTCCTCCCGCAGTAACGGGCGGAAGAGGGTCAGTTTCCGGAGCAAGAGCCGTTACGGGGCGAGGAAGTACGACAAGAGTTTGTGACTGTACTAGTTGACGTCCCCCGCCCCCACCGCCCTCCTGTCTCGCCACTGGGGCCCCCGATCGGTCCTCCACCCCCCGTCCACGACCCCAACGTCTCCCCTTCTGTCTCCGGAAGGTCCTGTCCCTCCCCGGTTCTCCCCCGTAACCTTCCTCTTCCCGTGTAACTAAAATTTACTTTTGTACGTGTGCTATACGTTTAGTCGTACGTTTAATAGTAGACCTGAAGTCGAGGGGGGACCGACCTGCGCTCGGGAACCTCTACGCAGGGCGAGTAAGGACAGGGGTCGGAGGAGACGGTAGCGTTGGCCGAGGCACCTGTGTCGTCGTCGTCGTCAAAGGGTTTGGGTGGTGGACCCCAGTATGGAGACGTGTCTTTCGAAACAGACGGACGTCACGGGTCGGGTGGCGAGAGAGGGTAGACTTCGGAAGGGACTAAGGGAGCGGGTGTGTCGGAGTCAGACTTGACAAGTGTCCGGATGGACGGCGGAGATGTAAAGATCGTCGGTCGGTGTCCCGAGTCGTGTCCCACACGACCTTCGACACACCAGACCCCCTGGGGTACTCCGAGTCAATCCTGATTCCCCGTACCAGAGGGCTGATGGGCTCATTCCCTAGAGACGGTTGTTGGCCCAGAGACCCAACTCCTCCACCGTCAGGGGGTCTGCAAGGGCGAGACTGAATCGAGAAAGAGGTCTGTCAAGAGAGACGATCGCCCTGGGAAATGACACCCGGGTGATACCCGGACTGTGATAGGCACGAGGACTCCCCACACCGGCACGGACCGTGTGCTGTCCAGGACCGTCTTGTGACAAAGGGGGTAAGAAACTAGTCCCAGTCGTCCAGGGTATCCTCTCGGGACCTGAACCTCCGTTCACACGGGCTCGGGACGGGACGAGGAGTGGTCCGTTGGTCCGGAGTCAAAGGAGTAGACACTTTACCCCTGTTAGTAGGGTGAACCAGAAGATGTCTCAAAGCTACATTTCAGGAGCTTTCGTGAACCAAAGTAATTACTAATTCACGACCTTATTATTGTACTTGTGCGTTACAGCGGTTTCCGAACAAAATTTCGAATTTACTTAATTCACTCCTTTTCACGACTCTCGTCCCACTCGAGAACTATTTAACCTTGACACTGACGACAAATGTTCTCGTCTCTTGTCAAAGAAAGCACGTCAACCTTCTCGTCCCCTCCACGAGCCCTGCATCGGCCATCCCCGCACCCCGGAGTCGTCCTATCTACCACGACCTCTGCCGGTGGGTGTCTCTTCCCCCACGTCCTCGTCCGCCGTCCGAGGGTGGACCATTAGTCCGAAGCACTTCATCAGCTCCGACCGCTACACCAGGTCCTTCTCCACCTTGAGCCTCCCGTACACGAAGTCGTCGTAGGCCACGAGTATGAAGAGGAACTAGTAGGGATGGACGAGGACCTCTGTCCTCCCGTGGCCGTCTACCTCGGGGTCGACGGGAGGGACAGGAGCGGTGGGGGTCCGGGTCGACATGACCGGAATGGAACAGGAACTAGAAGGAGGTTCCGTCGACTGGGTGACGTTTGAGGTGGTCGTACATCTTTTCCCTGGTGTCCAGTAGCACCGCCGGGTAGAGGACCCCCACCCCCACGCCTCGCCCCAGTGGGTGTCGAGAGTCCAAGAAGAGACCCTCACCCCCGACTGGGAAGTGACTCCCTGGGGTCAGTCCCACGCACACCCGTCTCGATCCCAGAGGGACTTCGGTACCGAGGTGAGGACTGGGTGGTTGTGTGTCCTAGGGAGTCAGTTTTCAAGACACACTCAAAAGAGTAGGAGGTCTCTAAGCACCACCCCTGTCTCTCCTCCCCTAGGGGGTTCATTCCTTCTTCCACTGCAGTTCCCCTCTGTGGTCCCCTCGGGAGGAGGTCCCAGAGACCTCCCCGTCACAGGTCGGGGACGGATCCCGAGGAGAGGTGGGGTTGTCGACGTGTGGGGTGGGGACTGGACACGGACATGACAGAATGGAAGGGATCAGGGCCGGGTCGGTGAGTGGGCCAAGAACACCCGTAACTGGCTCCGTATCGCTTGTCAGGGGGCTTTGGGCCGGTGTAAGGCTCCGACGTCTCCCCTCCTGTGGTGGTCCTTACAGTGGGCGACAGGGACTGGTACCGGTGTAGAGTTGGGACGAGTGGTTCGGAGGAGTCGGATGAGATCGGGACGGTCGGAGGGGGAGGCGGGGTTGGGGTAGGGGCGAGGTCTAGTGCACCCAGTTCTCGTTGGACTGGGTGTTCGGGTCAAAATTTGGACGGAGGACAGGGACGAACTACGGGGACGAGCAGACGGGAACTGGCCTCACCCGTCTGTCTGGTGTCCCGCGCCTTCGTGCCCCCTCTCCCTTACCCGACGCACACCTAAGTCGCGACTCGCTGTGACTCCGGTCCGGACAGATCCGTCGAAGTCCTTTCCGACCACTTCCCGGGGGTCTAGTCCCCGACTCCACTCCTGCGGTCCTAAGACCACTCGCCGCCATGAGTGTCCGGCCTGCAGGGGGCACCATAACCACATGACGGCCCGGTCGGGCTTTAGGTTGTACATCGTGAAAGCCATCCACCTCCCGTCGGACGGGTACCGTTTCAAACTGACCCCCT
This sequence comes from Capra ibex, assembly GCA_006410555.1. NCBI lineage: Eukaryota > Metazoa > Chordata > Mammalia > Artiodactyla > Bovidae > Capra > Capra ibex. The sequence continues at coordinate 27,968,226 of SJYO01000647.1, forward strand.
TCTGTCGTCGACACTCCGGTGGACACCCGAGGTTCGGGTGGACCGGGTGGAGTCCTTTGTGGTCTTTGTCGAGACCACTCCCGGGGAGGTGGGGAGGAGTGTGAGTGTACTCTCATTTTGTAGTGGCACACGTCGTTCAGTGCCTGGGAGCAGACTCCCCGTCCACACTGGTAGGAGTAAAATCTCTCCTCCTTTGACTCCCGGTCGACCCCCGAAGAGGGTCTGGTGTGTCGTCCTCCACCGGGTCGGCTCCGGGCGGACCGAGCCCTGGGGGTCTTGAGGGCCGTCCTGGTACACCGGGTCACGTCGGCAGGACGAACCACCGTGGTCCGCCGGTCGTAACAGGAACGACACACTGAAACCCGGTAAGTTGGTTCGAAAGACCCGGACAAAAGTGAAAAATTTTTTTTTAACAATAAATAAATAAACCCGGAATCAACGTCGCACACCTTAGATCAAGGGACGGGTCCCTAGTTTGGTCCCGGGGGACTTGACTCTCACCTCTCAGAATCGGTGACCTGGTGGTCCGTTCAGGGAGTGGTGAAATTTACTCTCCAAAAAGGGGTCGTGGTTCTAGGTTCTACAGTGTTTTAATCGATGAACCTTAGAGAAGGGTTTGGGATCGGGGATCCAGGAGAAGGAGTTAGGGAGGTAGAAAGGGGTTGGGGAAGTGAAAAGGTCTAAGTTCCTGATAAGTCCAGTCCCCACTCTTTTCCCTTCTCCTGTCTTCTCTCCCCTACGGTGCCCGTACCGGTTCCCACCCGTCTCCACGAGGACCCTCCGTCGTCCCTGCTCCTCCGCCACGACCTCTACCTCTCGTCCTCCTCCTCTGTGTGTCTTCTTCGACAGGGGTTGGGGTTGGGGACGAGACCTCTTCTTTGTCCCCCGGGTCCTTTCCCCTCTTCCAGCCCCCCAGAAGCCTCCTCCCCTCGTGGGAGTGGCCGAACTACAGCGCCACGTCCTTCGGGTGTCTCACCTACCGGAGCTACCTGAGGTCCTAGACGAACGGGTCGGCGTCGCACCACGAGTCGCACTTCCACGGGGCGCCGACTGACGCCGCGTCCAGTCGGTCCAAGGCCGGGACGCCGCTCCCACCCCGGGACGAGTCGACGGTAGGTCGTCAGGTGGCGGTGGCACTGTGAGACGGGTCGGAGCGGTGGGGCGATTCCGAGCACGGGTGAGGGGTGAGGAGGCCTCAGGTGTCAGAGGTAGGATGGGGTCCGCAGGGGTGGTCTAGAGAACCCCCTCTCTCTCCCTCCGACCCGGCACCCCCGAGTGGACCTCGACGTAGTGGTGCATCAACTTGAAGAGCAAGGCCGGTGTCGGTTACTTGGACGTGTGCACCAGAAAGGGACTCCCCGTGTCTGTCCCCAGAGGGTTGAGGGTGAGGCAGAAGGGATGAAGGACGGGATTCCACCCGAGGACTCCTCGAGAACTAAGGACCAGGGGGTCGGGACCCGGGACCGGTGAAGAGGGTGGAGGGGGACGTGGAATTCGGGTAGCACCAAGAACCTGAGCCCAGGGTATCGGGGAGTGGGTAGTGGATGGTCGGGACCCGAGGTAGTGAGGAGGGGAGGGGCGGACGGGACCTGGGTGTGGAACGTCGAAAAACTCGTGCCGGTGGAGGTAGAACTCCTGGACGAACCCAACGACCCGGCTGAGGTGGAACTCTCGGTGTAAGAGGGACCAGTCGTCCAGGTACCGGAGCATCTAGAGTGGTTTCGGGGGCGGGGGCTAGAAAAACTCGATGTCTCTGTCCCCTCTCCCCTTCTTCCCCGTGCCCCTAGTCCGACTCATCGAGAGGTGGGTTGGGTGACGACCGAGTGCAGGAAGTCACAGGAACCTCTCTCCTAGGGGGTGGGTGGTTACGAGGGGGGAGGAGAGGATCACGGTCTCTGTCTGTCGAGTCGTTGAGGAGGGGGGTTGTGTGTGTGTGTCCCGGTGTGCAGTGTACCCGTCCCCCCTTTCAATACTCTGGACTCTGAGGTGTCTCTTACCTCTGTTTGGGTCCGTCCCAAGACTTCTCTATTACCCGACAACACTCGGTAAATTTCCTGTATTTATGGTACGAGAGGGGTAGGGGGTGGATCTGACTCGTCGGCGGTAGGTCTTCGTTTTGATTAAAGGTCTTGGAGCGTCAAAGTCCACCCAGGGGGTCCCTCCGGTCGGGAAAGACCCCAACCGTCAGAGGACTTTCTACTGTGGTCCCCGTCTCTCGTAGAGCTCCTCTCACAGACCTCCCCGCCCATGAGTCGTTTCCCACAAGAGACGGGTACAGTAAGGACTCCGGGCTCCCGTCTACGGGTTTTGGTCCCACTCAGAGGAGAGGGTCCCTTGTACCACCCCTACCTTCAAACCTCTTTTAGACACACAAGGGTCCCTCGTGACGTCACCTAGAGACTGGGAGACCCGAGGGGAGGAGGTCGTAGGGTGCCGTCCCTCACTCTTTTCCGTCTCCCCTCTTGACACTCTCTCCTTCTTAACCGGTCCCCTCTACTCGTTTCGACTCAATCTCCCGTCCTAATTTTCAGTAAAGTTCAGTCCCCGGGTCCCGAGAACCTCTCACTCCTACGACGACCGTTTCTACCCCCTTGTCCCCTCTTCCACGACTCAAGATTCACCCCTGAACAAACCAAATTCTTTCTACGTGTGCAAAGACGGTAGAAAGGAACGGTGGTTTTACTACACGTACTTCCAAGACCGACCACGAGAGTTCTCGTAGTTGTTACTGTTTTTCTCTTCGTCTACGGTCCAAGAATAGTCCGATACGAGATCTCAGTAGTAGGTCAAAGGTTGACACTACCACTTCGTACCAATGTAACCACTCGAACTTTAGTAGTCACAAGTGTCTCGACCGTTTTAACAACACTTGCAGTATCCATCCAATCTGTTCACATCCCCCTGGTCGGGGTCTAAACTCCTCGTTAGATTTCTAGATCTTTTTACCGTCTTATTGGACAAGGGCGAGGTAGTCACACCAGAGTAACATGACTATTGGGGTCGACCGTAGTACTTTACACTCCTTCGTTCTGTTTTTTTGGTGTCCTCCCTTTTAGGACTCTAAGAAAAAGATCCCAACATTGTGTAGGTCCGTTTATTTTACGGAGTGATCCTTTTTTCTTTCTTTCGTTCTTTCGACATGTCAAGGTAAGAGTGGAGAGTTCCTTCAGGTAGGTAGTACTTATCGGACGAGAGAAAGACTCGGGAATGAGGACAGGACAACCGAACATTGGCCGAACATTGTGTTGTCGGCGTCGACCCGAAGGACTGAGACTCTGAGGGCGTAGAGGCTTGGGAGGGGGACATCGTAAATGAGTCGTGAGTGTACGGGTTATTTACAAATTACCACCAACTTTGTACCCTTGCCGTCTCCTTTCCCCCGTCCCGTCTCGACTCCTGACCCTCAAGGGTCGCCCAGTGTCACCATTTGTGAGATCTTTCTCTCTCCTCCTACGGGCCTTCTAACTCTTCTGTTCACCTTCCAACCAACCCAAGAACACGGGTTCTTTCTCCCACCTCCTTCTTTTCCCTCTGTGGTCCCAGGGAGAGACGAACTCTATTTTCCATTCCAGTCCGAAGATCTTCTTAAAACTTGTCCTCCTTTGTCTCCGGCCGAGTTCGCTTGGGTACCGTCCAGAAGACCCACTGCAATTTGAGTCCCCTCTCAGATCATAGAAGGTCTAAGGAAATACCAAAAGAAACACCGTTATACCTCTTTTCCCGTTCCCTCTCCCATGTTGGTGGTGGGAAGACAAGACAGACGAGGACTGAGTGTGTAAAGTAGAGTCGAGTAGGGGTCTCCGAGAGCTGTTGAGTGTCCTCGACAGTAAAACGTGTTTTCCTTTTGATTCCACGTCTCTCAATTCATGGAACGGGATCAAGTGTGACGATCATTCATCGTTTCGGTCCAAAGTAAATTTAGGTCCGTTACCATTTATTGAGCGAACGGTTACGTTCTCTGGGCCCAAACTAGGGACCCAACCCTTCCAGGGTACCTCCTCCTGTACCGTTGGGTGAGGTCATAAGAACGGACCTCTTAGGGTACTTGTCTCCTCGGACAGCCCGATGCCAGGTATCCTAGCGATTCTCAGTCTGTACTGACTTCGCTGAATCGTGTACGTTAGATTACGTCTTGGGTACGAGAATTGACGTTAAAACATCCTCGACAACTGGTATGACCGTAATTGTCATACTCACGACTCTAAGTTCGGGTCTAAACGGTCCAAGGTTTTACGAACGATCTCTACCATTCCTCCCGAGCCCCGTGGGTTCTGTAAAGACTGTAGATGAGGGTTTAAAGGGTCCTGTTGTTTCCCATAAAGAGATGGTGGAGGTGAAGGTTTGTCACAAAGAGGAGAGAATCAAGGGATGAGTGGGGATGGGTGGGTAATGTCTTGGAGACCCCCGTCCTCTCATGGGGCCCGTGTCTCCGATCAAGGGATTATTATGAAAATCTTCCGGTACTTTTACAAGATTAAAGAAAATTTCAGTCTTCCCCTTATTTATTTGAAAATCTATTTTAAAAACAATATATTATAATTAAATAAGGAATAATATCGTCACGTTAGTGTGTTGACGTTAAAAATCATGAAAAAATAAAAACTTCTCCGGTCACCTCCGTTTTGACTGACGGGTTCGGGGTGTTTTCAGTGTCTTGTCGAAACGGGTGCGGGTCCTTGTCCTTGTAAGAGTGTTGATCTGGGACAAGGAAGGGAGGGTGTAAAAAAGTCCTCGGGGAGACGACGACTTCCTGGAGCTATGTTATCCTGTGTTATCCTGGTCGTAAGTGAATCCTTTTTCCTTTGGACCAAAGAACCCGGTCGAGACCCACTGGGTCCTACTCAAAGACGAAAAGAGGAAGACATTTTACTCACCCTGTTATTATCCAGTGTTAATAGGGAACCGAGACACTAGAACTAAGAACCCCTCCGATTAAGAGCCCTTTACTTACCGTATCGAGACACTGACAACGTAGTCGTTAGTATCTGGACCAAAGTGGTCGGTCAGTACCCTTGGACCGTTCAATCGAGTAGAAACACAGAGTCAAAGGTACGGACACTTTACCCTGATTATTACCATAGATAGGGTATCCAACAACTCCAGTCGTACATTCTCTGAAATGTGTAACGGACCGGTGTCATGCACGAGTTTTATTTACGATTCAAAAATAACAATAAAATCAACAAATAAGACTAAGACTCTCCCTGGGGAGTTCTTCTTTCGACAGTAAAAATTTATGAGGTGGATCACAGTACCTGGGAGGAAAAGAGGACCGTATCTGGTAGACCCGTCGAACAAGAACCAAGGACTCGACACGGAGTGAGGACCGGGAGTACCTCTGACCGACTCCTCCACGTAGACCGTGGGGTGGGAGAGATAAAGAGGTCCTAGGTCCCTGCCTCACTCCCCTTTCTCTGAAGTGGAACCGTTTCTGATTCCCGAACGAGGAACAGGGGGCTGGGCTGGAGGTGGTGAAGAAAGGAGTGAGTAGAGGGTGGGGGAGGGAGTTTTTCGTGTCCTTTCAAGATTGGGTTTGAGTAATACGACCACTTGTGGGAGAAGAAGAGTGGAGAAGTCACGTTTTCAGGAGGACGGGGGTTAGACGGTCTTTGATGGGACTCGTCCTGGACGACCCCGACCCCAGAACCTCCTTGTGCGGAGTGAAACAGTCTGGGAGTAAGGAAACTAAGGACGGGACCTAGGAGGAGAGGACTAAAGACAGGGGAGGGAAAGGGAGAGTTCTTCGGGGCAGACCCTGTGTCTGTCGGGTAAGGGAACGAGAGACCGAAGGGATCGAGGGAAGAGTGGGGGACGAGGCTCAGGGTCCCTGAGGAGACTGTTGAGCAACGTCGAAAACGGGAAGAGGGACCCGGTGACCGTTTGGTCGGGTGCCCGCAACAACGGTACTATTGGACGTCCCGTTAGCCCAGCGGGGTGAGAGGAAAGTTGGGACGTGGAGACCACTCAACTCGGGGGTAGGAGACAGGTCACCAATCCTGACACGAAGGTGACGGCTCCCCGTTTCAAGCTAGGGAGCAACCCCTTGATTCTAAGGGCGCAATGGTTGTTGTTGTTGTTTAGTCATAAAGATGTCATCCAGGGTAAGTCGTATGTGACGTGACGGAAACGGAGCTGGGAGTGCGCAGAGGGAGGGTAGGCTCCGGGTTTCGGGACTCCTCCGAGCCTGATGTTAAGGGTCGTCCGGCTCGTCGGACTTCAGGACCCGACCTCCTCGTTCCGTGCGACCCTCTACCTCAGAGCCGTACAACGTGGACGGCGTCCTTCGGCACTCCCCTCCTCCCACCTACCTCTTCTACCTCACGCCTACGCCACCCTCGGCGGACGTCCCGGAGAAAGGGGCTTGGGTCCGAAAAGACAGGAGACGCCTTCTCCTCCCCGAGTGAGTGACGGGAAGAGGTTCCAGGTTGTCTCTTTCTCGGGGGAGGGGGTGGGGGCGGGAGAAGGGGAGGGACTCGAGACGTCGAGGGCGAGGCTGTAGGTTGGTTCTCAACAAAGTCCGACCCGGGTTGGTTGTACTGGATCGCCCTTTTCCCCACTCTCTGCCGCCCCAACCTCTCCCCCGTGGCCCTCTTTCGCTACCAGGTGTTCACATCCGTTTTCTTGACGGACGTTCGGTACACGTTTGCTCGAGTCCCCGTGGAGGGAGAATCCCATCCCGGCGGCGTCCGTGGACAAAATTGCCCTGAGGTTCGGGAGGGGAAGGTAGGAGGGGCGAGGGGAGGGAGACGGAGCGGCCCATAGAGTGAGTGGTGGAAGGTCGCTAGGAACTGGTGCATCAACCGGCCGTCCTACAGCCGGACGAGGGGAGGGGGTGAGTACAACCAAAGCAGGAATTCTCGCCGGCGATCCGTGACGTAAGCGGTCGGCCTCCCTCCCCACAGGCGTCCCGGACGGGACTCCCCCGGTAGATGGACCCCTCACCCCTCCCTAACACTCCCTCCGCCCGATCCTGGGCCCTGGGTGAACGTCTATACCTTCTCCGCTGAAGGCAAGAGGACCGACCGTAGGAAGGGACCGGGTGACCCATCTACGAGGTCCCCAGTGACCCCCTTCGTAACACATTTTTGGGTCCATCTTCAGGTGTCTACGGCAACTTCTCCTTTCTCTACGTTTGACATCTGACCTCTACACTTTCGGTCGTTACCCCTGTGTACACTACCCCTTTCTTCTCCTTTTAATACACACTTATCCGACACCCCTTTCGCAAAGGGTTTCTCTGTCTACGACTGCTTGCACCCCTTCTGAACGATTGACTCCTCCTGTGTTCTGACCCTACCCACGAACTCGTCCCTCTGGCCTCGGTTCTTCCGGGTCGAACCCCTAGGCTAGACACCAGGGGTGTGGGTGTGTAAAAGGTACGGCACGGCACGGGGCCTTTGACACGTAGACTCCGAGCAACTTTCCCCTCTGAACGACTGGTTTCCCACTGGGTCCCTTCTGGGTGGGGTGTTACTGTCCCACGGGATTAGCTGGCACCCTCTCCACTAGTAGACTTTTACTCCACGATGGGTTGTCGGGGAACTCCTACCACGACTCACTCCTCCGACGGTGGTAAGAGTCTCGACTCGGGTTTGGTACCAGTGCCGGTGCCCCGCACTCTTCGTTCCTACACTCGTTACCCCACCTGTAGTCCGCTACCTGAGTCTACACCTAAAATCTCCATTCCTCGGGACACCGGTGAGTCTCCCTCTCTCCCTCGATTTGACCCCCCTTCACTCCTCTCACCCCTTCACCTTCGTCAGATTCTCTTCCGTCCTCTTACGACCCGCCGTCCCCCAGACCTACCTGTCACCTGTTCTCTCGGAGACGGGTGTAGAAAGACACAGTCGAGTCCTTCCTTGTGTCGAGAACAGTGGAAACCTATCCATCTTCGACCTATAGTCCTCCTCACGCTCCCGACCCTTTCGGTCGGTCACAATGGGTCCCTTTACAGTGACCACGCGTACACACACAGACACACACATGGAAGACACACTCACACAAATACAGAAACACACAGAAAGACACACACACACACAGATACACAGAAACACATGTAGACATAGGTACACATGAATATATACGAAACCACAGACGGTCACCCACTCCACGGAGACACATCTGTCCCCGGTTTTCTACCGAAAAACTCTAGAGACGGTTGGGTCATGTCCTTACCTAGAAAAGGAGAGAAGAAAGGGAGATGTGAAAAGTATTCGTGTACCGAGACGGGAGGGTCCCTGGGACCTGTCAGTGTCTACCTTCCTTCAAGGAGTCCGACCCATACCACCCCCTACACCTCTCCTCCTTTCACGGATCCTATGGATACCTACCCCGTCCTTGAGGTACTCAGAGTCAAATGAACCCTACCTGAGTAACGGGCCCCGAGGACACAGACCGGTAGGTCCGTCGCACCCTATCACTTCCACCCCTTTGGTAGAAGTTGTCCAGTACCACACGGTACTCCCTAGATGTCCCCCTCCTTGTAACGGTGAGAAAAAGACGGTTTACTGAGTCGACTGACAAAGGAGGTTAGGTGCGTTGAAGTCTCACAGTCCTGACACCCCTATAGTTTATCCGAAGACGGAAGGAAGACGGTTCACCGTTTACCCCGTAGTCCATAAGTCTCCCGTTACCCCCGTTACCGTCCTCCCCCTCCCTACCCCGCTAGACCCTATTTCCACCTCCTCTGTCCACCTCCCGTTCTAACTTCTTCGTTAACTTGGTCCCCCCTCCCTCGGAATTCCTTGATTCGTCCCACTGGAGTCCACCCGGGAGACTCAGGACACTACCACCTAAGATGTCTGACTTCTCCTACTACACTCAGGACTAGGGTAAGATATCTACCCGTCCGTTTCTTCCTTGTCCACTCCATCCTTTTCCACCTCACCTCCGTTCACCTATTTACTCCCAAGGGACGGAGAGGGACGGACGGTCGGAGGGGAGAGACGAAGTCTCCTGACGTGAGTCGGGTCCGATTCCACCCTACTGGGTTGTGTTCCTTGACCGGACGGGGTACTAACGGGGGAGTCCTGGGAAATCACATATCTCCGTATGTACACAACACTCTCTCCCGAACACCTCCTCCAAAATACTCATAGACAGTCGCTGACACACACATACTCTCTCACCCTGGTTACTACACATACACACCACCCCCTACATGGGTCCACCGACCCTCGAGTAGCACCGTATACGTGTATATCCACAACTACACGTGGACACGTTCCACATTCGGTCCACACGCATCCTTACACCCTCGGGTCCATCTCTCTTCACACCCTCTAGCCACTCCTCATTACCCTTGTCCACGTCTCTCCACACCTTCCCCCGTCTCCCCTTGCCTTCCCTGTTCCCCTCTGTCCTAGTCTCCCCCATGTGGCCTATCTCTGTCCACTTCCTATTCGTACTGTCCACTCCTCCCCTGTCCTGATACTCTCCCCGAGGGCCCGTGTCAACTCCCCACTCCTTCATCCATTCCTCCGACGACCCTCCTTGGCTCCCTGACCCCTGTTCCCTCTCCCCAGTACCTCTGTCGCCTCTCCTGACAGTCCTCACGGTCCTCTCACTTCGGCATCCCTGGCACTGACCGTCTCGTCGCCCCCCGTCGTGGGAGGCCTCGTGTCCGACCTCTCGCACCCATTCACGCCCGCCGCCCCGCGGCAAGGTCCGGAGCCCTACGCCGGGTCCGACACATCCGGTTGCAGGGTCGAGCCCACCTCTGCCTCTGTCTCGGCCGTGTCCCTCCCCCTCGACCTCTTCCGACGTGACCCTCGACCCGGTCCGGCTCCGGGCTACCCAGGGGTCTTCCTCGGGGGAGGGGCTGGGGGCGGGCCGGTCGGCCGGCGCGGGGCGGGGCGGAGCGGAGCGGAGCGGAGTGGACGAGACACGGGCGACGCCGACGCCGACGCCGCCGCCTCCGTCGCCGAGCCCCGCCGCGTAGGGGGCCCCGGCCCCGCCTCGCCCCTGCCCCCGCCGAGTCACGCCGCGACCCACCGGGCGAGGGAGCCCGCCGCCACCCCCGCCGGAGGGCTGGCCCTGGTAGGGCCGGGCCAGGCCGGGCCGGGGCTAGGAAGAGCCCGCTGTCGCCGCCGTCGTCGTCTCGCCCCTCGACGGGTGTTACGTGACGCGGCGGTCGTAGTCGTGGTCGGGACTGTAGTGGAGGAGTGGCGGGGCCCGAGAATGTAGTAGCAGGAACGAGACTGTAGTGTCAGGTGAGACGAGGAAAGAGGCGATGACGCTGAGATGCCGGGAGAGAGCCTAGCTTGACGAGGCTGAGGATTCCAAGACGAGTGACCGGAGACGGTAAGTGAACTGGAGGTGGGGGGTCATCACGGCAGTGAGAAATGGACAGGGATGTTTGGAGTGGACAGGGGTAGTGGGAAATAGAAGGGGTGAGGGTCGCACAGGGATAGTGAGGAGTGAACAAAGGTAGTCGGAGTTGACGAAGAGGGTGTTGTAGAAGGTATGTAAGTATAATGAAAGGAGATTTAAGTAAAGGGGAGTGGACATGGGTAGGAGAGTATTCAGGGGAGGGGAAAAGAAGATTGTGGTAGCGAGTGGATATTGAGAATGGAGGGATGGAGGACCGAGTTGGGCCTGGAAAGAAAGAAACCGGGAAAGAGGGTAGACAACTGTTTGAGAGAAACAAAAAGAGTGGTTTACCCTACTTGTGAGGAATGTCACTGTATTTTGTAAGAGGTGTTATACTCGGGTCTCTTCGATAATTATGGGAAGACCTGTATAACCTAATGAGTTGTAAGGGACTCGTATGAAACGTAAAACAAAGAGAGTCAAGGGAAGGAAGGTAGGGAGAACAGGAGTTGTTTACGTGTGATTAAAGTTGTTAGCACTACTGTCGTTATTATTATCATCGCTAAATGAGGACGGTCTACGACAAGACTCAAAGGTGCACAACTAAGTAAATTAGAAGTATTGTTGGGAAACTCCATCGTATGATAACAATACGGGTGAAATAAAATATATAATCGAAATTAATTAATTAATCAGACACAACCCAAAAACAACGATGTGCCCGAAAAAGATCAACGTCGTTCGTCCCCGATGAGAGATCAACACCATACGGCCGAAGAGTGACGATGCCGAAGAGAACAAACATCTCGTCCCAGAGATTTCGCTCGCCCGAAGTCATCAACACGGTGTACCCGAATCAACGGGATCGTACACCCTAGAAGGGTCTGGTCCCTAGCTTGGTCACAGGGGACGTAACTGTCCTCCTAAGAATTGGTGTCCTAGTGATCCCGTCAGGAATTTAATGAGAAATAACCTCATATCAACGAAATTTTACAACACAATCAAAGAAGACATATCGTTTCACTTAGTCGACATTATATGTGTATATACCAGAGAAAAGACCTAAAGGAAGGGTAAATCCAGTGGTGTCTCGTGACTCATCTTAAGGGACACAATATGTCATCCAAGAGTACTCAATAAATGAAATATGTATCACAGTTATCACATATGTACAGTTAGAGTTAGAGGGTCAAGTAGGAAAGGGTGGACACAAGAGATCCAGACACAGTAATACGGGTAAAATATCTACTCCTTTGATTCTACGTTTCTCCACCTCATTAAACGGAACTCAATGTGTTTGTGTCGATTGTTCACCGTCTCGACTTTAAGTTTGGGACCAACGTCCCAGACACGGGGATTGGAGGTACGACCCTTCTTCCCAGTGACTTAGACGTTCTCATTAGTATCCTCCGAAGAACCTCCTCCACGTGAGTTGACATTAAACTTCTTATACATCCCTAAAGAGTTGACTACTCACCCCGGTCCCGTTTCCCACCCTCCCTGAAGGTCCGACTCTTCTGTCGTACACCACGCGACCCCCACTGGAGCACGGTCCAGTACTTACTTCCCGAAACACACGACTCGATTCCTCTCACAAAGGAGAGGTAAATCCAAAACTTTCGACCTATTGACTACTCGGTAGGTCCAGGGGGAAGTCTTAGGTCCCTGAGTCAAGGGACCGACGGACGCCACGACTTCTGGTCAAGAGGGGTGAGTGAGGGAGATGTCTTAACGGGAACTGGTTCTCTCAACGGTACGGGTTCTAGTGCACGGGAAGATCCCCTGTAGGGTATCGGCCAGTTACTATCTCGACACTCATGTTTCCGAACCGGGGGAGTGGGATGGAGTCCCGTCGAGCCTTCCCTGTAGGGTAAATATTTGGTGGGGGTATCCTACTCCGTTCCGTAGACAACTCCGACGCAGTTTCGAGTCGCAGGGGAGACGGGTCACAAAGAAGGAAGTGGGGAGGAGTCTACCACTCGAGTCTCGGAAAGGGTATTCGGACGACGTACTCGTAGGGACGGGGTCTGAGTCACAGGTCCTCCGGGTCTGGAAAACTCTTCTTTGGTGACTTCTTAAAATTCGTCTCTATTCTGTGTCAAACTAGTCTCATAATCCAATCTTGAGATCCAACTGAAAAAAAGAAAAATTCCAAAAATGTAAAAAATAGTTTTTTTTGGAAAAAAAAAAAAAAAAAACGACACGACGTAGAATCTAGAATCAAGGGACTGGTCCCTAGCTTGGACGCTGGGGACGTCACCGCCACACTTCAGAATTAGTGACCCGGTAGTCCCTTCAGGCTCGAAATAATCATAAAATCTTCACAACGACACGACAGAAGATCGAACGTAACGAAGACTACTTTCCAGACGTCAATAGGAATAGACACGACAAGACACACATTACAAAAGATGGGACCGGACAAAATGTTCGAAGAGAACTAGTGACCAAAATTCGATAAACTACTATATGGAACCACATCAAAGAACGTGAACCTCAAACAACTCGAAGAACATTTACACCTAAATATCGAAAGTAGTTCAAACCTTTTAAAAACCGGTACTAAATGAGTTTATAAAAAAGACGAGAAGAGAAAGGAAGTCCCTGACGTTATAGGACAGATGATCCGACGAACTTCAACAGGACGTCGAGTGACTACGAAACAAGTAAAAAAAGAGTCAGAAAAAAGAGTGACACAAAGTAAAACCTATCGAAGGTAGTAATAAATGAGTTCAAAGAATTAGAAACGAAAACACCGTAGATTAGACTAAGCTTAGGGTAGGTTACATATAAAAATTGACATCAAATATAGAGATCTTCAAGGTAGACCCGGAAAATTTAAAAAAAGGATACAAATTAAAAGGAAGATTGAAGAATTTGTATATCTTATCAAAATTATTGAGAAAATTACATGAACACATGTTTAAATAATAGACTATTTAAAGACTTAGGTAAAGTCAACTACAAAGAGACGTGGCATCCAGTATAAAAAGACGAGGAAAGGTAAGGTTTATAACGAAAGGTAATCGGTTTATAACGATTAAAATGGAACACCCCAGGACCTATAAAAACACGAAGTTATTTGTAACAACTCGAAACAAGACCCCACGTTAATTAAATGAATTAAACTAGGTAAGCTCCGAATACAAAATGCAGAAACAATCCTCCCTTCACTCGTCGCAGATCAGACCCGGATTAGAAGGGGTGATGACTCCATCTGGGAAACCATAGTAGATGGGTCACGTGGTACATAGTGCTTCGAAAGGTACGGTCGACCTCCCTTTCCGTACGATAGATCGAACACACTCGAGACTTCAAACAAGCGAGACGAGGAAAGTCTACCAAGAAAAGGGTGGAGTCTAGTAAACGAGTGCACACGACTAGTCAGGAGTCGACTGAAAGTACCTCTTGGGAGACTTTCAGGTCCTGAGAGAGGATAGGACACGAGACAGGACGTCTGATCGACGGAACCTGAGGGACCCGAGGGGAGAGACAAAGGAGGCGAGTTCCTAGGTACGAATCGGACCTAGGGAGGACGAACGTCGGATCTTTGGGACGTCCGTCAGGAGGTGGACCGAACAAAGGCAGAAAGTCCTTAGTGACAGGATCCGACGGACTACCGGTCACAAGTCGGTCGTAACAAAATACATAGGGGAGTACAAAAAACCGAATGAAGTGACTACCCAGTCTACCATTTCTTAAACGGACGTTACGTCCTTTGGTCCCAAACTAGGGACCCAGTCCTTCTCGGGGACCTCTTTCCTTTACCGATGGGTGACGTCATAAGAACAGACCTCTTATGGTACTTGTCTTGTCGGACTACCTGATGTCTTCAGGTACCCCAACGTTTCTCAGTCTGTGTTGACTCGTCGATTGTGAAAGTGAAAAGTTGTATGACGTTTCCCTTGGTAGTTGTTCTACTTTTCCGTTAGATGTTTCATCCTCTTTTATAACGTTTAGTATATAGACTATTCCCCGATTATAGATTTTTTATGTGTCTTAAGTATGTTGAAAATTTTCAGGTTAAATTTTTCCCCATCTCCTCTGAAGGGACCACCAGGTCACCAATTTTAGGTGGACGGTTACGTCCCATGTGTCCAAGCTAGGGACCAGGGTCTTCTAAGGTGTACGACACCCTGTCGATTTGGGTACACGGTGTTGATGATACGGGTTCACGGGATCTCAGACACGAGACGTTGTTTTCTTCGGTGTCGTTCTTCGGAGACGTGACGTTCTTCTTATCGGGGTTACGCGGCGTTGATTTCTTTTGGGTACACGCCATTACTTCTGGGTCACGTCGGTTGATTAATTAACTTAACTTTTATAAAAAATTTTCACCCGTCTCTTAAACTTATCTGTGAAAAGGTTTCTTCCGTACATTTACCGGTTGTACATACACTTTTCCACGGATTATACAGCTCCTCGTTAATTCGGACACGTGTCGTGATAACTTGGACACGAGATCTTGGACCCTCGACGTTAACGACTCGGGTACACGGTGTCGACAACTTCGGACGAGTGGATCTCGGGTACGAGACGCTGTCCTTTTCGGTGCCGTTGGTCTTCGGGTTCGTGTCGTTGATCTCTCATCGGGGACTAACGGCGGTTGAGTCCCTTTACGTTTAGTTTTGGTGTTACTCTACGATGGAGTGTGAACCGTCCTACCCACAACAGTTTTTCTGTTCTCCCTCAAGGGACCGTCAGGTCACCAATCTTGAGACTTGAAAGTGACGGTACCTGGACCCTAGTCAGGGACCTGTCCTGCACGTCATGTCTGGTTTTTTATTAATTAATTTTCTGTTCTTTATTGTTCACAACCACTCCTATACTTCTTTTCCCTTGGGAACACTTGACAACCATTTCTAACACACACACATGTTACCTTATAATAAGTTGGTACCTTTTTCTTTAGGTCGGTCAGGGTCGTTGTACCTACCTTAAACTTCCGTAATTTGACTCACTTGATTCAGTCTGTCTTTTCATGTTTATGACATAGTACAGTGAATATACACTGTAGACTTTTTTATTTTTTTCTGTAGTGTCTGTGCCTCTTTTCTAACCATCAATGGTCTTCACCCCCCTAAGGGACTACCGAGTCTGTCATTTCTCAGACGGACGTTAAGCCCTCTGGACTCAAACTAGGGACCCAGACCTTCTAGAGGACCTCTTCCTTTACCGTTGGGTGAAGTCATAAGAATGGACCTTTTAGGGTACCTGTCTCCTCGGACCACCCGGTGTCAGGTTTCCTAGTGTCTCAGTCTGTGCTGACTCGTTGAGGTGAAAGTGAAAGTCTCACCCCACACCACCACCCACTTCACTCAACTCCACCAGTTTTCCATCTTTGAAGGCCATTATTCTACTGATTCAGGACCATTACCACTGACAACAATTGTTTGACATAATATATGAACTTTAAACGATTTCAACCTGTAATAAAACGACTGTTTCCAGGTATATCAGTTTCGATACCAAAAAGGTCGTCAGTACATACCTATACTCTCAACCTGGAATTTCTTTCGACTCACGACTTCTTGACTACGTAAACTTGACACCATAACCTCTTCTGAGAACTCTCAGGGAACCTGACGTTCTAGTTTGGTCAGTTAGGATTTCCCTTAGTCAGGACTTATAAGTAACCTTCCTAACTACGACTTTGACTTTGAGGTTATGAAACCGGTGGACTACACTTCTTGACTGAGTAACCTTTTCTGGGACTATGACCCCTTTTGATTTCCGTCCTTCTCTTCCTCTACTGTCTCCTGCTCCACTAACCTACCGTAATGGCTCAGCTACCTGTGTTCAAACTCGTTCGCGACTCTCAACCACTACCTGTCCCTTCGGACCGCACGACGTCAGGTACCCCAGTGTTTCTCAGCCTGTACTGACTTGTTGACTTGACTTGACTTGTCCTATCTAGAATTTTCGAGAGTTGTGTTATTTATTTAAACACTGATACACACCATTACCCGTACTTGATTTGAATAACACCACTAGTAAAGTTTTATGTGCCCACATAGTATAGTAATATATGGACTTTGATTGTTTTACATTGTACAGTTAATAGAGAGTTGAATTTTCGGGTGAATTCCCCGAAGGGACCACCGAGTCCGTACTTCCTAGACGGACTCTCACGTCCTCTGCATCTAAACTAGGAACTAGACCCTTCTAGAGTATACGACTCCTCGTTAATTCGGGTACGTGTCGTTGATAACTCGGCACGAGATCTTGGACCCTCGACGTTGATGACTCGGGTACAGGGTACCGACGACTTCGGACGAGTGGATCTCGGGTACGAGGTATTGTCTCCGGTGTCGTTGGTCTTCAGACTCGTGGTGTTGACCTCTTATCGGGGACTAACGACGTTGATCTCCCTTCGGGCTCTTTGCTATTTCTGGGTCGTGTCGGTTTTTATATATTTAATTACCTTAATATTTTGTTTCTTTTACGTTACGTCCTTCTTCGATGTTCGCAAGAAGTCAATGACTTTATAAATTTTTTATTAGGTGAATTCTCTTCGTATTGTTTGTTTTCTTCGCACCGCCAACCCCCCCACCCGTCCCTTCATATGATTTATATTTCCTGTTTTCTTCTATTATCCCTTTCGAAGGTTTGGACATTCATTAGTGTTATTTATTCTTACCTACTTCAAGTAATTAATTGTCTAGTAGTCGAAAAATTTTTACATTTATATCCGACGAATAATTTCTACGTAAACCTTATGTCTTTCCAACTTGTTTTCCACATTTTTATATACTCAGGTTTTCTTAAAATATTTCACCCAGTTTGAAATATTCCTGTTTTTTCCTATGGTGAGTCTTGAACTTAAGTGGATGATCAGAGTCTTATGTTTTATTTTTATCAATTTTAATATCCTTTTTTTTAAAATTAAGTGACAGTTTCCCTCCTAAACTGTTTTAATGGGGTTATTAACTATGAACAATCGTTCGTTCTAGGTTGATCAGGTAGGATTTCCTTTAGTCAGGACTTATAAGTAACCTTCCTGGCTACGACTTCGACTTTGAGGTCATGAGACCGGTGGACTATGCTTCTTGACCGAGTAAACTTTTCTGGGACTACGACCCTTTCTAACTTCCACCCTCCTCTTCCCCTGCTGTCTCCTACTCTACCAACCTACCGTAGTGACTAAACTACCTATACTCAAACTCGTTCGAGACCCTCAACCGTTGTCCCTCCTGTCCCTCCGGACCGCACGACGTTAGGTACCCCAACGTTTCTGAGCCTGACTTGACTTGACTCGTTCGGTAAACAATATCAAAATCAAAAGTTTACAAGATATAGGAATGATTAAAAAAAAGGTAAACTAAATAGTTAATGCCCACATTAAGACAATTTAAGAGGGACGTCGGTTGAGGGTGAGGGTCGGGTCGGGAGGTATCAGACGTAAGACAAAGAGATTTGTGCGGGGAAGGCCTGTAAAGTAGATTGACGTCAGTACGTGACCCATGAGAAGACAAGGACTATGATCCTGTTCACAACCTATGTGACTGGACGTGTGGTGGGACCGAGGGGCGAGGGTAGTGAATCACGGGGTAGGGAGGTTGAGTCCGGAGACGTGACTCGGCTCCTAGACTCGCCGGTCGGCACCGACCGAGACGTAGGACTGGTGGAGTCGACACCCGCTTCTAAGTTAGCGTCCCGGAACAAAGGGTGGACCTCTTTGTCTGTTTTATGGGGAGAGGAGAAAGAGGAAGTCGGACTCCACCCTGTCCCTACGGTCCGGGGAACCTTCACACCCAGGATTCCTCTACCTCCGACCGAAGAAAAGAACTCCTGTGTCTCCGCCTTCGTTCTACGAAACACAGAGATGCACGTACGCGAGGAGGACCCTCCACTCTTGGTGTCTGTCACACTGACTCCCACTCCTCCCACTCCTTCCGCGGGAGTTCTAGAGACCGGGGACCCCGGGCGAAGGATTCCCACACACACACTGACACACACTCTTCCACGGCCCTCGCGACCATGTGTCGACACGTGTGTAAAGGGGTACCAGAATAGAATTCGTGACTCGGGTAGTCTCCTGTGTCCATCAAATTCTAAAGAAACGGAAGAGAAACACAGGAACCTAAAATTTTTTTTTTACTATTAACACAGAGTAATGAAAACTTTAATAACAGGATTCAAACACATTAAAAGTAACCTTTTACTTTTAACAAGAATCTTCACTCTGTGCTACACAAACGGACCGAGGGACGTCTAGGACGAAGGTAGTCTAATCGAATCCCGACTCGTCTAATGTTTCACGGTGGTTTGTGTCGACGAGCAAAGTAGGAGAGTCAGTAAGTTGTTTGTAGACTACTCACAAAGGATGTCGGATCCATGTCGAGATCTTCTACCCCTATATCGTCAGTCGTCTCTTTTTACAGACGGAAGAACCCCTGAATGGAAGATGACCCACCTCTTTCTGTACGTTGTTTTAATTAGTTAATATACCATCACTCTTCTCTGGTGCGCCTCCTCCCACCACCCCTACCCTCCGACGGTGTAACTTCTCCCACGAGTCCTTCCATTGGACTTGTCTGAACTTCCTCCTCTCCCTCACTGGCTCCTGGCGAGACTCTCTTTTCCCGAGGACGGACGAGTCCGTGGAGTCAGTACACGTTGAGATACGTTGGGGTACCTGACATCGGGTGGTCCGAGGAGTCAGGTACCCTAAGAGGTCCGTTCTTATGACCTCACCCAACGGTACGGGAGGAGGTCCTGTAGAAGGACTGGGTCCCTAACTTCAACACAAAAAGTTCAGAGGACGTAGTTGTCTACCCAAGAAATGGTGATCGTGGTGGACCCTTCGGACTTTTCCCGAGGTCTCCTGTCGGTTACGGCTCCTAGACTCCGTTCTTGTACGGGTCGAACTCCTTCTCCGTCGCACCGACGCCTTGTCTGCGACTCCGAGTTCCTCGACCCTACTGTCTCCACTCTCTCCGCGGTCCAGGACCCCCCGACGACTCGGGGACTCCCCCAACCCCAAAATGGGGTTCACTCTACCCTCGGAAACCTCCAAACCGGCTTCTCCCAGTACTGGATTGAAGACCCAAATGTCCAGGGGGACGACCTCTGGTCTGACACATCGTCCTTTCCCCCACCTGACACCCCTCCGACTCTCTCCACCACCTCCGAACCTCCTCCCCCGCCGTCACCTCCACCTCCCACACAAGGGGAGGTCCTGGAATAACCCAAAAGGTCCCGGTCTGGGGAGAGGGTTTAGGAGACGAAATCGAGGAGACACTTCATGGATGATGACGTGTTAACGTTAGTAAAGTGTACGATCGTTTCATTACGAGTTTTAAGAGGTTCGATCCGAAGTTGTCATGCACTTGGTTCTTGAAGGTCTGCAAGTTCGGACTAAATCTTTTCCGTCTCTCCTTGGTCTCTAATTTAACGGTTGTAGGCAACCTAGTATCTTTTTCGTTCTTTTAAGGTCTTTTCGTAGAAGAAGACAAAATAAGTGATGTGATTTCGGAAACTGACACACCTAGTGTTGAGACGTTTTAAACATTTCTCTACCCTTAGGGTCTGGTGGAATAGACGGAGGACTCTTTGGACATACGTCTAGTTCTTCGTTGTCAATCTTGACTTGTACCTTGTTACCTGACCAAGTTTTAACCCCTTCCTCATGTAGTTTCGACATATAAAAGTGGGACGAATAAATTGAATATACGTCTCATGTAGTACGTTTTACGGTCTGACCTACTTCGTGTTTGACCTTAGTTATGACGTCCTCTTTATAGTTATTGGAGTCCATACGTCTACTGTGATGGGAATACCGTCTTTCGTTTCTCCTTGACTTCTCGGAGAAATACTTTCACTTTCTCTCACTTTTTCGTCCGAATTTTGAGTTGTAAGTTTTTTGATTCCAGTACCGCAGACCAGGGTAGTGAAGTACCGTTTATCTACCACTTTGTTACCTTTGTCACTGTCTGAAATAAAAGAACCTGAGGTTTTAGTGACGTCTACCACTGATGTCAGTACTTTAATTTTCTGTGAATGAGGAACCTTCTTTTCGACACTGATTCGATCTGTCGTATAATTTTTCGTTTCTGTTTTGAAACGGTTGTTTCCAGGCATGTCAGTTTCGATACTAAAAAGGTCATCAGTACATACCTACACTCTCAACCTGGTATTTCTTCCGACTCGCGACTTCTTGACTACAAAAAGTTGACACTACAAACTCTTCTGAGAACTCTCAGGGAACCTGTCGTTCCTCTAGTTTGGTCAGTTAGGATTTTTTCCTTTAGTCAGGACTTATAAGTAACCTTCCTGACTACGACTTCGAGGTTATGAAACTGGTGGACTACACTTCTTGGCTGAGTACTCTTTTCTGAGACTACCACCCTTTCTGACTTCCGTCCTCCTCTTCCCCTTCTGTCTCCTGCTCTACCACCCTACCGTAATGGCTGAGGTACCTGTACTTAAACTCGTTCGAGACCCTCTACCACTTCCTGTCCCTCCGGACCGCACGACGTCAGATACCCCAAGGTTTCTGACTCGCTAACTTGTTGGTGGTGGGTTCGGTCTGGGGAGAGGGTTTAGGAGACGAAATCGAGGAGAGACTTCATGGATCTATTATCATAGACGGGCGAAAGACTCAACAAACCGTCTACGAGTTCGGTGGTGGGTGGTTTACCTTCTTTAATTGATGGACTACTGGTACTCGTGCACCGAGTGTCTGGATGACCTTGGAATTGGGGACTGTGTCCCGAGACAATGGAGTCGTAGTTGGTTAGGCTGTTGACACGTCCTTGTATGGTATAGGACCCTGAGGGCCGGGAGTGGACCGGAATTTTTACGAGAGAACATGGGGTCGTCCCTCAAACCCACAAAACTCGGGGGACAGGACTTAAGGGACGAAAACCCCGGACCGTCATTAGAGATGAGAAAGGAAGTGAGTGTTGGGGCACAGGCGTCTCCCCGAAATGACCCTTTGGCCCTCGACTGGGTTTCGACCGACGAGGTGTCCGACCGAAGTTTCAAACCTCTATAAACCTTCTCTCTTGGCCAACCTCAACGACTGCCTAACCCATAGCCTCGACTACTTTTCCCTTCTCATTTTTAACTGAGGTTCCAAACCCTGGACTCCTCGAGCCTCCTTCCTCAGCGGAAACCGTCTCTGCCCCCTAGGACCCCTGCCGTTCCCCGGTACTCACTCCTCCGTTCCTGGGGACGGAAGACGGACCGCCACAATTTCTTCGGGCCCTCCGCGACCCAGGGGTCTGCACGTTTAGGAACCGCAGTTGTTAAGTGTCCACACCTGGGAGCCCTTCCTTCCGAGCCGTCCTGACCACCCACACCGGCCCCGCGACCATCGGGCGCCCGCGGGGGCCCGCGCCTCTCCCCGCGCGCCGACGACCTCGCGGCCCTTGGTCGGGCGTCCGTGACAAGAAGACTACCTGGTAGGCGCCGCCTGCGCTCCTGTCACTCGGCCTGCATCCCTAGCACAGGGCCGACGCCGCGAAGCCCCGCCAAGAAAGACTCGGGACCGCCGACGACTCGTCCTACACTCGCCACTCCGACGGTCCCGCGCCCGCCGCCCCTTCCGCTCCCGCCGAGACCGGGGAGCTGTCTTTGACGCGAGTCAGGCACGGCGACCCGAGCGGGTGGCCGCCCCTTCGAGGCCCGCCCCAGGATGGACTCTTCCTTGACGCCGGTCCCTAGTCTGGCGCACGCAGGCTGGGCCCTCGGGAGAGGGGCGTAACAATGAGAGAACTGGAAAACCCAGGAAGCACCTCTTGACGAACCCGAGGAAGGCTCCGAAAACATCCTCGTCCTACCCTCCCCCGGCGCGACTGGAGAAGACAGAGTGGATCGTGTCTCGAAGGGAAAGTGCATCTCCATAGGAACTGAGCTGTCTGGGGTCCACGACTCTTGTGGCACAGAGAGTCTAGGGGACTAGTCTGACAACGGTCACGGAGGACGAGGACGCCGCTCCATCAGGCCTAGGACCGACCAAAAGATGAAGCCTTTCCCACGGTCTTGAGAGTGTGAAGAGTCTTTTGGAGTCCCCACACAGGGGGAAAAGGGAGGGTACCCGTCTCGGCCCTACGTCAAGAGTCTCTGGAGGAATAAACTTAAACTAAAAACTGACGGGACCCAGAAGTAACGACTCGTGCCCGAAGAGTAACGTCACTGGAGAAAACAACTCCTTGGACCCAAACCATCAACACCGGACACCCGAATCAACGAGGTGTTGCCCGTACACCTTAGAAGAGACAAGTCCCTACCTTAGGTACATGAGACGGAACCGTCCACCTAATAATTGCTGACCCAGTGGTCCCTTCAGGGACCCCGTAGGAGAAATTTTACTACGTAGTGTTTCAACGACCACGAAACCCTTCCCGGACACGAGTTGTCACAAGACTCCCTCGAACAACTTTTACGTCTAAGACCCTATTTTGGAAACTCAGGTAAAAATTACTCGAGAGGTCAATAAGACGAGACGAGACCTCGTACACTGGGAGGACAAGGGTCACCCACTGTAGCTTAGTTCGACCTTTCGACCCTAGGGAAACTGGATTCCTAGAGGGGACGGAAGTGTGGTGGAGGGTGACCAATGTGAAACGAAAGTCCGTCACTAAGAGTTTGAGCGGACCCATACTCTTAGTGGACGTCTCGAGTCAGTCACTAGGTCCGAGTAGATATGGACCCAGAAACATTAACTAGACCAAGAGTCTACCAAGAGTGGGGGTGGTTTCGGACTCTCGGACACCCCGGGATCCAAGGAACGCGCCCGGTCGGAGAACGAGGAGGACGGACAGGGGTGGTCCCTACACTAAGGAGGAGGAGAGGTGGAGGCTAGTGACTGGGCGTCACTCAGGGAGGTAGAGTGGACATGGCGAGGACAGCAACCAGTGTAAGGTGGGGGGACGTGTCCTGACGCAAAAGGAACGTCCGAGAAGGTAAAGGAATTAAGTATCTTCGGATCACAACCCACCCGGGAACCTCCGGTAGAGAGACAGGGGAGGGGAGGGGAAGGGACTCGTTCCACCCGGACTCCCACAGATCCCGTCTCCTCTTCTTGACTTCGGGTCCCACCCGGGGACTGGGCGAAAGGGAGTTGGTGTCCCCTTCTCCGACGACCTCCGGTGTTCGAGTAGGTACTAGCCCTGGACCGGACCGACGTCGTCCGTCTACCACTCACCAGGGGGCAGGACGGACGCGTGAGGGGACCTCAGGATCTAGGGGACCTGGACGGACCAAGGGGCGGAGGTTCCCTGAGGGATTCAAGGGAAGAGTGGTGTCGGTCTGACACAGCACACAGGGAGTGTTCGGACTCCCACTCGGAAAGAAGGGTCACCAGCACCGTCTTCACTGGGTCGGGAGAGACCCCCATCCGATACTCGACCCGACCCGTCACCGGGAGGTGTTTGGTCAAGACACGGACAAAGTGGGTTTCAGACCGGCTCCACTCGTAGGGGTTGGGACCGGAGGAAAGGGTCGAGAGACTCCAGGGACAGGAGGAGAGGAAGGAACCCCCCGAGACTCGTGTTACGGGTGGGGTCTTTCCCTACCCTTTCCCTTCCCGTTGTCCGTTACACCCTCGTCTCACACCCTCCGTTCCTCCTCACACCCCCCCTCCCCCTTTACAACCTGCCCCTCCCCACAACCCCCCTCCTCTTGACACCCTCCTCCTCCCCCTCACAACCCCCCCTCACCGTCCCCCTCGGTGGAGGTGGCCGGAGGAGGAAGGATCACGAGAGTCGGTACTGGACCCTCGCCGGCTACCGAGGTCCAAGGTCCCCACACTGATCGGCCTCCGTCTCCGCTTCCACCACCAAGAAGGGTTCGTCCACCCACGGAGAGGAGTGGGTTGACAAACTGAAGTGGGGTCAAATACTTTAGGAGGACTTGGGTCTGAACGAGATCATGGAAAGGACGGAGAATCGGGGTCATGTCTGTGTGCCATACAAAAGTTAAGATCGAAATACAGACACACTCACACCTCCACCCACGTGCAGTCTTTATTAGAAGAATCGTGGGACGAAGTGAAGTTATACATCTCGGGAAATTTCCAGACGTCCGGGGGTTCTCTTCCTATAAAGTGTTGCGGGAGTTCGAGGGGGGTCCTTGTAAGTACTCAAACCTCCTTCGACCAGAACCCCCTACGGTAAGGAGACAGTGACTACGACATGACCTGTGGATTCATAGGTGACTACCTACTTATGTATTTCCTTTACACATACACATATATCACACATACATATATGTGTGTGTGTGTGTGTTACCTTATAACAAGTCGGTATTTTTCCTTGAGAACGGGTGACGTTAGTGTACTCTTTTACTACATTCCTTTTATCTGTCTTTTTGTGTTTATGACATTGTATCGTGTACACTCTAAAAAAAAATTTTTTACTGGAGTCTATGTCTCTTGTCTACCAACAAACGTCTTCACTCCCCACCTCCAACTTTATCCAACTCCACCAGTTTTCCATGTTTGAAGGATTATTCTATTAATTCAGGATCCCTTCATTATATGTCGCACCACTTATATCAATTGTTATGACGTAAGATATAAACTTGCAACGATTCTCTCATCTAGAATCAAAAGTTGTTTTCTTTTATTAAATAACACACCACTACCTACAATTGATTTGAATGACACCACCAGTAGAGTTTTATGTGTGTACATAGTATAATATAACGTATGGACTTTGATTACAATATACAGTCAATATAGGTCATAAAATTTTTTGGACGTATTCTGTTTCGTACCGTTTATTTTTTATCCTTTTTCGTATCATTCATTTTCGCGTTTTCCCTGTCACCCTTTGTGAAGGTTTGTACATACATTAGTTTTATTTACTATTGTAAAGTAACTCATTTTTCTCGTAACTGAGAAATCATTCGTCGAATAATGGACGTAAAAATGTCTGTGTGAACCTTATATCTTTCCAACTTTACTTTCTGTTTTTATACTCGGGTCTTACTAAATAATCCTTATTTTCATCTAGTGCACTCCTGGTTTTCATATGGTGGTTCTTGTGTATTCTTAAGACTTGAACATGACCAGATGATCAGAGTCTTATGTTTCATTTATATCAACTTTAATTTTCTTTTTTTAGGTGACGGTTGTCCTATCAATGTAGTCATTAACTACCCGTTTTTATCATTCTTATATCTTTTAAACTTTTTTTTTTCATTTATCGTTCGAACTAGACTACACATACACCCATATCTGAAGATATACATAATATATTTATGACATAATACATAACATAGACAAAATCTAAATAGAATCTATAATATAATAGATAATATATATCTATGATTAAATTTATCTACAATATATACTATCATATATACATATAGACATTATGTACAATTTTATACCTAGACTTTATCTATATTGTTTTAAATTCCGACCCATTTTGACCTATCACCGATGTTCCCATAAACTATATGATAAGAGGTATGAAAAGAGTCTGAACGATACAAAACATTATTTAAAATTTTAAGAATTAATAAGGATGTTTTAACTCAGGATTCCGACTCAAAGGAGAAAACCGGAGACATCTAAGGACTGTGTCCCTTCGTCTCCTGATCCTGAGGTCTACGAGAAGTGAAAGTATTTTGACAGGAGCACTTACTGTAGTGGGCGTTCTTTTGTAGGATCGGTGTCCCTACCCCTCCTTGAGTCTGATTCTTACATGGACTCAATCCACCTATACCACATCTAATCCCGTCTCTTAGAGTCGGGACGAAGGAGAGGTTGTATAGACTTTTTCCTTTCAGTGGATACCTTTTTGTTTGTTTTAGGTCCCTTCCATGTAGACCAGGGACACCGAAGAAGAACCGACCTCCACTACACACTAGGTCCACAATTTCGACCTCGCACTCCAACTTGGACTTCTCTAGGACGTGCACGAATTGAAGACGAAAGAGACTTAGAGACGTGGGAAGTGTACAGGGAGGTATTGTAATTATACTCAAGAGAAGAACTCAATTGAGACCAGGAAGGGTTCGGTTTACCTCAGAGTCCAGAGTCTGAGGAGAAGTGGGGACAAAATATCGACGAGATCACGGGTGCCTCACAGAGTGTATCTTGTGTACGAAATTTTTACATAGGGGTGTCGATATCTAAATTTCTCTAAATTCTCCGTATATTTGTTACTCATTCCACTTTGGTGTACTGATCCCTACGCGTAAACCTACTATTGAAGGACACAAAGAAATACCAAAATACAGGAAAAAAACCAGGAAGGACATTTTCATTCCCGTCGCCAAGTAAACCTCCCTCATTCCTCCGGTACTAATATTAACTTGGGTACGTTCAAAGACCCACCGACTTCTAAAGAGAGAACTACACGTACTCACCACCAATGTCTCATAAAATACTCACAAAAAAAAATTTAATAACAAAATAAAAACCGGCACAACATAGAGACAACGACACGACCGAAAACGATAGCAGACCTTTCAGTTTCCACGAGAGAACAACGACCGCGAACCCGAAGAGTAACGCCACCGAAGAGAACAGTCCTCGTGCCCGAGACCCCGTGCGCCCGAAGTCGTCGACACCGAGGGCCCGAGGTCTCGTGTCCGAGTCGTCAGCACCACGGGTCCGAATCACCCCACACACCTTAGAAGGACCTCGTCTCTAGCTTGGGTGCTGAGGACGTAGCCGTCCGGTTAAAAATTGGTGACCTGGTGGTCCCCTCAGGACAAAATAAAATTTATAAACAAATAAACCGACACGACCCAGAGTCAACGTCGTACACTCTAGAATCAAGGAACGGGTACTAGCTTAGGCCCGGGGACGTCACCCTCGTTTCAGAATTGGTGGTCTGGTGACCCTTCAGAGATTTCTCCTAAAATAATACGAAACCAACAATTCCACCAAAAAACTCTACTCAAAATATAATATTATTGTAAAAATAACCACATAAGTTACTTGTTTACTTACTTACCAAGACCCGTAACTCGCACCACCAACGATTGTAGTTTTATCTCTGTAGGTCCATGAGACACGGGGTACCACCCTCGTGTGTGGTGGTGGACACTCCATCAGAACGGAGTCTAACTTGGACTTAGACTAATGTGGAGATCTAGGTTGAGGTCAAATATCGTAGCTCCTTGTAAAATTTACAGTCATGTCTTTATAGTAGTCGTTTAAGGTCCGACGTCTTTGGAGATGTCCTGTTTACTCCCCTTCTCTCTTCTATACGTCCCCCTTGGACAATTAGTTTTGTCTGAATTTTCCGTACAGTCGGTCAGTGTTATACACCTGAACTACACCGAGTAAAATTTATTTAACATTTGTTTATAAATATTGTAAAGATTCTGTTTAACTTTTAAACTTGTAACTACTTAATAAACTACTGTCATTCTTTTAGAATGTTTCAAAAAGTTGGGCTATAAAAATGAAAAAAAACATAAAAATAATACTAAAAATTTTTATAGAAAATCTCTGTGTATAATTTTATAAATGTTTACCCCTGAAGAAACCACCAGGTCACTAATCCTGAGACGTACAGGGGACGTACCCCCGTGTCCAAACTAGGAACTGACCCCTTGATTCTAGGGTGTACGGTACACTGCACCGGATATATATATATATAAATGTTTACATTATTATACTAGAACTTAAACATAGTGTTGTCATGTCACTCCTTCAACTTATACGTATATGTACTTTGTTCTGTATTTAACCAGTACTTGATTAATAACTTAGAGTAATATGATAAAAGTCATGAAGGAATAACGGAAAAATTTTTACTAACGGAAAAATTTTTGTCGAAATACTCCTTATTGAATATAGTCATTTTAGACGGTCAACACTCATATGTCAAATTACATTTGAACATCCCAACACGTCAGTAGGAATGTCAGGTCAAAATCTTGTAAAGGTAGTGGTGTCTTCCAAAGGAACCGGGATCGGACGTCAGTCACGGACGAGGGTCAGGGTCGACCCTGCTGAGGAATCAGACGCAAGACAAAGAGATTTGTGCGGGGAAGGCCTGTAAAGGAGATTGACGTCAGTACGTGACCCATGAGAAGACAAGGACCATGATCCTGTATTCAACCTATGTGACTGAACGTGTGGTGGGAACGAGGGGCGAGGGCAGTGAATCACGGGGTAGGGAGGTTGAGTCCGGAGACGTGACTCGGCTCCTAGACCCGCCGGTCGGCACCGACCGAGACGTAGGACTGGTGGAGTCGACACCCGCTTCTAAGTTAGCGTCCCGGAACAAAGGGTGGACCTCTTTGTCTGTTTTATGGGGAGAGGAGAAAGAGGAAGTCGGACTCCACCCTGTCCCTACGGTCCGGGGAACCTTCACACCCAGGATTCCTCTACCTCCGACCGAAGAAAAGAACTCCTGTGTCTCCGCCTTCGTTCTACGAAACACAGAGATGCACGTACGCGAGGAGGACCCTCCACTCTTGGTGTCTGTCACACTGACTCCCACTCCTCCCACTCCTTCCGCGGGAGTTCTAGAGACCGGGGACCCCGGGCGAAGGATTCCCACACACACACTGACACACACTCTTCCACGGCCCTCGCGACCATGTGTCGACACGTGTGTAAAGGGGTACCAGAATAGAATTCGTGACTCGGGTAGTCTCCTGTGTCCATCAAATTCTAAAGAAACGGAAGAGAAACACAGGAACCTAAAATTTTTTTTTTACTATTAACACAGAGTAATGAAAACTTTAATAACAGGATTCAAACACATTAAAAGTAACCTTTTACTTTTAACAAGAATCTTCACTCTGTGCTACACAAACGGACCGAGGGACGTCTAGGACGAAGGTAGTCTAATCGAATCCCGACTCGTCTAATGTTTCACGGTGGTTTGTGTCGACGAGCAAAGTAGGAGAGTCAGTAAGTTGTTTGTAGACTACTCACAAAGGATGTCGGATCCATGTCGAGATCTTCTACCCCTATATCGTCAGTCGTCTCTTTTTACAGACGGAAGAACCCCTGAATGGAAGATGACCCACCTCTTTCTGTACGTTGTTTTAATTAGTTAATATACCATCACTCTTCTCTGGTGCGCCTCCTCCCACCACCCCTACCCTCCGACGGTGTAACTTCTCCCACGAGTCCTTCCATTGGACTTGTCTGAACTTCCTCCTCTCCCTCACTGGCTCCTGGCGAGACTCTCTTTTCCCGAGGACGGACGAGTCCGTGGAGTCAGTACACGTTGAGATACGTTGGGGTACCTGACATCGGGTGGTCCGAGGAGTCAGGTACCCTAAGAGGTCCGTTCTTATGACCTCACCCAACGGTACGGGAGGAGGTCCTGTAGAAGGACTGGGTCCCTAACTTCAACACAAAAAGTTCAGAGGACGTAGTTGTCTACCCAAGAAATGGTGATCGTGGTGGACCCTTCGGACTTTTCCCGAGGTCTCCTGTCGGTTACGGCTCCTAGACTCCGTTCTTGTACGGGTCGAACTCCTTCTCCGTCGCACCGACGCCTTGTCTGCGACNATAATTTTATAAATGTTTACCCCTGAAGAAACCACCAGGTCACCAATCCTGAGACGTGCAGGGGACGTACCCCCGTGTCCAAACTAGGAACTGACCCCTTGATTCTAGGGTGTACGGTACACTGCACCGGATATATATATATATAAATGTTTACATTATTATACTAGAACTTAAACATAGTGTTGTCATGTCACTCCTTCAACTTATACGTATATGTACTTTGTTCTGTATTTAACCAGTACTTGATTAACAACTTAGAGTAATATGATAAAAGTCATGAAGGAATAACGGAAAAATTTTTAATAACGGAAAAATTTTTGTCGAAATACTCCTTATTGAATATAGTCATTTTAGACGGTCAACACTCATATGTCAAATTACATTTGAACATCCCAACACGTCAGTAGGAATGTCAGGTCAAAATCTTGTAAAGGTAGTGGTGTCTTCCAAAGGAACCGGGATCGGACGTCAGTCACGGACGAGGGTCAGGGTCGACCCTGCTGAGGAATCAGACGCAAGACAAAGAGATTTGTGCGGGGAAGGCCTGTAAAGTAGATTGACGTCAGTACGTGACCCATGAGAAGACAAGGACCATGATCCTGTATTCAACCTATGTGACTGGACGTGTGGTGGGACCGAGGGGCGAGGGCAGTGAATCACGGGGTAGGGAGGTTGAGTCCGGAGACGTGACTCGGCTCCTAGACCCGCCGGTCGCCACCGACCGAGACGTAGGACTGGTGGAGTCGACGCCCGTTTCTAAGTTAGCGTCCCGGAACAAAGGGTGGACCTCTTTGTCTGTTTTATGGGGAGAGGAGAAAGAGAAAGTCGGACTCCTTCTTGTCCCTACGGTCCGGGGAGCCTTCACACCCAGGATTCCTCTACCTCCGACCGAAGAAAAGAACTCCTGTGTCTCCGCCTTCGTTCTACGAAACACAGAGATGCACGTACACGAGGAGGACCCTCCACTCTTGGTGTCTGTCACACTGACTCCCACTCCTCCCACTCCTTCCGCGGGAGTTCCAGAGACCGGGGACCCCGGGCGGAGGATTCCCACACACACACTGACACACACTCTTCCACGGCCCTCACGACCACGTGTCGACACGTGTGTAAAGGGGTACCAGAATAGAATTCGTGACTCGGGTAGTCTCCTGTGTGCATCAGATGCTAAAGGAAAGGAAGAGAAACACATAAAAAATTTCATAAAAAATTTTTTATAAGAAATAACACACAAAAATCTCTAAATAAATGAATAAGTCGAGACGACTCAGAATCAACACTGTACGTCCTAGAAAGGACGTCGTACGCCCTAGAAACCCGTACACCCTAGAGCAAGGCACTGGTCCCCAGTTTGGGTCCGGGGACCACAACCTTCTTGGAATTGGTGACCTGGTAGTCCTTTCAGGGACACAGAAACGGAAAATTTTTTACCAATGACACAGGCGAGACACTGAGATACATACCCATAAAGTGTCTTACCTCCTTAAGTCTCCTTTGGTAGTCACTACGAGAGGAGACTCTTTACTGATCTCAGAGTGAAAGGTGGCCCATGAGAGAGTAAGGAAACCTTTAAAAACAGAACTTAAACACATTAAAAGTAATCTTTTTACTTCTAACAATAGTCGTCACTCGCTACCACACAAACGGACCAAGGGACGTCTGGGACGAAGGTAGTCTAATGGAATCCCGACTCGTCTAATGTTTCACGATGGTTTACGTCGACGAGTAAATTAGACGAGTAAGCAAGTTGTTTATAGATTACTCACAAAGGATCTCCGGTCCGTGTCGAGATCTTCGACCCCTATGTCGTCATTCGTTTTGTCTTTTTACGGACGGGAGGGTCCCTGAATGTAAGGTGACTGGCATCTTTCTGTACGTTGTCTTCATTAGTTAATATACCATCACTCTACCTGTCCCTTCGGACCACACGACGTCAAGTACCCCGACGTTTCTCAGTCTGTACTGACTCGCAGTCTTGACTTTCCCTTTTTCTGGTCCGCCTTCTCCCACTACCCCTACCCTCCGACGGTGTGACTTCTCCCATAGTCCCTCCCATTGGACTTGTCTGAATCTCCTCCTCTCCCTTACTGGGCCCCCGTGAACCTTCTTTTCCCGAGGTCTCCTGTCGGTTACGGCTCCTAGACTCCGTTCTTGTACGGGTCGAACTCCTTCTCCGTCGCACCGACGCCTTGTCTGCGACTCCGAGTTCCTCGACCCTACTGTCTCCACTCTCTCCGCGGTCCAGGACCCCCCGACGACTCGGGGACTCCCCCAACCCCAAAATGGGGTTCACTCTACCCTCGGAAACCTCCAAACCGGCTTCTCCCAGTACTGGATTGAAGACCCAAATGTCCAGGGGGACGACCTCTGGTCTGACACATCGCCCTTTCCCCCACCTGACACCCCTCCGACTCTCTCCACCACCTCCGAACCTCCTCCCCCGCCGTCACCTCCACCTCCCACACAAAGGGTGGGTGGGTCCTGAAATACCCCAGGAGAGTCCGGTCTGGCTGGGGAGAGTGTATAGGAGAAGACATCCAAGAGATACTTCATGGGTCTATTATTTATCACAGACGGGCGAAAGACTCAACAAAACGTCTTCGCGTTTGGTGGTGGTTTACCTTCTTTAATCGTTGGACTTCTGGTTCTTGTGCACCGGGTGTCTGGGTATTCATGAAATTAGGGACACTGTAGTGGGAATCTGAGGGGAAATTTTACCAAAGGACCTAGGGTGACCCTTCAAATTCATAAAACTCGTGGGACGGGACTTAAGGGACAAACCGCGGACATCATTAGTGTCGGGAAAAGAAGTGACGTTGGGGCACAGACGTGACCGTGACCCCACGCTGGGTTCCAACCCAGGGGTCGTCCACCCAAAGTCTCAAAAATTTATAAACCTTCCCTCTTTGGTGTCCTCAACGGGCGCCTGACGTGCATCCCAAACTACGTTTCTCTTCTCAGTTTTACTGAGGTTCCAAACCCTGGACTCGACCCTCTTACCTCAACGGACACCGTTTCCACCCCTCCTCACCTATTCCACCCCTCAATTCAGGTCCTCCGCGACTCAAGGATGTCCACCCATGCCAACTGCAAAGGAAAGTGTCTACACCTGTCAGCCTTGGTCTGAGGCACTCCAGTGCACGTCCCCCGCCCCGGTTCCCCTCGCCCGCCCCGGACGCCGCCGGCCCTACCGCCGCCACCGCCGACCTTGGGACCTCGTGCCCCTCGGCCCCACAGAGAGCGACATGAAGACGCCCTCATAGGCGCCGCCTGCGCTCCTGGCCCTTGACATGCACGCGTAGCACAGAGCGGACGCCGCGAAGCCCCACCACGAGTGGCTCGTACACCGCCGGCGGCTCGACCTGTTCTCGCCACTCCTTCCGCCTCGAACACCGCGCCCGCCGGCCCTCCCGCGTCCGTCTCCGGGGAGACGGGCTCTTCTTGACGCCGCGCCCCGAGTCTGGCGCACGCAGGCTGGACCCTCGGGTGCGGGGCTTAAGTCAATGAGAGAACTGGAAACCCAGAAAGCACCTCTTGAAGAACCTGCGGAGGGCCGAAAACATCCTCGTCCTACCCTCCTCCGGCGCGACCGGAGAAGAGAGGGTGCATCGTGCCTCGAAAGGAAACTGTAACCTCCATAGTCGGGAGGAACTGGGCTGTCTGGGGTCCAGGGCGCTTGTGGCAGAGAGTCCGGGAGACTAGGAGAAGGAGGGCGCCTCTCCATCAGGGCCTAGGACCGACCAAAAGATGAAGCCTTTATTGCGGTTTTGAGAGTGTGAAGAGTATTTTTGGAGTTCACACAGGGGGAAAAGGGAGGGTACCCGTCTCGGCCCTAGACATCCTGGGTTACGTCAAGAGTCTCTGGAGAAATAAACTTAAACTAAAAACTGAAGGGACCCAGAAGTAACGACGCGTGCCCGAAGAGTAACGTCACTGGAGAAAACAACTCCTCGGACCCAAACCATCAACACCGGACACCCGGATCAACGAGGTGCTGCCCGTACACCTTAGAGGAGACAAGTCCCTACCTTAGGTACATGAGACGGAACCGCCCATCTAAGAATTGCTGACCCAGTGGTCCCTTCAGGGACCCCGTAGGAGAAATTTTACTACGTAGTGTTTCAACGACCACGAAACCCTTCCCGGACACGAGTTGTCACAAGACTCCCTCGAACAACTTTTACGTCTAAGATCCTATTTTGGAACTCAGGTAAAAATTATTCGAGAGGTCAATAAGACGAGACGAGACCCCACACACTGGGAATACGAGGGCCACCCACTGTAGCTTAGTTCGACCTTTTGACCCTAGGACCGGGACACTGGGGTCCTAGAGGGGACGGAAGTGTGGTGGAGGGTGACCAATGTGAAACGAAAGTCCGTCACTAAGAGTTTGAGCGGACCCATACTCTTAGTGGACCTCTCGAGTCAGTCACTAGGTCCGAGTAGATATGGACCCAGAAACATCAACTAGACCAAGAGACCACCAAGAGTGGGGGTGGTTTCGGACTCTCGGACACCCCGGGATCCAAGGAACGCGCCCGGTCGGAGAACGAGGAGGACGGACAGGGGTGGTCCCTACACTAAGGAGGAGGAGAGGTGGAGGCTAGTGACTGGGCGTCACTCAGGGAGGTAGAGTGGACATGGCGAGGACAGCAACCAGTGTAAGGTGGGGGGACGAGTCCTGACGTAAAAGGAACGTCCGAGAAGGTAAAGGAATTAAGCATCTTCGGATCACAACCCACCCGGGAACCTCCGGTAGAGAGACAGGGGAGGGGAAGGGACTCGTGCCACCCGGACCCCCACAGATCCCGTCTCCTCTTCTTGACTTCGGGTCCCACCCGGGGACTGGGCGAAAGGGAGTTGGTGTCTCCTTCTCCGACGACCTCCGCTGTTCGAGTAGGTACTAGCCCTGGACCGGACCGACGTCGTCCGTCTACCACTCACCAGGGGGCAGGACGGACGCTTGAGGGGACCCCAGGATCTAGGGGACCTGGACGGACCAAGGGGCGGAGGTTCCCTGAGGGATTCAAGGGAAGAGTGGTGTCGGTCTGACACAGCACATAGGAAGTGTTTGGGCTCCCACTCGGAACCAGAGGAAAGAAGGGTCACCAGCACCGTCTTCACTGGGTCGGGAGAGACCCCCATCCCATACTCGACCCGGCCCGTCACCGGGAGGTGTTTGGTCAGGACACGGACAAAGCGGGTTTTAGACCGGCTCCACTCGTAGGGGTCGGGACCGGAGGAAAGGGTCGAGAGACTCCAGGGACGGGAGAAGAGGAAGGAACCCCCGGAGAGTCGCGTCACGGGTGGGGTCTTTCCCTTCCCGTTACCCGTGACACCCCCCCCGTAACACCTTCACCGCCCCCTCGGTGGAAGTGGGGGTAGGAAGAACGGTCACGAGAGTCGGTACTAGGCCCCTCGTCGACTACCGAGGTTTAAGGTCCACACCCTGATGCTCCTTCGTCTCCACCTCCGGGACGATCTAGCTATGAAACTCCGCATAGTAGGATTCGTCCACCGACGGAGAGGACTGGGTTGACGAACTGAAGTGGCGTCAAAAATAATTTAAGAGGACTGGGGTCTGAACCGAGGACCGAGAATCGGGGTTATGACTAAGTACCGTACATATGTTAAGACTGTAATACAGTGTGACACCCATCTCCTTCCAGGTCAAGAGTTATTATAGGATATAGGATTGTGGGGGGAGTTGAAGTTCTACATCTCTGGAAATTTCCAGGTGTCCGGGGGTTCTCCTCCTCTGAAAGATTGTACGAGTTCGAGGGACGTCCTTGTAAGTCCTCAAACCTACTTCGACTAACACCGCCCCCACCCCCCCCCCACTGGTAAGGAAGGACAGGGACACGATCCAGGCTCCGAACACCCGACTCATGGTGCCTGTAAATAAAGGGAAATAGTGACATTCAGTGTCGCCAGACGACACCCGAAACTCCTACTACAGACCTACGGATCTCGTTTCTCGTCCCCTCCTCCTCCTAACCGACACACACTACCGTCCCCCTCGACTTCACCGGGAAACTCCTTTGGCCAGACGAAGGTCTCTTCATATACTTTTTTTTTCAAATAAGTGACTTGTCTTCTACCACGGTGTCCGTGGACGGTGACACACGCCCCTGTCACCACGCGTGGACTGGGCCCTGGGGCCCGAGACCACCGGAGACGCAGGACGGGGGAGTCAGCATCGGGAGTAGTAGTAGGAGCAGCAGCAGGAGCAGCGGCTTCTTCTTGCAGAGAGCCAGGTCCAAGAGTCTGAGGAGTAGCATCCTCTTCGACAGCAACAGGTCGAGGAGGAGTTTGAGCAGGACGACGGTGAGCCCGTGGAGCAGGAGCAGAAGGAGGAGGAGGAGGAGGAGGTCAGGGCTCCTCGGGACCCCGGACCCTCTCGCGTGTGCGTTGGAGTCCCGGTACAGCGGAGGGTGCGGGGGAGGATGCGGGGGGACGTGGCCCCAGGGGAGGTGAGTGACTGACGGCCCGTGCAACCCAGGAAAGCGGAGGGCCCTGAGCCTCCTACCTGAGACCTCTGGTTGGGCCTTTAGGACCGTTCCTCTACCCTCCTACACCCCTCGTCGCCTCATCTCCTGTGACCCGGGACCGTGGGTCGGAGGGAAGTGGGCCTAGGGGGTCCGGGTTCTCGGTGGACCGGACGGTCCTTACGAGGGGGGTGGTTGGGGTCGTGGCACGAAGCGCTCGGTAACTGACGCATTGTACTGTCCATCAGAGGTCGCTGGGTCCTATGCCGCCACTCCGTGGTGCATGGGAATGGAAACACACAAGTACGGAAAAGACGGGTTCAATGTATGGTCAGGCATTCGAGGGACTCCCGTCCTAAGGATCAAGTCTGAGTTGTAGTCACATAACCTCGGCCTTTCTTGGAGTCGAGGAAATGAGACCACCCAGGGACGGGAAACCGGGGGTTGAGGATCCTAAGATTTAGGTATAGACCCTTCTTAGAAGACTTTTTCAAGGGGTTCACTCAAGACCTCTCGTTCGTGGACCGGTCTATGGGAATTGGACCCGATTGATGGAGGAAGTAAAACATCCTTTCCGGTCCACCGGCTCCCCGTCCCGACCCTCCACCCTATGTCCGACCCAGGCACACGGCACCTTAGGAAAGGTAGTCCTAGGGGGGTCCCGTGGCCTCCGACACCGTCCGCCACGACTCACTCCCGTCCTTCCGACCCAGTCCACCCACCGATGGACCCACCTCACGACGTCCTACCGGTCGTCGGCGAGGACCTAGGCGGCGTCGTCGAGGTCCGGCCACAACTCCACAAGACGGGCGTCCTCCGCGTCGCTCCTCCGGTCCAGAGACGTCACGTCGTCACAGAGGAGACGTCTCCCCCGTCCCGCGCCCCGAGGGAGGGAAGAAGGGAAGGAGGGTGTCTGCGGATGGTACGCGAGGGGTGTAGATGGTCCCGAGTGTCGGATCTCCACCCCTGTGCAGTATTAGTTTCGTTTCCAGCCCACCCCCACACGTGGCACCTGGACGCCCCACCTTGAACTTCTACCATTGTTCCGATGCTCCGTGTCCTTCGAGGTCCCCGGTCTCACTTCCACCCGCCGACCCCGACCCGGCGGGCGGGCAGAGATACAACCCCCATCCACGGTCCCCCTACCCCCGAGTGGGTCCTCCTAGACGTCCCGTAACCACACGTCGAGGTCCCGGAGCTAGACGACGAGGTGCTACAGGTACACGAGACACAGGACCAACATCTTCGACATGTGCGTCCGCATCCGGTCGTGGACGCCCGGGGCCGTCCGAGGACGACTCCGGTGGAGGGTGGAAGGGGGAGAAGGGCGGGTGGGAGACGGGTCGGGTGGGGTGTGTTGGAAAGCACGAACGAGCTCTGGGGCCGTCCGTAGTGACTCCTTCCACTTCCTAAACCCACCCCCGTGGAGCACCTACCGTCTGTGCGCCAAGGCGTTCAAGTGTCGTTTCAGGACACGTCTCTCCACCGACAGTCGTGGTCGCCCGCGTCGGGGTGGGGAGTCTTCTCGCGGCCCGGTAGGTCGGGTCGGGAGATTGGAGGAACCGGTGGGGTGACAGGGGAGGGACGAGTGGGCCCGGACCACTACCTTTCATGTGGAGAGCAACATCAGGACCTTCGCGAAGAGGACCGCGCGCCGAAACGAATGGACCACTTCTGTGCAGTTTCTCCCGATAACCCACTAACCGTCCTGTTCTACTCCAACCAATAAGGAGTCTGGTCGGTGGTAAGTGCCTCCGGGTGACGACGAGATGGGTCTAAAGAAGTAAGTAAAGAGCATTGACACTCTACTCCCACGACTCCGGACCGTCCAACTGATGTGTCACTTCGGTCCGGGACTGAGTCTCAGGAACGAGGCGAGACGGGACCCGGAGGACCCTCGCGGGTCGGGTGGTGTCGGAGAGACATCGCGGCGGGGGGACCACACCCTGCCGGTTGAGACCCCGCCTTCCAGACACGTGTCTGGAGGGTCCTGCCTCGAGGGTCGTGGACGTCCGGGACCCCGGAAGTCAGAAGAGAGGTGACTCGGAACAAGGTGGAGAGACCGACGAACCCTGTACCTCGACAGACGTGGGTCGGGGCCTTTGTCGTAGGGTGGGACGGGCGGGACCCCGGAGACGGGCGGAGGAGACCCGTGGTCGGGGAATGGTACCGCCTCGTCAACATTATCAGAAACACTAATCCGAAGGTCCTGAACTCCGTCGCGGTCGTCTTAGGTACTAACGTAAACCGTGTCCAGTACGACACCTCCTCCGATCGACCAGTCCCAAGGACGGAGACCGGTCCCGAGGTGGTCCTTATGGGTCCCGGACCTGTGTGGCGACCGGGAAGGGTACGGGAGAATTCAGAATTGGAGTGATTAGGGATGATTGGTGTAGGACCGAAGGTTTAGGTGGGTATGTACGTCCGAATTTTCACCCCCTTGTGACCTTAGTGACCTCCCATGTTCCTCTATCGACTCCTGGAGGGACACCAAGAACTCGAAAGACCAGGCAGGTGACGGGGAATGAAGACGGTCCAGAGGGTGGGAGAGGGTTCGGAGGTTGGGACGGCGGCGGGTGTCATGGGGGAGAATGACGTCTGTGGGGAGCAAGAAGAGTTACCCTCGGACTGTCGACCCCGTCGCGAACCTCTACTCGAAGCAGTCTACGAACGAGACCCGGAGATGCGAGTACGGCAGCATCATCGGCGGCAGTAGATGGGTGACTCTGTACACCGGTGTCGACCGTCCCATCACACGGATCCCCTCCTCCCCCGCCGCTCCCGTGTCGACTCAGGAGTAATGTCTGCCCAACCACGCCCGTCCTGTCCCGTCCCACGAACCCCAGCCACCAGTCACTCCCCACACCTGGGGTCGTTACCCCGTCTCGGTCCCACCCGGGGGTGGAGTCCCTTCGATGTCGACTTCGTCCTCCGGGTCGGTGTGAACCTCGTCCGCCAGGGCGTCGGGTCCGGAACCGCCGTCTCCTACGCCAGTGTCGGGACCCCCAACCACGTGGTCCAGTCCAACCGCGTCGAGAGGTGCATCGGTGCGTCCTCCCGGAAGAGCATGACACCCCTACGTCCCCGGTACGCCACTCACGGACCGAGAGGTTGTGGTGTGGAGGCCCGGGGGGC
This sequence comes from Capra ibex, assembly GCA_006410555.1. Taxonomy (NCBI): domain Eukaryota; kingdom Metazoa; phylum Chordata; class Mammalia; order Artiodactyla; family Bovidae; genus Capra; species Capra ibex. The sequence goes on from SJYO01000647.1 coordinate 28,007,604, forward strand.
GAGGGGTCCCGACACGGGGCCTCGCGGAGATCCGTCTCATCCCATGGAACCTCTACTGGAGACCGCTCCTCTGTTACCGTGCCTACTTCCGGGGGCACCCGACCCGGCCCGTGAGTCGTTACCCCGTCCACGTCAAGTCGTGTTCCAAGACGAGTTACGCGCAGCAGTCTATGAGTAAGGTCGTTCTGACCCTCCCTATGCCCTCGCCGACGAGTCCCTGTCGTGTCCTCGTCCTTGGGAGGGGCTGTACCCGTTCCGGTCTCTGTCTGGACGACGAGGTAGTCGGAGTTGTGACTGGGATTGGAAAGACCGGAGGTCCCCAAAAGGACTAATCGGGGTTAATGTCAAGTGAAACTCCACACGTCTGGTTTTACCATTAATTTTAATAACAACCCCACCCACACTTATCTACCCATTTCTCTTAGTTCTTTTTCTTCTAAGTTAAAGACTCTTTCTGAACCTCTGTCGTTCTTTCGGTCTCTTTCTTCCGGACCCCCCGACCGGTCCCGGGTGACACGACATCGACACGGGAGTAGACCGAGTTGAAGAATGGAGTCAGGACAGAGATACGGGGACGGAGGGGTCTGGGTCTACGGAGGTCACGTGGATATTTAAGACTAGTCGGGGGGTGGGGGGTAGTTGTCACGACCTCGACTGTGTTGAGTATTTAGGAGGATTATAGTACAGTGACGGCATGGGTTGGGTTCGGTAGTAAGGGAGGGGGTTGTGGTCGGGAGTAGTAGGGGAGGGGGGTTGTAGTCGGGAGTAGTAGGGGAGGTTGTGGTCGGGAGTAGTAAGGGAGGGGGTTGTGCTCGGGAGTAGTGGGGGGGGGGGGGTTGTGGTCGGGAGTAGTAGGGGAGGGGGTTGTGGTCGGGAGTAGTAGGGGAGGGGGGATAGTCGGGAGTAGTAGGGGGGGTTGTAGTCGGGAGTAGTAGGGGAGGGGGGGTTGTAGTCGGGAGTAGTAGGTGAGGGGAGAGTTGACAAGGGAGTAGGGAGGACTTCTGTGGTTGATGCAGTACTCGTGGACTCGGAGGTTTTCTGAGGTAATTCCTGGGAGAGGGAGTATTACGGATGGGGGCTCGAAGGGGTTTACTACCTAGGTTTGGGGTCCTCTCAGGAGTCCACCGATGTACTCCTGAAAGGTACTATTTATTCACGAAATGACTTGATAAAAGTGAGTTGTTTTGGTTGGGGAAGGATGTCATTTTGTTCGGGTCTATTCGACCCTTCATCTTACGTTTTAGGAAAAGGGCGTAAGTCTGGGGGTCCGGCTCCCGTCCGTGTGTCCGGGAGCCCCGGGGACTATCGACACCCCACCCTCGTGACGGGACGTCCTGTTGCCGGTCCAGAGTCAAACCTTGGACGAGGTACGGGCGCTCCTCGGAGAGACGAACCCCGAATGGGAACCGGAGGTGACTGGGGTGACGGGTCGGTGTCCCTTACGGTAGAGGGCGGACCTGAGGGGAGGACGGGAGCCGGTGAGCTCGGAGTGGGGTCCTTCGACAGAGGGTGACGAGGTCCGGGGTTCAGTCACCGAGGACGTGAGGCGGTGACCGAGGAGACGACCCTACCTAAGTCGGACGAAACGACTCAGGGCAAAGGGTCGAGGGACAGAGACAGAGATGTCCCAACCCCACGGGGTGCGAGTCACGGAACCCGGACGAGGAGAGGGGGACCCACTACGGCCGGTCCGAAGACGTGAATAAAGGTTTAGCTTTTTAGGTGACAGGTGGACGATCAGGGTGTGTCCACGGGTTGTTTCGTCGAGTTTGAAATGAACTGGTTTTGCCTACCTTAAAGGGGAGTTTTTAGACGGGACGTGGGGTTGGGGTCCGGATTGTAAAGGGGGTTGAGGAGGACGGTCTACGAGTCCAGTTTTGGGGTCCTCGACAGAACTACGGGAACAGGAGTCGGTGTTGGAACAGTCGAGATGGGGTGTGCACAGGGCTAGACAGGTGGGGAAGTGGCAGGGATCCGAGTCGCCGGTTGTGGAGAACGGAGAAACATGTTCAGAGACTCAGTCACAGGGACGGAGGTGAGAACAAGGCAGGTTCGGAAAAGAGGTGTGGTTCACTAGAAAAGTTTTGACCTTTAGTCTAGAACGTAGAGACGAGTTTTGGGTGGTCCCGAAGGGTATTTCCGGGAACAGACGGTTGGGTTGAGTCGATCCGGGGACAGGTGGAGGGTTTAGAGAGGAAGGCGACAGGGTGGTGACACGAGTGGAAGTGTCTTGATAAGCTCCTTAATTTGCTCTGTTACAAACATTCTGTCGTGTCACCGGGTCTTACTCCGGGGGTATTTATAATTAATCGACACCAATAATAATCGAGAGCCCAGGAACAGACGGCCCCAGAGGGGTGAGGGAGTGCGTCGTGGGTCGCGGCACGTGCGTCCTTCAGGTACTATTCGTAATCAACTTGTTTTTTCACCTTCGCATTTCCCTTAGTAATTCCTGGACCCTTGTCCCCCCGTCTCCGTTGATACACTCTTCTCATTGAACTTCGACTCGTTTTCCCTCCCTCTTTTCCATGTCCATGTGTGCGTACGTTTGCGTGTGCCGGGGCCAGTGGGTGGTGACCCCGCCGCGACGACTCTCTCCGCCGATCTTAAGTACCGTTGTTCCCGCAAGTAGGACGATTCACCTACCCACACCCGAGACCAGGATGTTCGACTCTCCGTCCCCGTCCCCTCCGTCCGTGAGTCGTGGACCGAAGGACGGAGCCGGGGAGCGGTGGAGTTCCCACGGGGGAGGGGTCGATGTCGGAAGAGACGAGCCGAAGTGCCGTCGGACTGAAGGGCATGAAGGGAGACGAAAACACGACAAAAAAACAAAATTTAAAAATATAATTCACTTGCACATGTCTATTTTCTTCACTACTGTAAAACCTTAATTTCTTGGAAGCCACCACTATTCCTTTCGTATTTGGTATCAGTAGTGGTTAAAGGCTTGTGAAGAGTAAATATTTCACGAAACTAAGATATGTACACATACATAATAGATAGCAAGAGTTTAAACCGACTTGTGATCTTAGGGGACTCCTCGAGAACAAAGTGGAGACCTCTAAGAGTAAATTAACCAGAGCCCGTATGAAACTCGTGACCCTAAAAATTTTTCAAGGGTCACTAGTGTCATACGTCGTCTGTGTATGGTGGTCTACGATTGGTGGGACGTCTCACAGTTTCGTGGTGAATGGCTACTGTTTTGGTCGAATTCTCCCTGATTCTCTGAGTAGGTTGTAGTGGGTCCTGGCCTTCACCGGAACGCCCCGACCTCTGGTCCTCGAGGGCTCGACACCACGACCCCCCTCCTCTCGGAGTGGAACGTCGTCCTCACGACCGTCGTCTCCCGCCCGTCCAGTACCAGTCCGCGGTCCCCCGACTGCGTGTGCCCCGTCACCAGCCCCGCACGCCCGCGCCGGACCCGGACGCCGTGCGCGTCGGGTCGACGGTCGTCGTCGCCGAGGCCCAGTAGCGACATCGAGACGTCGTCGACGAGCCGTGGGGTCACCCGTACTCGGTCGTCCACGACGCGGTGCAGCCCGAGGTCCAAGTCGCAGAGGACGTGGACGGCGTGGCAGACGAGGTAGTTGGGAAGGTGGAGGGCCCCCGAGTACCACGCCGGGCGTCCGTCGACCTCCCTTCGGTCCCGTCGGTGCCGAAGACCCGAACTCCCTCTCTCCCCAGCCACCAGTCAGAGTGACGGGACGAATAGGTTGGGCGACCGACCTGGGGTGGGACCGGGGGGCCAGGACTGAACCACGTAGAGGCAGGTGTGAACGACTTGGTCGGACTCCTAGTGGTGGGGTGGTAGTCTTGTGTCGGGGGTGTCTCGCAAACGTACACCCCACCCCGACCGCCAGTGTCACCGACTTCGTGACGACCTTAGATCACCCGTCCCCAGTGCCACGATTGACTGGACGTCACCTATGCTGTTAGTGTGACGTCCAGGGAGGGGTTTAAGAGGGTCGCACAGATCTCTCTCTTTCAGATGTCGGAGTAAGGAGTTGCACAGCAGACACCCGGTCGTCGGATTCACAGTGTCCCTCGAGATCACTTAAACTCTTACACACGTTTACCTTCGAACTCTTTCTACTGAGATCTTTTGAGCGTAAATGTGTGTCATACTTGTCGTCCGTATTTTCGTCTTGTTGAGGAGCACTTGACCTTGACTCCATTTCTCGAAATCCCACGGTCGATCGATCGCCTTAGGATACCGTTTTAGGAGACCTCTTGTCTGAAGGACTTTTGATAAGTATCTTAAACATATAAAGTGATTCGTCTCACGTATCAATCATGAGTTATACACAGAAAGGTCATAAAGTCAAGACGAATCTTACTTTCTGTAGGTCTTTCATCAACTACTCAGAACCTGAGGATGGATTCCCGACCGAAATCCTCAGACCCCTGTCGTTCCGGGGAAGGACCCTTCGTTCGTTTCCACTGCTGCGACCCTCACCCCTACTCCTGATTAGAGAGAGTAGTCCCTGCCCCTTTTACCACGATCTGTTTCTTTACTGTACAAAAACAAGACCGTCGGACCGAAACCATGATACTGGGGAGGACACAGTGACGCCACGGTAGGCAGGACCCCCCGGGACGTCGTCCCCCGTGCCCCAATCGCCACCGATGGAGTAGAACCTCCAGAGTCTCCAGACCGACGGTTTCTTCCCCTAGAGACGGACCGGGGCCGTCCCGGGACTCCCGAGGCCCCACCGCATGCACTCCTAGACCCCGGTCAGTAGGGCGGCAAGGTGTATCGGGACTGGGTCCTCCACTTCTTACGTTCTCTCCTGTAGGCACGACCATGTCCGGTGTGGGGGCCGTTACCACGCCGGGTCCGAAGGTCCCCCTAAACCTGGGAACACGGTCCGGAGGTCTTGGACCTACCCTCCACCCCTTTGTCCACCCGACGTCAATGGGTCTCGTCGGTCGGAGGCCGAGACGGTGAATGATCGACGCACTGATACCTAGTCAATGATTGAGTACGGAGTAAAAAGAATAGACAATTTGCCCCTATTATTATTATTATCTTTATGGTGGTTGTTGTTAGAGTATAAAGACACATCTAGTTTACTGAATTAGTACCTTTGAGAAATCTTATCTCGGACCGTGTGTCAGCCGTGAGTACAGACCAGAGGTGGAAATTGAAGGGTAGTCCTTATCTTTTGGGTCTACCCTTACAGTGGGTGGAAGGGGCACTACTGGGGACGGAGGGTGGGGTGGGGGTTCGTGCTGAGGGAGGGGGAGGGGAGTGGTAGTCCCAGGGGACACGGATGGTCTGTTTGGTCGACCAGTTACACCTCCGGGAAGAGGGGTACCCGAAACTCTTATGCCTGTTCTTCTGTCGAGTCCTCCAAGGAGAAGACGAGGTCCCAGGCCGGAAGTAGGAAGAGGTGCAAGTCCATACAGACCCCTCCGTCGTCGGTGTCCCGGAGGGGTGCCCCGACCTCGGGTCCGAGGGCCTCTGCATCGTGTGGACCTTGGGTGAGGGTCAGTCGCGGGTTTCTCCCATTCCCGGTCTCCTCACTCCCGTTTCCCCTGAGGTAAGAGTAGGGGACATAGAGGGGGTGGGCCTCTCGGGCGGGGACCCTCGTCTCCGAGTCGGGTCGGGGTGATGGAGTTTGGATGGGGATCCACCCTTCAGGACCGGGAGGACGTCCCAGTTTCCCGGTGACAGACTCCACTCCCCGTCCTCCCGGACCTCGTCGTCGAGTCCCGACTCCGGTCTCGAGAAGTCGTTTCGGAGATGACTGTGGAGGACCCGCCCTCTTTGTCCCGGTCAGTCCTCGTCTGTCAGCTCCGTTTCCTTTTCTTCCCTGTCTTCCACCCTGTCTGTCTCAACCCCTTTTGTCACTGTCTGTCTCTCCGGCTCCTCGACTCCGTGGAGACAGACTAACTTTACGTCGTCGTCGGTGTAAACGTGCCACCTGTGTACGTCGTAGACCAGGGGCTTGACGTCGAGGCGGGCCGGGTCGGTGCAGGTGACGTCAGCGGCCACACCGGGGTGTAGGTTCTGGCCTACCAAGACTGGACCCTCTCACAGCTTCCTTCTTCACCTCTGTCGTCCCCTTTGCTCACCAGTCCCGACTCCGCTCGCACATCGTGAGCGGTCCGAGGCGATCAGAGACACCCCTCGTCCCGGGTCGTGAGTGTGTGTGTGTCTGTGTGTGTACGGAGTAGATCACAGGGCTCGTGTCGGGGAGACACAGACGGTGTCCCCAGACCCTCGGGTGGGACACGGGTCGGGACACGGCCTACTCGAGGTGTCGCCTTTGTGGTCTCTCCTCTCGACCCGAAACGAGGGTCCCTTGAACTATCAAAATCTCTAGACGATCCGACTCAGAAACGACGGGTGACACTCGGACCCCACAAACGAGTCTGATCTTTCGTTCCTACGACAGTGTCCTCTCCCATAGTTTTCCTTGGTCTGACCCTCCACGAGAGACCGGGTTCTACCCTGTTACACTTGTAGTTTTTTTTTTTTTTGTGTGGTGTGGACACTACCTGACTTTTTGTACTTTATAAAATTTTCGGTACTCAAGTATTACTATAGAAAATAAAAAGTTTCTGGAGTACCCAGTAGAAACCTACTTCGATCTCTTGGTTATGTAATAAAACTTTTCACCAATTTTTTCTCTCTCCTTTTCTCTTAGTTCGGAAAGGACATATTTACCTGGAAGTTCCATCGACTACTCTCTTTCCAAGGGAGATATCTGTCTCGGAAGACCGATTGTGTAGCTCTCTCCTACCGCTCTCATCTTACAGTGATCGAGGATTGGGATTACCATTACTCTTACTTACAGATCGCTTGTCGACTACCCTTTAAGATATATTACATATCTAACCTGTCCGTTACGACTTTAGGTGACGTTGTAGTGTGTCTTTCTGTTGGAGGACTTCCTTCATGTGCCATGGTGGATACTGTACAGGAACGGACTCTTTTAGTTGGGTCTTAGATTTATTCGAGGATGTAGACTTGTGGACTTATAGTCAGAAGTCCTTCCTCCGCTGTCTCCTGGTACGATCTCCTGTGCTCCCTCTGTGTCCGGTCGGACACCTGTCGAGACCTGTTGGTCGGTCGGGAGGTGTTTGTTGACGTTCTCCCGTCCCTTTGACTCCGTCCCCAGTATGTGACTCCCTCTACTCTCTCTCTTGAGTAGTTTACGTTTTACGCCCGAAGTAAGCCTAGGAGCTATCCGGTTTTTTTTGGGTGTTTTTTGCGATTTTTCGAGTTCTATTAATCCCTTTGTACTTATGACTGACGTATAGACTATTATAATCCTTGATGATGATTGAAGGTATTCAAACTATTAATATCTTAGAACCGAAAATTTTCCTCAGAAATAGACTCCCCATCCCTTTCACCCACCCCATATCTACTTCGTTTTAGCCGGTACTTGACTATACACAACTATATGACACATAAGACGGACGAAAGACCTTACAGTTTTAAAGAGTGTTATTTTTCTAAAAGATTTACTTCTACTTTTATTTGGAAAGATTTTATTTTTGACTATTTTCAAAAGATCGTTATAAAGTAGTTAATTCTTTGAAGATTTATTACATGAAATCCTCCTTTTGACTTAAGTCTTTCTTCCTAGTTCCGTGTTTTCCTTACCACTGATTTCGTTGACCATACTACCACTTAGGTTTGACTTATTTTGTTATTGTTATTAGTGGTCGACCCTCTCTTTGTTTCCACGTTCTACCCCTAGTCTGACCTTAATTCTAAAAGACACCAGGAAGGTAAAAAGTCCCTCTACCCTCCACTGTAATTGTTCAATTTGAATGTAATTTTTATATTCTCGTTAGCTGATGTCTTTGTCTTACGTATTGAAGGTTTTGACTCTCTCTGTTTTTCCTTAAAAATTTTTTAGGTTTTATTGTCTTGCGTGTTTTTGCGACCCGTCTTAGTGTAGACAATCACAAGATGACTTTGAAGAACGAAATTGAGATACAAGGTGTATGAGGACATATATAATTTATTGATTTTAAATTTTAATATTCTTTTCATTTGGTTTTTATTTTCAGTTTACAGCAATGAATATTATTGATCTGTTTTTAACTAGTAAGTTTTTCTCTCTAAAATCCAACTAATCTTTTGTCCAGGATCCATAATTATAAAATTTATTACTGTACAGATTTTATATTTTCCTTCAGTTTCAATTTTCATGTTACTCCCTTAAGGGACCTCCAGGTCATCAATCCTGAGTGACTAAAGTGACGGTCCCGGGGCAAGTTAGGGACCGACCCCTTGATTCTGGGACGTTCGGTGTTCCCACCGATTTTTTTTTAGTATTTTACGATGACCCCTTTAAGACTACTGTCATCTTATGACCGTACGAAATTTCATGTGACGGTTGTCTGACGAAAAATTATCATCGTCCCCTTTTTAATAATTGACATGTCACCTTTTTAGTTTGGTGGAGAACTGGGCCGATAGTTTTAATTGTAATGGTTGTTCCTCGTCTACCATTAGGACACGAAGGTACATATTATAGGACTCTTCTATATTGTAGTGAATCATGAGACCGGTCCTTACACATTGAGCTTAGGTCTTTATGTATTCGAATTTTCCTCCTTAATCCTTCAAAATTTCCTAATATAGCGGAAATTTTAACACAGTTATAGTATTTTCTGTTTCTTTCGGACACCTTGACGAGGTCTAATTTCCTCTAATCTCTACGCTGTTGATTTACGTGTCCACGAGGACTTGGTCTAGGAGGGGCCCTGACTTTTTTTTTTTTTCTGTAATACCTCATTAACTGTTTTGACCTTATACCTTTGATCTAATTTTCATAATATACACGTTTAGTTTTGGTGTCACTCCATGGTGAAGTGTGGTCAGTCTTACCGACGCTAGGTTTTTAGACGTTCGTTATTTACGACCTCTCCCACACCTCTTTTCCCTTGGGAGGATGTGACAACCACCCTTACGTTTGATCATGTCGGTGATACCTCTTGTCACACCTCTAAGGAATTTTTTAACGTTTATCTTGATGGAATACTGGGTCGTTAGGGTGACGACCCGTATGTGTGGCTCCTTTGGTCTTAACTTTCTCTGTGTACATGGGGTTACAAGTAGCGTCGTGACAAATATTATCGGTCCTGTACCTTTGTTGGATCTACAGGTAGTCGTCTACTTACCTATTCTTTCGACACCATGTATATGTGTTACCTCATAATGAGTCGGCAATTTTTCTTAAGTAAACTTAGTCAAGACTACTCTACCTACTTTGACCTCGGTTAATATGTCTCACTTCATTCGGTCTTTCTTTTTGTGGTTATGTCATATGATTGTGTATATATACCTTAAATCCTTCTACCGTTACTGCTGGGACATACGTTCTGTCCTTTTTTCTGTGTCTACACATATTGCCTGAAAACCTGAGTCTCCCTCTCCCTCTCCCACCCTACTAAACCCTCTTACCGTAAGATTGTACATATGATAGTACATTCTTAACTTAACGGTCAGATACAGACTGCGTCCCACGTCGTACGAACCCCGACCACGTACCCTACTGGGTCTCTCTACAACACCCCTCCCTCCACCCTCCCCCCAAGTACAAACCCTTGCGTACATTCTTAATTTCTAAAATTTTAAATTTTTTATTTTTTGATTTTTTTATTTTATTTTATTTTATTTTCATAATATACTTACAATTTATAAACTTTCATTATTTACCTCACGACCAAAGTATTTTCTTGAAAAATAAGAATCCTTTACATATGATAAATCCCCGTTTCTCGGTTGTATATTGGCTACCAAGTACTTTTTTCATATATATGTATATGTAAATATCTGTACATATACATGTGTTTCTCGTTTAATTTTTTCGTTTACCTCGTGTTACAATTGTTGTCCATTTGAACCTACTTCTCAAATACTCCTGAAGGGACTACCAGGTCACTAACTCTTAGACGGACAGTTACGTCTCTTGTGCCCAAGTTAGGGACCAGACTCTTCTAAGGTATACGGAACCCCGTTTGTTCGGCATTGATGACTCGGGTGCACACCGTTGAGGACTTCGGGAACACGGATCTCGGAAACGAAGTGTTACTCTTTTCGGTGGTGTTACTCATCGGACGTATGGCTTTGATCCTCGTCTGGGATGAGTGACGTTGATCTCTTTCGGGCACGTGTCGTCGTTTCTAGGGCACGTCGGATTTTATTTGTTTAAATTTTTCTTTTCTCAAATGGTCACGAGAAATATAATAAGAATGTTAAAAAAAAGACATTTAAATTTTAATAAAGGTTTGATTTGTTAAAAGTTCATTTTCCTGTTGACTTAAAATATGAATTTTACCGATGTTACCGTTTCATACCATCAGTATAAAATGGTGTTAATTTCTCTGGATTTTATTACTAGTTCGGTTTTCTTTTATCATTTTCCTATCTTTGTCTGTATGATCTTTCTATGGTTAGTTTCTTTCGACCATATGGTAATTATGGTCTATTTTGGTCTGGAATTCTCTTTTTTGAAGTGATCTTTCTACCAGTAAAGTAGTGTTATTCCGAATTGACTGGTACTTCTGAGATTTAGATGTGTCAGGTGATACACCATCGGTGAGTGGTGTACACCGATAAATTGTAATTTGAGATTTCATGTATTTTAATTTATGACTCAAGGAGTCAGTGTGATCGGGGTAAAGTTCACGAGTTATCTGTACTTACCGACAGTAAAAACTGTCGTGTCTTTTCTTGAAAAGGTAGTAACGTCTCTCAAGATAATATAACGATATATTTCAAGATAGATAATAATAGATGACAATTTACTAAAATTGGAACTTAGACTATTGTATCAGTTTTTTATATATTTCATTTTGACTGTACTGACCTTCAAATTTTGAAGTGATAACATTACCATTTAAAATCGTATGAAGAGATTCATTATTTAGTTCGTTTGTTTTTACTCATTCCTATCTCTAAACGTGTTGTGTTAATTGTTCCAGTTAAATCTCCTTATTTGTCTTAGGATATAGGTTGCCAACTTCTCATGTGTAAGAAGAAGTAGTGTGTGTCTTGTGAATATTTTAGACTAGTGGTGATCCGGTACTTTATTCAGAGTGATTTACGTTTCTAAGTCTTAGTGTCTTTAGTGGAAGAAACCGGTGTCCCTTACTTCCAATTTTAGATTTGGTTTTCTACTGATTCGTTTTTTTTTTTGTTTTGTTCAAACTTTTGAATTTTTATATATTATATGAAGGTCTTTTGATTATTTAGTTTCTTTATTTTACCTTTAATCTTTCAAGAATCTTGATTTGTTATTAGTTCATGATGTACTATTTTTGAATACACTGGTTTTTTTTTTTTGTTTTGAATACACTGTAGGGTTTATAGGTATTAAGTACGTCACCTTGCACTTAGTCGTTACGTTTTCTTGTTTCAATTACTACATTGACCGTTGGACTTTTTGAGGGTGTCTGTAATGCAGGTCACTCTCTTTAGTCTGTGACGTCTTATGTATGAGATACTAAGGTAGACATACTACAAATTTAATTTCCGCCTTTGGATGCTACTATTTTCCCTCTTATCATTAAAGAGGACGTTCTTCTATGACTGATCTTTCCCCTGTACTTCCTCCTTCGGAAGACAACACGACCGTTACAAGACATAGAACTAGCCCATCCCCCCGACGAATGTCCTCCCGTATGCCTATATTTAAAGTAATTCGATATTAATTCTAAAGAAAAGAAGTAACTTATGATTGAGATGGAGTTAAAATTTTTTTTTTGGAGAAGTTTTGTTTTGTTTTTGGTTCTTGAATGACTTACGTCGATTTCGTTACAGCTATCCTTTACTTGTCGGAATTTATGAAAGTAAACTTTTGGTCTTCAGACTTTTCTGATTTTTAATTTATTCGTATGTTGAACTTCAATTTTTTCCTTTTTGTCTCGTTCAAGTATGTTTCAACTTCTTTTAGTCTCTCTTTAATTACTTCTAGATTGGGTGTGAAGAGATGGGAAGGAAGGGATCGCTACGAAGATAGATCTCTGGTGAAACGAAGGATAGATGCGTAAGGACAGGTTTCTAGGAGAGAGGAGGAGGAGAGACTCTACGGTGGGGTTTAGAGTGGGGTTAGAGGTTGACGGACAGGGATAGAGGAGTGAGACCAACATCTTTGACCTCTTCGCCAGTTCCCGTAGTGTCTTAAGACACCCTTCCGTGAAAGACCCTACCATGTCCATCGTCTCTCCCCTCTGGCCGGTCGTCGCACCACTGTCCTGGTCATGTCTCTGACAACCTGAACCTAGAAGCTATTTCTCGAGAAAGAGCCGGAGGAGAAGGAGGAGAAGGAGGACTCTCTGTCTTCCTAAGGTTCCCGAGAACCCGAGGGAAGAAACCAGGTACAAGAGGACGAGTGGATAAGAGGGTGAGAAAGGGAACGAGAATGGAGGAGAAGAAGGTCCGGGACAAGGAGGAGCAGGAGGACGAGGTTCTTGTCGAACAGGTCGACGACCTCGACCATATGCACCTTGACCGCGACGTCGAGGAGCCTCCACGAGTCCGAGGCGTTGTAGACGACCCCTTCCGCCAACCCCTTTGTTTCCGGCTAGACGAGGTCGTGTCGGGGGAGGTCGGTCGAGCTCGGGTTCGAGTCCTCTGCCAGGCGGTACATCACGGACGTCGCACGTGTCGGGTCGGCTCGGAGTTATACCCGCGAGCCGTCCTGGAGGGTGAGGTCTTGTATCCTGGGGGCCAACGTCGGACGGAGTAGGAGGGGCAGGGGTCCCGGTGCCGGTAGAGACGTAGAATTGGAGTGGAGGGGTGACGTGGAGGGAACGGAAGGGAGATTCTGAGTCCAGAGGGGGCTGGGAGTCTGAGATCCGGAGTGTGTGGGACGGAGAGGTCTAAGCGTGAGTGACCATCTTCACGAGTTTTCAGCACCGCTCGAGGTCCGGTCTCTCCTGGTACTACCCGAGGTCCACGGTGACCTCGGCGGGGTCGTGAAGGTGAGGTCCCCAAGGTGGGCAGTCCGGTGAGACCTAGACGACCAGTTCCACGGCCCGTTTGACGAGTGAGTAGACCCCCGTTGTCTTTCCCGTCCTCGTTTGGTACTGCTCCCTCGTATCAAAGCCCCCAGCCCCCTCCTTCCTCTACTTTCCCGTCTGGTCTTCCCCGGTCCCTCCGACGACCCGGGTCGTGAGTGCACCCGTCGTCACTCCTTTCTGACGACGTCGTTCCGCGGTCTCTTCGGCGACGCGTCCCGGTCGCACTTCCGGCGGGCCCCGGGCTTCTCGAGGTTCGGACGGGAGACGTCCGCGAGCATCTCAAATGTCATCGCCCCGTGCTTCAGGCCCCGGGAGGTCCGACGTCGGTCCTTGCACGACTGGACGCCTCTACCCTTTAGCGTCGGGTCCCCGGTGGGTCGTCGGAGCCGGACGGGGCTGGAGTCGGGGTGACGGATGGACGAGGACATGGTGTGAGTCGGTCGTGACGCAATATAAGGAGTCCGACGACGAACCTTCTTGCCCCCTTCCGGGTCCCGAGGCCAGGGCTGGGAATGACGAGAACGACCGACACCTGCGCCTCCCGTTTCCTTGTACGAGTAGAGTCGACGACCCACTCAGGGTCGTAGGTCCCTTGAGTCGGGGCCCTTCCGGGTACCGTTTCGTCTTTCCTTCTTACTTTGGGTCCTTTCTCCTTGGTCTGTCGTGGCGGCGGGCTAAGAAGTAAGTCGGTCGGTGCCGACCCTGAGTGCCCCGGCCCGTCCACCGAGTCCTCTTCCAGGCCCTCCTCCGAGGTGCACGTGGTCGTTCACCGTTTCCGCTGCTTGTGCTCTCCGTTTCCTGCGCCGAGCTGAGGCCCCCAAGGCTCTCGAGAGGGAGACGAGGTTCATGACTAGGTCGTCGGTGGGGTCCCTCGAGTGTGGAAGGCGTAGATGTTCTTCTGTCCAGTCCTTGTCCGGAGGTACCCCCTGTCTTACCTCTTGGGCCCTCTTCGTCTCCCCTCTTCGCTGACGTACCTTTCCTATACGCCCGTTGTCCCGGGAGCAGGAGGGGAGTGGTTCCCGACGAAGGCGACCTCAGATCCCTACACCCCTGTCCCAGCCCACCCCGCCTCTCCTGTGACTCCACTGTCCGGAAGTCCCTGTCCCTGTCCTTGGTTCTCTCGGTTCTCGCAATTGGGTCTAGTCGGGACCCCTACTGAAGTTCCTCGTCCAATCGCCCCGGCCCCATCCCCGTCAATGGGCCCGTCCACTACAAAACGTGGTCCCCCGACTGGTCCCGGAGGGTCGTCCAGAACGGGTCACGGACCCGCCGGAGAAGTAGTCCCTCCTTCGCTAGACGTTTTAAGACGAGTACTGCGTTTTGGGACAAGTCAGACCCCTGTTTCTTGCGGACCAGTTCCTAATTTCTGTAGGGGTCCGGAGGTAGGTGCACGCGAGGTGAGAGTTAACGGGACTAACTCGACCAGGGAGTGGAACGGGGGTAGGTGCACGCGAGGTGAGAGTTAACGGGACCTACTCGACCAGGGAGTGGAACGGGGGGTGGTGTGTGAAGACCGGAGACGAGCCGAGGGAGGAGGCCGACGACGAACTAGGAAGTTTGAGGCGAGGGGAGGAGGGGGATTATTGTCATAGAGGAACGGACGTGGGACGGGTGGATGGACCCTGTCTCGACCTCCTCCGCGAACGCCAGGAGGCGCTACAGGGCCGAGGTCCGAACCCGGGCTTACCACATCTTCTCTGTGCATGCCGCTGTGTCGACGAGAGCCTTGTCGCCGGTCTTTCACCCGAACCCCGGCTCCTGGAGGTGTGGGGCTTGGGCCCACAGTTACGGCGGGACGTTCCGTGTCAAGAGTGGGGGAGCCGAGGGACCTCCGTGAGGGCGGAGAGACCTTGAGTCGTCCGAGGACCCGGTGTGTGCCGTTCGTCTGTCTCCTACTGGGAACTGGATTCGGACCGGGGCTTGTGACCTCTTGGTCGGCGATCCCTCTCGGAAACGAAGGAGGACCTGGGGCACGGGGGATCAGGGGGTCGGGTGGACGACCGTCGCGAAATACGCCTAGACCTACTGCCCGGTCTGTGCCGAGTCCAAGAGGTCCTCCTGGTGGGCCGACCGCCTCCCGTAGTGCAAGTGGACCGCCCCACCCCTCTTCTCCATCTCTGTCCTCACCTCGGCCTTCTGAACTGTCGTCGGTTCAAACACTCCCACACGCGGGGAGTGGAGAGGGTAGGGCGCGGGCACCTAGATACATGGAGGTGTCGGGACTAAGGTGAGAGCGTCGAATATCTCGTCACGGACGGGTCCTCCTTCCCTACACCCTCGAGGTGTCCGTGACCCAGGTGGGCTATTCCGGGGGCCCTGGTTGTCCTCCTACCGTTCCTTCCCCCTCGCCCGTGCCCCAGGGGTGGCATAACTCGAGGCACAACTACGTCGACCGTGACAGTGGGGGTTTGTGGTGGTGGGCCCGACCGTACATTGAGCTCAGGAGTGACCGGTGGTCTTCTCAGTCGACGGACCCTCTCCTCTTTCCTGACTCAGTCTTGGTTCCCGGGACTAGAACCACGTTTTACTGAAGACGGGTGATGTAGGAGAAGTCTTAGGACAGGAGACGAATTCACAACCAGAAGGGATCCGAGGGACGAGAAGGGAATTGGAAGGGGGTTTCGCTAAAGTGAATTTGGGTACCAAAGTCGACTTTCAATTATGGGCTTCGTGAGGTTTAAGTGCGGAGATGGGATCTGGCGAGAGGATTCGAACATACGGCGCGTAGGTTGTCTGTCCAGGCACGGCGCGGGTGTCCGTGGAGGTCTAGGTGCACGGGTGTGTCTAGCCAGTAGACAGGTGTCTTTGGACGAGGAGAAGGGTGAAAAGAGGACCCTTTCTCTTGACCGTGGGTAGGTCGATAGGTTGATCCTTTGCACTGCAGAGGGAGTACCAAGGGGAGTAGGTCGGTCGCCCTCCATGGCGTCTGGTGGAGAGTTCGAGAGAAGAAGGTGGCGGAGGAGCGACAGATAAGGGCAAGGGCGGCGGAGAGACTTGCAAGTAGTGAGTCATTTGGAAGGTTGAGACAGGGCCGGACGGTCGGTTTAAGTGTATTGACGGTTTCAAGAGATTTATTTTTTTGGATGAAGACAGAAAAGGGGAGAATTTTAGGAAGTCACCGAGGAGTTTAAAGTCTTATTTTGAGTTGACTAAGGCGGAGGAAAAGGTCGAAGGAGAGGATGGTGAAGTGATGTGTCTGGGAAGTAGGGTCGGTTCGTGTTAATGAAGTTCAAGGGGGGTCATATAGTAACAAAGAACGAAGGTAAGACGTGTCTACGACAGGCACATAGACAACCGGAGAGAGATGGACCAGTTAAAGATGGTGTTTGAATTGGGTAAGTCGGGGAGACAGACGTCGGAGGAGGCTCTAGAGTCAACCGTAGTCCCAGGAGACGTGGACAGTTGATAGTGAAAAAAGAATGAGTGAGAACGACTAAAAGGTCGGACCGAGGGGTTATTCTGACAGTCTAGGGGCGTCTGTCCGGGGAATAGAGTGACAACCACTCCGAGGTCCGGGAGCGTCCCATGGACCGTGTCTCGTGTGTTGTTTGGTTGCGGGTGTGCCCCTCACCCACTCGACGACGAGATGGAGGTAGTTTTGTGTCCCGCCACTTCACACAGACCACCTCCCTCGTCCGAGCCCGTCTCTCCCCTCCAGATGTGGCATGAGTCCCTCCAGTCCGGTTGTGCACACAGATAAGTGAAGTGTTTTGTCCACACTCCGGGGAGTCCGTGTCCCGCAGATTCAGTCCCAGCACACATACATCCATTAAGAAACTCCTGCATATGACCCCACATAGTCTTATAAGCACACACACCTGTGCACCTGTGTCCGCACGAGTATGGAGTGTTCTTGTGGCGCCACGTACACCTCCCACTACTTCACCCTCGGCCACGACGGCAACCTGAGGGTCATCCAGAACCCCAACGCCAGGCAGTCGAACGACCGGGCCACGCCCAACCTGCTGTGGAGGTGGAAGAGGGTCGTGAACAGGAGGAAGTGGAGGTGCGACCTCGGACGCCCGGGCGCCCTTCGGACCAATCAACTCTCTCTTCCGTCCTTCCCCTGCTCCCTCGTCCTTCCCTCTCCTCCGTCTCCGACCCCACCGGTGTCCTCCTTCGTCTACCCCCGTGCTTGGGACCGTCTCCACGGACTCCTTGTGCAGCTTCTTCCCCTACAACTACCCCGCCACCCAAGCAGACACCAGAAGCTAGACCGGGTCGTGGTAGACGTCGGCCCTGTACCTCTCTTTCCCACACCCCTCCCCAGTCCCTGTACCTCTGTGTGTACCTCTTTCTCAGTGCTCCACTGTCTCGCGAGTCGGGGAAAGAGGTCTTAGGACCGTCTTGTCTTGGTGTACGCCGTTCCCGACCCCTCGTTCGCGGGATCTAGGCGGTGGTGAACACGGTTTCTCCCTGTGGCACTCCGGGGAAGCGGGCGGAGGGCGGAGGGAGTCGGACCTGGGCGTACGACGAGCGGACTTGCGTCGGTCGGTCCTACGACCTCCACTCCAATGACATCTCGACCCGCACGAAGAGTGTAAGACAGTGGTCCAGGGCGTCGAGTGTCCGGTCGTCGTCGACTCGGCTCACGAAGAGGTCCTGGAACCACTCCCGCAGAAACCGAGGGTCCGTCGTCTCGTGGTGACGCATCAGGAACACGCACCTCCGGTTCGCTATGTCCTTCGTATCGTCGAGGACTTGTTAGACCGGGTCTCTACGGTTCCAATTGTGTCCCTGCGTTTCCCGTCCGACTCCCCACCGGAATCTACACCCCCACGCCACCGACTCTAAAGTCTCTTGAACTCTCGTCTCATGGTTTCTGTCCGACCGTGTCTTTCGTCCCCACTCCTGGGCCCCCACTCCCCGTGTCGAACCCGTGTCGAGGGGTCCGAAGGAGGACGGTCCTGGTCGGATAGAGCCCGTGGTCGACCGTTACCGGTCGACTCCACGGACTCGGAACGGGGTGCCCCGTGTGGGAGGACGTTTCCACCTCTCGTTCCTGACGTACTTGACCCCTTACACCCGAGGAGGGTTTGGGTCTTAGATTTTAAGTCCGCGTCGCTCTTCCGGAGACAAGACCCCTGGGAGTCTACCGTGACCGGAGGAAGGAGGTGAGGGAGGGTCACAGGGTCGGGTAGGTCCGACCGACACGACATGGGGAGGCCCCGGAATGGTCCGTCGACCACGGGGGCCCGACGGAACGGGACGGGTGGGACCGGTCCCGAGCCCATGGAGTCTCAGTGACGGCCCTGGTAAGTCTGTCAACTCCGTCCCGAGGTTCTGGAGCACGGTCCCCTCCTGGTACCGGAGTCGCACTAGGTCGTCGACCCAGTACTGGGACCGCTCCCCACCGTTGTTCACTTCGGGGATGTCAACCGGTCGACGGGAACGGGGGCTGTGTGTTCACCGGGGGGTGGGATGGGTTCGGAGAGTGGAGTCGCGGCAGTCGTCGTCCCAAAATAACCCGGGTCCCCGCAGGTCTCAGGTGTCCTTGTCCTCCTTCCCGACCGAGAGGACGACCTCCGCGAACTCCTCCCCGGAGTGTCGCGGGGGGTCCGGTGGAAGAGCCGTGTCGTGCGCGAGGTTCAGGTCCTCCTCAAGACGTCTGCCCGGGGGGTGGTCCCTAGCCTAGTCGTCGAGTCCCAAGGGGAGGACCGGGACCCACGACCCCCAGAGACCGCGACGACGGGTCTGTACCCTCCCTTTTTTTCCCATACTTCCTCTCAGTGTGTTCGACCAGTCTGACTCTACGTGTCTACGTCTTTTGGTGGGGGTTTGAGGGGGGTCGGGGTAACACTCCTGTAAATGACAAAGATGAACTGTCACCGCCTGAAGAAAAAGACCGGAGTTTATATATTCAAACAACAACAAGTTAGTGATTCAGTGCAGGATGAGAAACGCTGGGGTACCTGACGTCAGACGGTCCGAAGGGACAGGAAGTGGTTGAGGGTCTCAAACGAGTTTGAGTACAGGTAACTCAACCACCTGATTTATATATAGACCGATATAGGTCTTTTTTTTTTTTTTAGCCATACCGTTTGCGACAATTCAATTTGTCGTGTCAAAATTAAGTATCCCAGGGTGATGAGACTAATGATTTACTCTCGACACGATGATATGTTCGGTTGTTTATGATCGATAATGTCAGTCCAGGGGATATGGCTCGTGCCACCGAAGTCTTCATGTCTGATTTTCTGTGTCACGGATAAAGCTAAACGGGGGTATACAGATCCAAAGTGAACACGCAACTTATGTCTCGGAAAGAAGGGATGCCATAGCTATAAAGTGTAAGATTCAGTGTTTGAAGAGATGGTATTCAATGTTAAGGAGATGTCTTCCGGAGAGATCTTCAGTAAAGTTGGTTGGGACGTCATTGGTCCTTCTCATCTGACGTGAGTCGAATCTATCTACCCTCGGGAAAATACAAATATGTTTCTTCTGGTTAGAGGGACGTGGATAAGATTTGTAGGGAAGAGGAGCACCAGTCCTTCAGGATGAACTCTGGATTGAACTCGTGCTTTTAGGAGTAATTAAAGGACTTCGTAGTAGTACAGTAAAATAGCTCCTTGATCCTACATTTGGACTCGGGAGGACCGGCGCCCACCTCTGGTCGAGGAGTCGTGTGGGTAATGGAGGTGCTCCCATGGACTCACGAGCCCCGACGGTCCGCCGAAGCTCATCGCTAACTCTTCGTAGTACTCCTACCACGCCCACCACCCGTACCCAAGACAGGGGCCACGATACGGGCTCACAGATTTGTTCCACAGAGAGTCGAGCGCCCACTACTAGACCAGAGGGTCGCACACCACCAACGTGTTTTCGTCCAACTCGTCCTCCTCCGGCAAAGAGTGGCGCCTCCTCGTGGACCCTCCTCCCTCCACAGGGGCCTTCTTTAACTTTCTCTTACTTACACTACCTTCGTCCCCCCACCGTGTCTCCCTCCTCGGGACGTCAACCCCTGTCTCCCCAAGGTCCCCAGGGAGACTCCGGCCTGTGGACCGGAGAACTGGAGTCCAGTGAGGAGGGTTGGGGTTCTTTCTTCCTGTCCCCAGAGACTAGAGACCTTGGAGGGATAGGAGTTTGTGTACCGGAGAGAAGATCGGTGGGCCTCTCCCGGTCCTGTAAAGTAGGTCTCTACCCACCCTTCCCTCCCCTGTCACCCTTCCCTCGAAGACGTGTTCCCTCGTGTTCTCGGGTCCCCGTCCCCTCGCCGTCCCGCACCCCGAATTGTCCTCAGACCGTAAGTCCTCCCCTCCAGGACTGGGGAGACACAAGTCGTAGTCCTAGTGTCGTCGTCCCTCTCACTCCTCGTCCGAGAGCCTCAGGCCCGCCCACCGACTCAGTTACGACCGCTTCTAGAGGGACCAGTAGACCCGCAGTTTGTTTCCTACTTGTCTTAGAACCGGCCACTGTTTACACCCCTAGAGGCTCCTCGACCGTTACCGGTCGTAGAAGTCGCGGACTCATCCCCCACACCTCTGTCTCAGTCCTCACCCGTGCCGGAGACACGTCTTCTCCTCTCTCTCGGCCCGACGTAAGATCTGGAGTTTGAGACCCCGTTAACTCGACAAACGTTTATCTTTACTTTCTCCGTCACTACCCTGTATTTTCCGAATTTTTTTTTTTCCTTCTTTTCTTTCGGTTGGTCTTTTGGGTTCCGAGGCCCCATTGTACTCGGACGTCGAAGAGAGACGGTCCTGGCTCCGAGTTGCACACGTCCCCGCCCACCGGTGGGCAGACGTCGCAGGGGAGGCCTGCCTCGGGAAAGCGTCGGAGTTGCACATAAGTTCTGAAACGAACTTCGACAGAAAGCAGAGTGAGCCGATGAAGAGGGAAACTTTTTGGAGAGGGAGCTCAACTCAAGACATTGAAGAACAGGAGGGTCAGTAGGATGGAAAGACCTCAAGGAGATTACGGACTAGGGTTGGTGCCTTCGAGACTCAGCGGGAAGAGTTTGAGACGTGGGGTGGGGTGGGGTGCGTTGGGACCGGAGACGGGACGACGACGATGGTGGACCTACGGTTGTGAGGGTGGGGGTAGGGGTCCGGCGGTTTCGGTCATAGGTCGGACGGACCTACTCCGATGAACCAAACGGAGTGTCCGTCTCACTCCGACCTTAATGTCCTTTTTCATGAACCTTACACGTTTGTACAACCGACCAAGAGTCTCTTGGACTTTAATCCTACTTGTGATTTGGTAGTCTCACCTCTTCCAGAACCGACCACTTTCCCGACTGAGACCTCTCCTTTGGAGCAGCCCAACCTCCTTTCTTGAATGAGGAGTCCTGCTAGGGGACCACTCCCGACCTGGGTAGTTCGTTTACGGTGGAGCATTACTCCAAAAGAGGGAAACCGATGTAATGGGAGGGGTGAGGTTCGACTTAAGACCTGTGGAATTCAATATTTGTTTTACTACGTTAAGACAATATCCCGTTCTCAAACTCAAATCTTCGTAAACTAGTGCGTGAAACTTTCCTAGTCATTTAAGAAACTTGTCTGACCGGACCTGATCCTTACGAACCGACGAGACCCCTCTGCGTCGTCGTCCGACCGGGGTATTTCCTTCCTGGACAGCCGGAGCGGGTCCGTGTCTGACGGAGTTCTCGTGGGCGCGCGGTCAAGTGACCTGACGACCGTAGGTGCGAGTCTTGACGAGACCTGTTCCGGACGGACAGGGGAGTCCCTCGGAGTCCAACTTGCCTCGTGTGTGACGGGTCTGGAGGGGTGGTCGGACTGGGAGACAGACGTCGCGAGTCCTTCGGCTGAGAGGGAGGGGCTCGCTCCCGGCGGAGAGGGACGAAGGACCCGCACCCCGACCGGTCCGACGTTACGCTACGACCGAACCGAAATGGGTGTGGACCACTCCTCCGTAAAAGACACAAGGCCCTGGTAAGTCTATTTTACCGATTTTTAATGACAGTGTAGATTTTTTAAACGGAAATTAGTCTGTGAACCAACAATTATTTTTCGGGACTTTTTCAGTTGTATGGATTTTTGGGTTGGAAAGAGACATGTAGAGAAGGAGAAAGTCTCAAGGGGTGAGGTAGGTGGGGACGACAAGTGGAAATTTGGACCCTCAGTAAGAGTCTTTGTGGAAAGAGGGACGGAGGTGTCTCCACAAAACAAAGGACCTGAGGGGTCGACCTAGAGGAGGTAGGGTTACAGAGGAGAAACAGACTTACTGGTCTCTTGGAGGAGTTCTGGTTGTCTCGGGTGGGGACTCGACGGGTGGGACCGGTAGTCAGTTTGCGGCCCGGGCCGGGTGAGTGACGGTCGGGGCGGACGACGTGGTCCTGCCTCCAGAACATAAGAACGTACGTCTGGTCGTGCCGCATCTACGGCGGAAGGGACCGTTTCTCGCCCGCGGTGAGCACGAACCAGTACTCGTCCATTTCTTCGGCGTCTCGGTCGTGGTGGTGGTAGAAGAGAGGGTGGACCAACCAGTCGTCGAGGTGGTCGCAGAAGTGGTCGAAGAGGGACTCTCTCCTCTCTGCAGCCCCAAAGGGTAGGGTTCTCAGAGTGGACTGACGGGCAGGTTCGGACAGGTGCTTCTAGGTCTGGCAGGGGGGTGGGGGAGGTAGGACGACGGGCGAGGAGACGTCAGACAGGCAGAGTCCGAGAAGAGGAGTAACTCGTCCGTTATATCGTTTTCCCACTACTCGAGACCGAGTAGGAAAGTTTAAGTGGTGTTACAATTTAGTTTTACGGGTTTTCCATAATAAAAAAATTCCCGTCCCGAAGGGACCTCCGAGTCACCATTTCTTAGGGGGACGGTTGTCGTTCTCTGGGTCCAAACTAGGGACTGGACCCTGCTAGGGTGTCCAGTGTCTCGTTGATTCGGGCACTCAGTGTTGATGACTTGGGTGCAAGATCTCGGACCCTCGACGTTGATGACTTCGGGCACGTCGGGTTTTGCACACGAGGTGTTTCTCTTCGGAGACGTTACTCTTGGGGTACGTGTAGACCTCTCCTCGAGGACGACCGGTGTCTGTTTTGGGACGTGTCGTTGATTCTGGGTCGTGTCGGTTTTATTTGTTTATTTTACGGGAATGGTTCTCTTTTTACAAAGTTGACCAGATGTTTTCTAGAATTTCTTTTTTTACTGTTCGACTGTTCACGTATTCTCATGCCATCGGACGTCCCATGAGAACGGGAGTCGGAATACGACTGTTTCTGAGACATAACTTTATAAAAACAAAGATAATACTTATTCGATAAAGTAATGACGGCGTGTGGTCTACTACGTAGGGCTACATTTTATATTGATTTTAGTGCTCCCCTTTTTTTTGAGCTGTCTAAATCCGTGTCTTTCTCTTTTATTTTATCCGTTCTTATCACTTCCTGACCAACCTTTCTTTATTGACATCTGAAGGGATGATGAATAGTTTTATTTTTGAATATTATTAATTTTGAGACCTTTATGTCCCATCGGTTTGTCTACTTGTCTACTCTTCTCGCCATTCCCGTCGTAGAGTCTGTCATTCCTGACGTTCCTGGTACATTTTGCACTCCGTCTCTGTACACCGATAGGTAGACTCTTTTCCTTCCGACCTCGAGCGAAGTGAGGTGAACGTTTTTATCTGACGTTTGTCTAAAATTTTATATACACTTTTCATTTCAGTGTCTATAAAAATCCTTCATATCCTTTATAAAAATATCAGGGTCTTACCTTGTCTGGGAGAAATTTGGATCCTTGGTAATTTTTTTACAACTCTTTCTATCGACGTACTTTTAGATTTTCCAGTTGTATTATTTTCTATGATCGGTGGTTAAATTCTGGGACCCGTGAATTCGATGTCTTTCCCAGTCCACTTTTGCGTCTAGACTTCCGTTCCTTCGTCACGGACGTCTTAGGGACCCAATGTCACTCGCAGAGTTCTCCTTTTTTCGATCTGATTGTAAAAAGAGGGAACCTGTCTCTACCACTTCAACCAGACCCTTGATCCTTCCTTACCTCCTGTTTTTCTGTTTAGCACTCTTTATTGCGTTTGTTTTCATGACTCTTCCAAGACACAAATAAGGACGGAAAACACAACCTGTTGTCCTAAACAAGACCCCAAAGTTCCTGACCTCCACGTCCCTAGGACCCCGGGTGTCTCGGTATTGGGGTGGTTCAAGGCTGCCCCTGGTCGCCGGTCTCGCGATTACCAGGGAGGGGTACATCTCGACGAAAGACAGA
The DNA here is from genome assembly GCA_006410555.1 of Capra ibex. Lineage (NCBI taxonomy): Eukaryota > Metazoa > Chordata > Mammalia > Artiodactyla > Bovidae > Capra > Capra ibex. The sequence goes on from SJYO01000647.1 coordinate 28,031,778, forward strand.
AGAGGGTACCCGGAATGCTACTGATGTTACACTTGGTTTGCATAAAATTTGTATATAGGGGGAGAGACCTCGGGACTAAATGACATTTGTTCAATTATATGTCTCCACTACGTGTGCTTATTTGTTTCTTTATGCATTCCTACAAATGATTTTACAATTGTCACTGATAGGGACGTATCTCCGAAAAGTCTACTAGCAATAAGAGTATTGAAAGTAAAAGAATATCCCTAGTATATATAATGAAATATAAGTCTTTTATTTATACTAATATCTTCTCTGTTATAAACCTTGCCGTTATTACTTAATTATAGGTCTTACAGACGTTTAGTTATTTTTTTCTGTTTCTGGGTTATTCTTTTTCCCGTTTCCTATTCTTATAAATATCGTCTTATGTTCTTCGCGTACGTTTATACGGATAGAAGAGTTCTTTAATCTGTTTTTCTGTGGTTAGTGAAATTTTACAACAGTTAGACTATCTAAAAACTTTTACTATTATCGGTCACGACCGTCTACACTTCTTTTTATCTAGGGAATCTTGTGACATACACTCTCTTGTCTACACATCAACGGTTTGCCCCCTCCTCCCACCCTCTCCCTACCTGTCCCTCAAACCCTCATCGTCGACGGTCGATAATATATGTCCTACCAATTTGTTGTCTCAGGATGACATATCGTGTCCCTTGGTATAAGTCATAGGAGTTTATTTTCTATTACCCTTTCTTATACTTTTTCTTATGTGTTTGCTCAGTGATACGACATGTCGTCTTTAAGTGTATTGTAACATTTAGTTGATGTACGAAGTTCTTTCATTTTAAAATGTTTGAGTCCGATGTAAACTAAAACTCATATTAGTATAACGTCTCAGGTTCCGTCGTCACTCTTGCTCCGTCGTGGTGCGCCTACCTGTATGGCGTACGTCTGTGTGACGCACGTCCGTCTGTCGACGTCTTTGTCTGTCTCACACTAGTGTATATGATTTTGAGTTTACGTGTTTTGTGTGATCGTTTATATTCGGAGATCTTCCAGACTTCCTATGCACGAACCTACACACTGGTCTCGTCATTTTTCCCTGAAACTGAAAAGTAAGAGACCTAGAAAATTTTTTCCTTGCGTTACCACATGATAAACATTGATTGTTCATAAAAATTTTTTAAAATCCCCTGAAGGGACCACCAGGTCACCAATTTTTAAACGGAACGTTACGTCCCCTACACCCAAGCTAGGGACCAGCCTCTTGATTCTAGGGTGTACGGTTCCCCGAAATTCGGACGTTTGGTGTTGATCTCTCAGGTACGGGGCGTGTACTTTCTAAGACGTACTACGTTGCTTCTGGGACGCGCTGTGTTGACTCTAGACTACACCGGTTTAATTAAGTAAATAATAAAGAATTAAATTATCCTTCTTTCATCTCTCCCTCCTTTTTTTTTTATGAGTTTTCGGTTTTCCTGGAGCTAAACTTAGGACTAAGATGATGGACAGTATGACCCGCTCAATGAATTTAAGAGATTCGGAGTCAGGGACTAGGTGTGCCACCTATTCTTATCGTAGTCCAAAAGGAGACCTCTACCCTCCTAAATTTCTCTCTTACGAATATTTTGAAATTCGTGTTCCCGGACCGTGTCTTGTTCACGAGGGTCTTATAATTGGTAGTATGTCAGGTGGAAGGACGAGTCAATGCGGAGTTCGACCGGGAAGAAAGGGGGTCGGAAAGATTGAGAACTAGAGGATCGAGGAAGGGAGGGATGGTGATAGGAGGGGGTCGACTGTCGAATGTGGCATTGGGGGTGAAGGGACGGGTCCCAAGATTGGAGTCCTTAGACAGTCCTACCTGGTCTCCCACCAGAGCGAGACACTGGAGGAGGTGCCGGACCCTCTCTCGTGTCTCGCGACTGTCGACGTCCGACCACAGGTGCGACCTCTAGACGTGTCACCGGTGCTGGCGACGGTGTATAACCAGGTCCCTCGACGCACCGGGTCCTGGGGCGTTCCGAGATTAGTAAAGACTTTCAACACTCCCTTTGCGCGGCCGAATTTTTTTTTTGACGTCGTAGAAGTGGAACCTTGGGAGATTGCCAGTTCGGGTTAATAGGATGACTGTAAACTTGTGGGACAAGTGATGACATCGAACGTAGGTCTTGCAAGGGTTGAGACACACTCCCTAAATTATCAGTCCGTTACTTCTACTGCTATGAGATCTTTTGCCTGGGAGGAAAAGGTCCCTGCGATTTCCTTCCGTCGTCACTGTCTGACATGTACTAGTTCCAGGTTCCTTCCTTTTACCTACGTTCGAGGGTTTCGTGGAAGAGTGCGTCTTCACTAGAGCGCGGTGTCGCACGGGAGGGGTGACTGGTGGGTGAAAAGACCCCCCGTGGGTCCTGAACGAGGGTGGAGAGACGGGAGGGGAGGGTCGTGGACTGAGTGGTGACCGACGGAGGAAGTAGGGCCTCCCCTCTCGGTAGGGGAGTCAGTGGTCTTCGACCAACTTGTCGACACTTAGCGAGACACGGTACCCGCCGAGCCAAAAAGGGAACTGGCCGAGGTGGAGACGGAACCCCCCGAGTCGGAAGTGAAACCCCCTGAGTCAGAGGAGGAGACTCTTCCACCGGAGACTGAAGCTGAGGAGAAGTCCTAGACCCCATGACCTCACTAAAACACTTCTACTGCTCGGTGAGTCTCGCAGCCCGACGTCGGACATGAACCACATCTAGACCCTCAACTCGTCCAGTGACTCCCACGACGGGAGTTTGGCTAGGGACTCTTGGACATCATCTGAGAGACGGTACCAGTGCCCGTGTCTCTAAAGTGGGTCCCGGAAGAATGGGTCCGAGACGGTTGTCTTTCCGTACATGAAGTCCTTCCTCGTCTGTGGTTCCCGGACCCCTGTCATTGTCCTCCACCCGGTGGAGGGTGACCCCGGAACGTGTGAAGGACGGAGGATCTGGGAGGGTCGAAGACGGAATAGGGGTCCCTTCCTAAGGAGTCGAGAGATTGTAGATTCGAGAGATTGGAGTGAGGTGGGAGGGGATCCGTCAAGTCAAGTCAAGTCAGCGAGTCAGTACGGCTGAGAAACGCTGGGGTACTTAGCGTCGTGCGGTCCGGAGGGACAGGTAGTGGTAGAGGGTCTCAAGTGAGTCTAAGTGCAGGTAGCTCAGTCACTACGATAGGTCGGTAGAGTAGGAGACAGCAGGGGAAGAGGAGGACGGGGATTAGGGAGGGTCGTAGTCTCAGAAGAGGTTACTCAGTTGAGAAGCGTACTCCACCGGTTTCATGACCTCAAAGTCGAAATCGTAGTAAGGAAGGTTTCTTTAGGGTCCCAACTAGAGGAAGTCTTACCTGGCCAACCTAGAGGAACGTCAGGTTCCCTGAGAGTTCTCAGAAGAGGTTATGGTGTCAAGTTTTCGTAGTTAAGAAGTCACGAGTCGGAAGAAGTGTCAGGTTGAGAGTGTAGGTATGTACTGGTGTCCTTTTTGGTAACGGAACTGATCTGTCTGGAATCAACCGTTGCATTACAGAGGCGAAAACTTATATGATAGATCCAACCAGTATTGAAAAGAAGGTTTCTCATTCGCAGAAAATTAAGGTACCGACGTCAGTGGTAGACGTCACTGAAACCTCTGGGGGTTTTATTTCAGAATGTGACAAAGGTGACAAAGGGGTAGATAAAGGGTACTTCACTACCCTGGTCTACGGTACTAGAAGCAAAAGACTTACAACTCGAAATTCGGTTGAAAAAGTGAGAGGAGAAAGTGAAAGTAGTTCTTCGAAAAATCGAGGAGAAGTGAAAGACGGTATTCCCACCACAGTAGACGTATAGACTCCAATAACTATAAAGAGGGCCGTTAGAACTAAGGTCGAACACAAAGAAGGTCAGGTCGCAAAGAGTACTACATGAGACGTGTC